>MCJB01020308.1:69735-142765 GCA_002018475.1 Nicotiana obtusifolia
CCCCCCCCCCAAATAGTTGTTGTTTGTACATTTGTTTGTTTGAACTTATATTAAACTAGGTCATATCTTGATTGTATCAATTGTCTATTAACGTATAATCCGCATTCATTCAAATGTGCAATTTGTTTTGTCTTATAAATTTAGACTCCCTGCTCTTCTTTCACTTGTATGACCACATAGAGTAATGACAATTCAATAAACCCCATATAGTTTTAAATTCGTCGCGGAACCACAGGTGTGGATCTCGAAGAGTGCCTAACACCTTATCGTTGAGGTAATTTGATCCCTTACCCGATCTTTTGTAACACTAAATAGATAAAACAGAGTAATTTGCAAATAGGTGCCCTAAAGCACCTCAAAATCGTTAGGTGGCGAATATCCTCTTTTAACACCCATTTAAAAGAGTTGTCACATGTCAAAACCCGCTTTCGCGAGAAAACAGGACATGACAGCATGACGACTCTGCTGGGGACCTACTTAGGTTCTTACCACAACAAATTTTGCTTGTGTGGATTATTGAATAGCTTGTTCGACATCTTTCATGTACCTCCCTTTCCCTGTCCCTTTATTTGCTTGAAATTGCTATATCATGAACCTCCTATCCCTATCTCCTTTATTTGCTTCATCTAATTTTGTTTCTCGAATTTTTGTGAACTATGCTAACTTCTTCCCTTTCTCTTTTCTTTTGCCCCTTCTTCCTCTTGTTTATTTTATCGCATTTACTTACTACTCTTACGTGTTTTTCCATGCAAAGTACTAAGCTACATATTATTATTTCCGCATAAGCATACTATCAACATCATATGCCCCACTCGTGCCTATTATCAAAATAGCAGCGCTTGATGAGTATCTGTGCTTTCCTAAAACATACTTTTTAAATCGGAAAGGCTTATTAGCGACAGACACTACTAGAAATTCGCTATTTTCTGACTACCAAAATAGTCGGAAAGTAGTCGAAAAGTACCTATTTTGACTATTTTCCGTCGGAAAAAGGTAGGTCGGAAAAAA
Organism: Nicotiana obtusifolia; assembly: GCA_002018475.1. Taxonomy (NCBI): domain Eukaryota; kingdom Viridiplantae; phylum Streptophyta; class Magnoliopsida; order Solanales; family Solanaceae; genus Nicotiana; species Nicotiana obtusifolia. Next base: position 70,744 of record MCJB01020308.1, read on the forward strand.
AATTTCCAACTGCAATAGTCGGAAAATTTCACTATCTAATGTTTGACTATCTCATGTTAGACTAGCTAACATTTCGACTATCTAGTGTTCCAACTATGGTAGTTGGAAAATTATATGCGCGGAAATTTTCGCAAAACTTTGCGATTATATTAGTCGAAAACGTAGTCAGAATAATTCTTAAAAATAAATTAGCAAATAAATATGAGGTTTCCGACTATAGTAGTCGAAAATTTGCGACTGACTTTATGTAGTCGGAAAAAAGGTATTTTTTGGTAGAGAAACTAGTTGATCAGCAGTGTAGTCGACGGTCCCATGCATTTCCCTCTCAAGTCGTCCTCTTGAGATTATCAGTCTAGACGCTTCTAGAAACCCCACTCTTATTTGAATTGCGTATGCATCATGTCAAAGCCTAGTATGGATTAAAACATCAATGACACATTAATCCATTTAGATAAGCTTTATCCAAAATCCAAAGGGATTTCCACAATCCCAAAGGACACAGTCATGCTATGTGCATTACTTGGAGAAAAGTGTGCCAACGTGTTGACCATAATCTGGAGGGGGAAGGGCTAACCTTTTATTTATTTGAAGAAAATAAAGCACGAAATTCTCAGTTGTGGCATGGTCCAGAATATCCCACCTGTGTTGATCGACTGGTGAAACGACCTCCCACCATGTGACAAGAACCATATAAGAAGAGTATTGGGTAATTTACCATCCTTGTTGAACATCCGGCCAAACAGAGGAATAATTAAGGCAGCCACTATGTTTTGGGATGAAAAGAAGGTTGTTTTCCGGTTCTAAATATAGAGATGACTCCTCTTTTAGAAGAAATTGGGGGTTTCGCCAAACTTCCATGGGATAGTCCGGGACAGTTGTTGCCAAAATCGCACCTTATGTTGTTTTTTGAAAATTCTAGGGTTCAAGAAGAATGACAAGTTGGGTTGCTTGAAAAATCCTACATTCCTTTTGAGTTTCTCTATGAGCGATATGGACACAGCAAATCATACTGCTTGCATTATGAGAAGTTGGCTGTCACCTCTTTGGGATGGGTTCATCGTCGAGTTTATGTCTTCATAGTTTGCTTTCTAGGTTTGTTAATTTTTCCAATGCAAGGAGGAAAAATTCACACTCGTTTGGCCATGGTAGCCAGGACCTTGATGGAAGGGATCATGGAACAGAGATACACTGTTGTTCCCATGATACTAGCTGAGATGTACCGAGCCTTGGATCGATGCATGGGTTTGGACATTTTAACGGTTACAGTCTTCTGCTATAAGTTTGGCTGTTAGAGCATTTTAACAGGGGAGACTATCGTTAGGAGCTCTAGCATAGACCACCGAATGACTATATCGTCAGTCATCATCCAAAGAAAATGACGTTCGCTCCAGATAGGCTTGCAATGCGTGGGATCGTTGAAGGGTGCGTACATTTCTTCAGTATTATTTAGTAAAGGCAGACTTCAAAGGGGGCGTCATTCCATTCATGTTTGAGGCTCAGCACACGTGGAACGAAAAGATAATTGTAGATGGAGAGATTAAGCTAGACAGGTACCACGCTGGGCATATGTATTACTACCTTTCATGTATTGAGGACGACATAACCGGGGACATCAAACCGGGGGTTAATTTGAAAGACATGATCATAGATGAGGCAGCCGAGGCTCAGGTAAAGTAAAAGCGGCTACGGAAGAGAGTGTTTGAATATGAGGCCAAGCATCTCGAATAGCATAAGGTAGACACGGAGGCAATAAAACAATGGAAGGAGATCGCAAACAAGTCAATAGAGAGGCTGGAGCACATAGAGGAAGGGCTGATGGAGTTGGAAGGAAAGATGAGGAAGAGGCTTTGGGACAGACAAGGTATGGGCTACAACAAGAGAGGAAATCTAGCAATGGCGTACTTGTTGCTCGACATGCGTGATCGTGGGAATGTGATTGATGAAGCCAAAAGGACAAAACATGGAGATTCCTTTTAGGACCAAGTAGATTATGAGGAAATTTTGTCATTACAGCTTTCTAGTTAGATTTCCTTAGATTCGATGTAATAAGGGTTTACGCCATTAGTGACTTTATATTATTATTTCGTTTTAGTAAAGGCTAGGTTTGGATTACATTTCACATTAATGCTATGAGGCAACGTTGGCACAAATTTTCTCCAAGTCTACTTGTCGCTTAGGCCTACCTCGAGCTCAACAAGGTCCCCAAATTAGGACGCGAACTATTACATGCTTTACGTGCTACCTTCTTAAAAAAATATTGCAAACACTCTTTTATTTTCGTCTTACTGACTTGGCTACCTTTTCGTTTTTCTTTCTTTTGATTACTCCCATTCCCAAAGGTTGGTTCGTGCATTCTGGAAACGTCAGCATATCACACTAGATCCAGAGGCCCTCCACCTTCCCCTATACCTAACGAAATCATAAGCAAAGGCAAAGGAAAAATGGATGATCTAAGTGGCAACAGAAAAGACAGTACTCCTATAATAGAGAATGTTGAGACTCCAGATGGAAGAAGTATGCCACGGCAAAATAAATTGGTTCTGCGGCTAGAGCAGAAGATTTTGGAGTTACAAGGCAAACTTGAGTAGGTACGAAATCTCGTAAAAGCTCTCCCTTACTATGAATGGCCATGACATCAATCATCAGAATGGAACCACGTAATACCAGACACCTTCCCAAAACACACAACCCCAAAATCCGCCACCCACAGTGCCACAAACCTTCCCACAACACATCTATACCACAACCCCCTACCCCCACAGAACCTTAACCCTCCACCATTACAAACCCCTCGGTAACACCACCATAATGCGACCTAATATCTGCAAATGACTACCTATCATACCCCTCAGAACATGTCACAACCTACCCCCGATCCACCTCGAACATCGATCAATGATCATCCATATACTCAAGTCCCAGGAATACACCAAGGCAACTCGATATATGTGGAGAACTAATTACACACCCCACAACAAACATTATATCTACCTAAACCAACCAAGAAGGACTTGCTCATACAAAATATGGCTGAAAAGTAAAGAAGTTTTCTGGAAGAGTCAAGAGCGTTGAGTGTGGTAAAAGCTGTTGAACATTTGAACTATGAATATTTGTGTATCCAGCCAGAAATGGAGCTCTCAGAGGGTTACAAACCTTCTAAGTTTGAGATGTTTGATGGCACCGGTGATCCCAGGGTGCATTTGAGGACTTACTGTGATAAACTCATGGGAGTAGGAAAAAATGAGCAAATCCACATGAAGTTGTTCATGTGAAGTTAGGGTTGCTTTGTCATGGTACATAAATCATAATCCAAAGAATTGGCCCAATTGGGTAAGTATGGCGTCCGACTTTATAGACAGGTTCAGGTTCAACACAGAAAATGCAACATATGTTTTCTATATCCACAACCTTAAGAAGAAACCAACATAGACATTTTCTGAGTATGCAACCCACTGGAGATTGGAGATCGCCAAGGTGAGGCCGCCACTAGAAGAGGAACAAATGAAAAGTTTTTTGTCATAGCTAAAGATCCATAGTTCTATGAGAGATTGATGGTTATAGAGAATCACAAGTTCTCTGAAATCATCATGTTGGGAGAAAGAATAGAGGAAGACATCAAGAGTAGTATGGTTATCAACTTTGAAGCACTGCAAGCTACAAACAAAGCCTTACAGTCTGGAGGCATTTCAAAGAAGAAGGTACTGTGTGCCATGATGGTAGCCCAAGTTCCTAAGTCTCCTCTTACCTATCAAACACATCCACAAACGTATCAACCCTCACCGCCATAATACTATTACCTCGCTACAACTTACCACACCTACAATACTCAACCAGCATACTACCATTCACCTTCATCTGCCCGTCAAAATTATCCAACACCCCGACCAAACATCGACCATCAAGCTCCTAAACAATAAACCCCTATTACTGAACCCATAGCCCACTTATATGAGAGACTGAAGACCGCTTGTTATGTCACTCCAATTCTTGCAACTACTATTGAAAACCCCTCTTAGTGGGTCAACCCCAACAAGACTTGTTCCTATCACTCGGGCATGAAGGAACATACCATCGAGGAATGCCTCATGTTGAAAGACAAAATCCAAACATTGATCGACACCAAGGTTATACAAGCAAAGGAGTCTGCACCAAATGTACTCAATAATCCCCTTCCTAATCATAGGGGTGAGGAAGTGAATGTGATTGAGACTGATGAAGAACGGGACTCGGTAGGATCCATCAATCTCATCCGAGAGGGATACACTCCTAAAACATCTCATGTCACACTATCGCCGATTGTGATGTAGACCAAGGCACCTTTCGAGGTTGAGGTAGCTACAACTAGACCACCATTCATAGTGATAGTAACTCCATCACCGTCCTACAAATCTGACGTTGCTCTATAGGATTATGTAGCAGAAGCAAGGAGGAAACGAAAAGCCAAGATGGAAGAGACGGGCGCCGCCAGGGAATGACTAGAATAGGTAGGGTCTGCACACTAGAAAACCTTGCATAAAGAAGTAAGGAAACTGCACAAAAACCACATGTTGTGGAGACAAGTACTGATGATCTTTGGAAAGATGTATAGGTAAGGGAACACTCCGTTGTTAATCACCTGAACAAAACTCCCGCTCAAATATCCATCTTGTCACTGTTACAAAACTCAAACACACACAAAACGCCTTGATGAAGGTGTTGAGTGATAAACCAACTGGTATCACTAGTGGCGAGATGGAAAACATGGTGGGACAGGTTACTGGAAAGTCACAAGATCACTTTCCATGAAGATGAGCTATCAATTAAAGGGCTGAGTGATAAAAGAAGTATTGTACATCATTGTACAATATGAAGATAAGTTCATTGCTCGTGTCTTGATTGATGGGGCTTCAAGTATGAACCTATGCCCTTCGACTACTCTAAAAAGATTGGATATAGGTATACAAGAGATACGGATGGGAAGCATGAACGTGAAAACGTTTGATGGATCTCAAAGAGCTACTATTGGAGAGATTAACCTGGATCTAAAGATGGGCTCGACTTTGGTTCGATGTCCAGTTACAAGTGTTGGACATCTCCGCTACCTACAACTTGTTGTTCGGACGAGCTGGGTGAGACGACCCGGCCAGCCGTCTAGTGTGTTACCGCTCCGTCTTCCCCATTTTCTGTCTCATTATGTATCGTTATCTGTGTTTTACGTAACCAAGTTGAGTAGTTGCGTTCGGAGTGGATTTGGTAAGAAATGAGACACTTAGTCTCTTATAAGAAGGTTTAAATTGCAAAAATCAACCGGATGTTGAGTTATGAGTTAGAGGGATCGGATGTGAGTTACAATGGTTCGGTTAGCTTCGAGAGGTGATTTATGACTTAGGAGTGTGATCGGAATAGGTTTTGGAGGTCCTGTGTAGAGTGAGGCTTGAATTGGTGAAGTTAGAACTTTGGCGTTTTCCGGTTGTTAGACGAGATTTTGATCCGAGGGTCGGAATGGAATTCCGAAAGCTATTGTAACTCTGATATGTGATTAAGGACTGGTGTGCAAAATTTTAGGTCATTCGGACGTCGTTTGGTTGGGTTTAGATCAAAAGAGTGACTTAGAAGATTTTGGAACTCTTAGGCTTGAATCCGACGTGAAATTGGTGTTGAGAGGTTGTTTCACGCGATCCGAACATTGGAACAAGTTTGAATAATGTTATGGAATATGTTGGCGTGTTTGGTTGAGGTTCCAGAGGCCTCGGGTGAGTTTTGGATGGTTAAACGGGCTAATTCATCATTGAAAAAGAAAATTGCAGAAAACTAGATGTCGAGAATGCGGTCGCATTTCCCAAATGCGGACCGCATATCTCTCAAAGAGATCGCAAACCCAGGCAGGTTGCTGGGAAAGGTTCATGTCAGAAATGCGGTCGGAAATGCGGTCGCATATCTAACATGCGGACCGCATATCTGACATCGAGACCGCAAACTGAGACAGAAACCTGGACAAAATTTAACGTCAAAAATGCGGTCAAGAATGCGATCGCATACTTGAAATGCGAACCGCAAATCCTGCTTAACATTGAAATTGTGATGAAGATTAGGGTACAATTTGCAATGGCTAAGCCAAATATGCGGACCGCATATCTGTTATGCGACAGATATGCGATCGCATATAGGGCCGGACATGGGCGTTTTTGTCTCGATTTTTGACCCCTTTATAAATATAAATCAGTGCCCATTTGCCATGCAAAACCCATTTTTCCGTTACCATGAAGAGAAACACCTCCAAACACCATAAAATCACAGCAAATCAACCTTAAAACTATATCCAAAGGACATTTTCTTGGACAAATTCTCAAGAGAAGGAGTTTTGGCCATCTTGAACGTTGTTGGAGCTATAGAGCTCGGGTTGAAGCAAATGTTGAGGCAATTATTGGAAGATTTCCAAGGGAAAACATCGGGGTAAATGTTCTTGACTTAATCTTGGTCGAATTACCCAAACCTATTGCTATTCTAGTATGTAATTTTTGATTAAGTTGGGGAAATTGTGGAAAACCCTTAAGTTTAGATTTAAGATTTGGAGGTCGAACCAATGTCGGAGTTCGATAATTTAGTATGGTTGAACTCGTTAGGAGGTAAGGGACACATTGATGTAAAAAATTTTGAACTTCGAGAAGTGGGCCTGGGGCTCGAGTTTTACTAATTTTGGGATTTCATAGTATTTATTGATTGTTTTCGCGTGGGCATTGTTACCCCTGCATATTCTGACATATTTGTTCTAATTTTGGATAGATTCAACGGGCACGGAGGCCAATTCAAAGGGCAAAGGAATCGCGGTCTAAGAATTTAGCCGGTTCGAGGTGAGTAGTGATTGTAAATGATGTTATGAGTGTTTGAAACCCCGGATTGCCCATCGTACTGCTATATTAAGATGAGGCACATGCTCGATGATGAGCGTGGGGTCGTTTACTACTGGGATTGTGACTTGGTCCGTCCCGATTGATGATTTTACTATATATTTGATTGAAACTTATTTGATATCATCATGAATTGGGATGATTTCCTTATTTGGGCTTCGTGCTGGTTATTTGAACCCTTCAGAGGTAGTTATCACTGTTTCCTCACTATTTGATTCGTTACTTGAACTCATTCATGTTGTTTTCCATGGTTTTTACAAAACAGCCATTTTTACTCAGTTTTGAGGTTTAAATGACTTTTTAAAAGATATAAATGGATCGGGTGGCACGCCGCCACGGATATGATATAAATGGATCGGGTGGCATGCCGCCACGGGATTTGATATGAATGGATCGGGTGACACGCCGCCACGGAATATGATATGAATGGGCACGCCGCCCAGGGATATTACAGTTGGTAACAATGACAACTGTTGGTTACAGTTGGTAACAATGGCAACTGGTAACCAGAGTTGGGAAGATTTTTAAATGATTTCTTACTGATTTACTGTTTTCAAATAATGGTTTACTGCTTCATTATGCATTGCCTTGTGCTCTACGTGTTTCCTTACTTTCAGTCATTATTTATATGTATTACTCACTGAGTTGGAAGAACTCACATTACTCCCTGCACCATGTGTGCAGATTCATGCGCTATTAATTCCGCTCCGAGGCATTGACTACGACTATCAAAGCGGTGATTTAGAGACTACGAGGTAGCTGTTGGCGTCCGCAGCCCCGTATCTCTTTTATCTTGTTGTTTCCACCATCTTCAAACAATTGTGTCAACGATATTGTTATGGTAATCTTATTATTAGGATTTTTATTAGTTGCTCATGACTTTGTGGCTCCCCAGTTTCGGGCTGTTGTCGGGATGGTTAACTATATTTTTCTGCAAACTACTATAGTGAATTTTGCTTATATGATTTTCGCGTTATTTAACTACTTAAAATGAGGTTTAGTTTGAATTGGCTGTCCTTGTCTTCATGAAAGGCGCCATCATGACCGGGTTGGAATTTTGGGTCGTGTCAATTTGGTATCAGAGCCTAGGTTACATAGGTCTCACGAGTCATGAGCGGGTTTAGTAGAGTCTCGCGGATCGGTATGGAGACGTCTGTACTTATCTTCGAGAGGCTGCAAAACCTTTTTAGGAAAATTCCGTACTCTTGAAATTCTTGTCGTGCGAACTTGTTGATCCTAGTACTTAAATATCAGCTATGATGTTCTCTCACAGATGGTGAGGCCGCGGACTACTGGACGAGGTGGACGACCACCAATACCACCCACTGAGGCAACTAGAGGCCGTGGACGCGGTCGTGGTCGTGATAGAGGCAGAGCGGCGAGGGCAGCATCTGTTGATCCACCAGCTGCCCCAGCTCAGGAACAGGCTCCAGCAGCCCCAGTTCAGGCACCAAATGTGCCTATCGCTATTCCAGGTCTTCAGGAGACCTTGGCTCAGATATTATCTGTTTGCATTGGCCTGGCTCAGGCAGTTTCAGCCACCACAGCCGCAACTACTTCACAGGCCGGGGGAGGGAATCAGACTCCAGTTGCCCGTATGCCTGAGTTGGTAGTGCAGGGACTTCAGATGCCAGGGGGCACCTCCAGCCCAGCCAGTTGAACCAGCTCAAGAATTCGTAGTACCAGTTATGCCAGATAAAGAGCATCGTCGTCTTGAGAGGTTTGGCAGACTCCAGCCTCCGTCATTCAGTGGTGCAGAGGGCGAGGATGCCCAAGGTTTTCTTGACAAGTGCCAGTGAATGCTTTGGACAGCCGGGATTCTTGAGACTAGTGGTGTGACATTTACCACATTTCAGTTTACAGGAGCTGACTTTAATTGGTAGGAGGCGTACGAGAGGCGTAGGCCGGTTGATGCAACGCCCCTTACTTGGCAACAATTCTCCGCTCTTTTCTTGGAAAAGTATGTGCCGCAGTCCTGCAGAGAGGAGCTGCGCAGACAGTTTGAATGGCTGCGACAGTGGGATATGACTGTGTCGCAATATGAGTCAAGATTTTCTAAGTTGGCTCGACATGCTGTCTGGATGGTTCCGACTGATCGTGAAAGGATCAGGAGGTTTGTGGATGGCCTTAACTATCATCTCCGTATTCTTATGACCAGGGAGAGAGTATTGGGCGCTACCTTCGAGGAGATGGTGGATATAGCTTGCAAGATTGAGACGGTTCACCGTCAGGAGCGAGAGGAAAGGGAGGCTAAGAGGTCTCGAGGATTGGGCAGTTATAGTGGTGCTCCTTCGAGGGGCCAGCTTCAGCAGGGTAGAGGTCATTCCTTCAGGCCTGCTCAGCCAGCCTATCCATATTATCGTGGGGCATCTGCAAGTCATGGTTATCTTGGGTTACAGCAGGGTCAGTCATCACTCAGCGCCCTTCCAGCCCATGCTCCGTCGGCCTAGGGTCCTTCTATGTCGAGTGCATTTGCTAGGATACCAGGGAGCTGTTATGGGTGTGGCGAGATGGGTCACGTGCGGAGGCAGTGTCCTCACTTTGGTGCTAGATCGTCTCAACCGAGGGGTCAGCCCTCGACTTCTGCTCCAGTTACCTTACCAGCAGCCCAGCCAGCTAGGGGTGGAGGTCAGGCAGCCAGAGGTCGCCCCAGAGGGGGAGGTCGAGCAGGCGGTGGCCAGGCTCGATTCTATGCTATTCCAGGCAGGACACATGCTAGTGCTTCAGATGTTGTTATTACTGGTATTGTTTCAGTCTGCCACAAAGATGCCTTTGTATTATTTGATCCCGGTTCCACTTATTCATATATGTCCTCATATTTTGCTCATTATTTGAGTACACCCCGGGAGTTTCTTACTTTCCCTGTTCATGTGTCTACCCCGGTGGGTGACACTGTTGTTGTAGACCGTGTGTACCGGTCATGTGTAGTAAGTATTGGGGGTCTGGAGACCTGAGTAGACCTATTGCTACTAAGCATGGTAGATTTTGATGTCATTTTGGGCATGGATTGGCTATCTCCATGTCGTGCTATTTTAGACTGTCATGCTAAGACAGTTACTTTGGCTATGCCAGGTGTGCCGCGGATTGAGTGGCGTGGCGTGACTGATTATATTCCTAGTAGGGTGATATCATACTTGAAAGCCCAGCGTATGGTTGGGAAGGGTTGTCTTGCATACCTAGCGTTTGTGAGGGATGTTGGAGCTGAGACTCCAAACATCGATTCTGTTCCAATTGTGCGGGATTTTCCCGATGTATTTCCTGCAGACCTGCCGGGCATGCCACCGGAAAAGGATATTGATTTTGGTATTGACCTGGTGCCGGGCACTCAGCCCATCTCTATTCCACCATATCGTATGGCACCAGCAGAGTTGAAGGAGTTGAAAGAGCAACTTCAGGAACTCCTAGATAGAGGGTTCATTCGGCCTAGTGTGTCACCTTGGGGTGCACTGGTTCTATTTGTTAAAAAGAAGGATGGCACGATGAGAATGTGCATCGATTATAGGCAATTGAACAAGGTAACAATCAAGAACAAATATCCTTTGCCTCGCATCGATGATTTATTTGACCAGCTTCAGGGAGCACGAGTGTTCTCTAAGATTGATCTCCGTTCAGGATATCACCAGTTAAAGATCAGGGATGCAGATATTCTTAAGACTTCTTTCCTGACTAGATATGGCCACTATGAGTTTCTTGTTATGTCTTTCGGGCTAACCAATGCCCCAGCAGCGTTCATGCAGTTAATGAACAATGTATTTCGGCCTTATCTGGATTCGTTCGTGGTGGTATTGCTTGATGATATTCTGGTATACTCGCGTAATCAGGAAGAGCACGCAGAACATTTGCGAGTTGTATTACAGAGATTAAGGGAGGAGAAACTTTATGCAAAATTCTCTAAGTGCGAGTTTTGGCTCAACTCAGTGTCTTTCTTGGGGCACGTGGTGTCCAGCGAGGGTATACAGGTTGATCTAAAGAAGATAGAGGCGGTCCAAAGTTGGCCTAGACCGTAGCTTTCTTGGGTTGGCAAGCTATTATCGCCGGTTTGTTCAGGGATTCTCATCCATCGCATCGCCCTTGACCAAATTGACTCAAAAGGGTGTTCCATTTGTGTGGTCGGACGAGTGTGAGGAGAGCTTTCAGAAGCTCAAGACAGCCTTGACCACAGCTCTAGTATTGGTTCTACCGTCAGCCTCGAGTTCGTATACCGTATATTGTGATGCCTCAAGAATTAGGATCGGTTGTGTACTAATGCAAGAGGGTAGAGTTATTGCTTATGCTTCTCGTCAATTGAAGCTTCATGAGAAGAACTACCCCGTACATGACTTGGAGTTGGTTGCCATAGTTCATGTTTTAAAGATTTGGAGGCATTACTTGTATGGCGTATCTTGTGAGGTATTTTCCGATCACCGTAGCCTTCAACATTTGTTCAAGCAAAAAGATCTAAATTTGAGGCAGCGGAGATGACTGGAATTGCTCAAGGATTACGATATTACTATACTATACCATCCGGGAAAGGCCAACGTGGTGGCCGATGCTTTGAGCCGAAAGGCAATGAGCATGGGGAGTTTGGCATACATTCCAGTTGGAGAGAGACCTCTCGCAGTCGATGTCTAGACCTTGGCCAATAGGTTTGTGAGATTAGACATCTCGGAATCCAATCGGGTGTTGGCTTGCGTGGTTTCTCCGTCTTTGTTATACGATCGCATCAGGGAGCGTCAGTATGACGATCCGCATTTGCTTGTCCTTAAGGACAAAGTTCAGCATAATGATGCTAATGATGTCACTATCGGCGACGATGGAGTGTTGAGGATGCAGGGCCGGATTTGTGTGCCCAATGTGGATGGGCTTCGGGAGTTGATTCTGGTGGAGGCCCATAGCTCACGGTATTCCATTCATCCGGGTGCCGCCAAGATGTATCAGGACTTGAAACAACATTATTGGTGGAGAAGAATGAAGAAAGACAGTTTGGGATTCGTAGCTCGGTGTCTCAACTGTCAACAAGTAAAATATGAACATTAGAGGCCGGGTGGTTTGCTTCAGCAAATAGCTATTCCCGAGTGGAAATGGGAGCGGATCACTATGGAATTTGTTGTGGGACTCCCTCGGACTTTGAAGAAGTTCGATGCTATTTGGGTGATTGTGGATCGGCTGACCAAGTCCGCGCACTTCATTCCTGTGTGTACTACCTATTCTTCAGAATGGTTGGCAAGGATTTATATCCGAAAGATTGTCCGGCTGCATGGTGTTCCAGTTTCTATCATTTCAGATAGAGGTACTCAGTTCACTTCGCAGTTCTGGAAAGCCGTGCAGAGGGAGTGGGGTACTCAGGTGGAATTGAGCACAGCATTTCATCCTCAAACGGATGGGCAGTCCGAGCGTACCATCCAGATATTGGAGGACATGTTACGGGCATGCGGTATTGATTTCGGAGGCTCATAGGATGAGTTTCTGCCTCTTGCAGAGTTCGCTTATAACAACAGCTATCAGTCAAGTATTCAGATGGCTCCGTATGAGGCTTTGTATGGGAGGCGGTGTAGATCTCCGGTTGGTTGGTTCGAGCCCGGCGAAGCTAGGCTATTAGGGACTGACTTGGTTCAAGATGCTTTAGAGAAGGTGAAAATAATCCAGGAGAGGCTCCGTAGAGCACAGTCGAAGCAAAAGAGTTATTCCAATAGGAAGGTTCGAGATGTATCCTACATGGTTAGCGAGAAGGTCTTGCTGAAGGTTTCGCCCATGAAAGGTGTTACGAGATTCAGGAAGAATTGAGTCCTCGGTTTATTGGGCCGTTTGAAGTACTTCGGAGAATCGGGGAAGTGGCTTATGAGCTTGCTTTGCCACCCAGTCTGTCTAGTGTACACCCAGTATTTCATTTCTATATGCTTCGGAAGTGTATTGGAGACCCGTCTCCTATTTTGGATTTCAGCACAATTCAGTTGGATGATAATTTGACCAATGAGGTGGAGCCAGTGGCGATTTTTGATCGTCAGGTTCGGAAGTTGAGGTCCATGGAGATAGCTTCAGTGAAAGTTCAATGGAGAGGTCGGTCCGTGGAGGAGGCTACCTGGGAAACCGAGCGGGAGATGCAGAGCAGATACCCTCACCTATTCGAGACTTCAGGTATGTTTCTTGAATCGTTCGAGGACGAACTTTTGTTTAAGAGGGGGAGAATGAGACGACCCGGCCAGCCGTCTCGTGGGTTACTGCTCCGTCTTCCCCATTTTATTTCTCATTATCTTTCGTTATCTGTGTTTTACGTAACCAAGTTGAGTAGTTGCGTTCGGAGTGGGTTTGGTAAGAAATGAGACACTTAGTCTCTTTTAAGAAGGTTTAAGTTGGAAACCTCAAACGGATGTTGACTTATGAGTTAGAGGGCTCGGATGTGATGGTTCGGTTAGCTTCGGGAGGTGATTTATGACTTAGGAGTGTGATCGGAATTGGTATTGGAGGTCCTGTGTAGAGTTAGGCTTGACTCGGTGAAGTTAGAATTTTGGCGATTTCCGGTTTTTAGGCGAGATTTTGATCCGAGGGTCGGAATGGAATTCCGAAAGCAACTGTAACTCCGATATGTGATTAAGGACTGGTGTGCAAAATTTCAGGTCATTCGGACGTCGTTTGGTTGGGTTTAGATCAAAAGAGTGACTTAGAAGATTTTGGAACTCTTAGGCTTGAATCCGACGTGAAATTGGTGTTGAGATGTTGTTTCACGCGCTCCGAAGGTTGGAACAAGTTTGAATAATGTTATGGAATATGTTGGCGTGTTTGGTTTAGGTTCCAGAGGCCTCGGGTGAGTTTTGGGTGGTTAAACGGACTAATTCATCGTTGGAAATGAAAATTGCAGAAAACTAGATGTCGAGAATGCGGTCGCATTTCTCAAATGCGGACCGCATATCTCTCAAAGAGATCGCAAACCCAGGCAGGTTTCTAGGCAAGGTTCATGTCAGAAATGCGGTAGGAAATGCGGTCGCATATCTAACATGCGGACCGCATATCTGACATCGAGACCGCAAACTAAGACAGAAACCTGGACAAAATTTAACGTCAAAAATGCGGTCAAGAATGCGATCGCATACTTGAAATTCGAACCGCAAACCCTGCTTAACATTGAAATTGCGATGAAGACTAGGGTACAATTTGCGATGGCTAAGTCAAATATTCGAACCGCATATCTGTTATGCGATAGATATGCGATCGCATACAGGGCCGGACAAGGGTGTTTTTGTCTCGATTTTTGACCCCTTTATAAATAGAAATCAGTGCCCATTTGCCATGCAAAACCCATCTTTCCGTTAACCACAAAGAGATACACCTCCAAACACAATAAAATCACAGCAAATCAACCTTAAAACTATATCCAAAGGACATTTTCTTGGACCAATTCTCAAGAGAAGGAGTTTTGGCCATCTTGAACATTGTTGGAGTTATAGAGCTCGGGTTGAAGCAAATGTTGAGGCAATTCTTGGAAGATTTCCAAGGGAAAACATCGGGGTAAGTGTTCTTGACTTAATCTTGGTCGAATTACCCAAACTTATTGCTATTCTAATATGTAATTTGTGATTAAGTTGGGAAAATTGTGGAAAACCCTTAAGTTTAGATTTAAGATTTGGAGGTCGAACCAATGTCGGAATTCGATAATTTTGTATGGTTGAACTCGTTAGGAGGTAAGGGACACGTTGATGTAAAACTTTCTGAACTTCGAGAAGTGGGCCCGGGGCTCGAGTTTTGCTAATTTTGGGATTTTATAGTATTTATTGATTGTTTTCGCGTGAGCTTTGTTACCCCTGCATATTGTGACATATTAGTTCTAATTTCGGATAGATTCGACGCACGCGGAGGCCAATCCAAAGGGCAAAGGCGTCGCGGGCTAAGAATTTAGCCGGTTCGAGGCGAGTAGTGATTGTAAATGATGTTATGAGGGTTTGAGACCCCGGATTGCACGTCGCAATGCTATATTGAGGTGAGGCACGCGCTCGATGATGAGCGTGGGGTCGTTTACTACTGGGATTGTGACTTGGTCCGTCCCGATCGATGATTTTACTATATATTTGATTGAAACTTATTTTATATCATCATGAATTGGGCTGATTACCATATTTGGGCTTCGTGCCGGTTATTTGAACCCTTCAGGGGTAGTTATCACTGTTTCCTCACTGTTTGATTCGTTACTTGAACTCATCCATGTTGTTTTCCACGGTTTTTACAAAAACCATTTTTACTCAGATTTGAGGTTTAAATAACATTTTAAATGATATAAATAGATCAGGTGGCATGCCGCCACGGATATGATATAAATGGATCGGGTTGCACGCCGCCATGGGATTTGATATGAATGGATCAGGTGGCACGCCGCAACGGAATATGATATGAATGGATCGGGTGGCACGCCGCCATGGATATGATATAAAAGGATCGGGTGGCACACCGCCACGAGATATGATATTGCGCTTGGGCCGTAAGGGGCTCCTCCCGGAGTCTGTACACCCCCAGTGAGCGCAGGGTACCTAGAGATATTACAGTTGGTAACAACGACAACTGTAGGTTACAGTTGGCAACAATGACAACTGGTAAACAGAGTTGCGAGATTGATACTGAGCCCAGGGATATTACAGTTGGTAGCAATGACAACTGTAGGTTACAGTTGGTAACAATGGCAACTGGTAACCAGAGCTGGGAAGATTTTTAAATGATTTCTTACTGATTTACTGTTTTCAAATAATGGTTTACTGCTTCATTATGCATTGCCTTGTGTTCTACGTGTTTCCTTACTTTCAGTCATTATTTATATGTATTACTCACTGAGTTGGAAGTATTCACATTACTCCCTGCACCATGTGTGCAGATTCAGGCGTTATTGATTCCGCTCCGAGGCATTGACTACGACTGTCAAAGCGGTGATTCAGAGACTACGAGGTAGCTGTAGGCGTCCGCAGCCCCGTGTCTCTTTTATCTAGTTGTTTCCACCATCTTCAAACAATTGTGCCAAAGATATTGTAATAGTAATCTTATTATTAGGAGTTTTATTAGTTGCTCATGACTTTGTGACACCCCGGTTCCGGGCTGTTGTCGGGATGGTTAGCTATGTTTTTCTGCAAACAACTGTGCGAATTTTGCTTCTATGATTTTCGCGTTGTTTAACTGCTCAAAATGAGGTTTAGTTTGAATTGGCTGGCCTTGCCTTCATGAAAGGCGCCATCACGACCGGGTTGGGATTTTGGGTCGTGTCACTAGGGCAGTTGCTTCTACTCTGCATCAAGCCGTTAAGTTCGAATGGAATCATCAGGAGGTAGTCATCCATGGGGATGGAAGTAATTCTATCTATACCAACCAGACCGTGCCAGCAATTGAGAATAGAAGGAAATTGGGAGGAGAAACATTCTACAGCATTGATCGGGTGAATACAACTGAGAAGGACGATTGTGGAGCAACAAGTTGCTAAGAATGTTGTTGTGGTTAGGGTATGAACCAGCCAAGAGATTTGGTACTGAGCTTCGAGAAATCACAGAACCAATATGACCACAAACTCATGGCACGACCTTGGTCTCGGAGATGAATATATTGTGCAGGAATGTAATGATTGGTCACCACCATGGCATGACTTCTACTATCCGTTGCCTCAACCCTTACCACCACTACACTAGATATTCCGCCAGGCAGATGTGATTTGGGGTTCTGAGGAGGACGAAGTCTTAGCTGGCATGAGGAACCTGTTTCTAAACGAGGAAGATATGGACTGAAGTGCGGTATTGGAGGAGGAGAAGGAAGACCTTACAATCCAGATAGTGGGAGATGGAGCTATTCTCAGGAACTGGACTACTGCACCATCTCAGGCTCTCCGAGCACCTGGGTAGCCTTGGCAGAACTAACATGTTTCCTTTTAAATTGTTCTTCGGCATTTAAAGACATTTTGGTAATTTGTTTTGAAATGATTACTCGAGACATCGAGTCGTATTTTTTTGATTGTTTTATGTTTTAGTCAATGCATCATTGCTATTCATTTATTTATATTATTATCTTTCCACATTCTTTTCAGCATAATTATTACCTATCCTGTTGAATCTACAACCACGACATGTAATGAGACAACGCAACACGATGAGAGTGATTCAAAATATTGGAAAAATGATGTAATACCTACGAAAATTTTCAAATAAGTAGAGGATTATTTTGAAAAAAAACCAAAGTCCAATTTTGAGGAGACTGAGGCAGTTAACTTAGGGGGTTCTGAAACAGTCAAAGAAAATCGCATTAGCATTCATCTGTCACCATCAGAGAAGGTAGAGTACATCATATTTCTAAAAGAATATAAGGACATCTTTGCATGGTCCTATGACAACATGACGGGGTTGAGCACATCCATAATGCCTCACAAGATACCTACCAATCATATGTGTCCACCGGTAACAACAAAACTCAGAAAGTTGAAGCCAGACATGAGTTTTAAGATATCGGAGGAAGTTACCAAGCAAATCAAAGACAAGGTCTTTCGGGTGGTCGAGTATCAACCCTGGCTAGCCAGTATTGTGCCGGTATCAAAGAATGATGAGAATGTCATGGTGTGCGTTGACTATCGAGATCTGAACAGAGCAAGTCCTAAGGATGTTTTTCCGCATGAACATATTGATCGATAACTATGCCAAGCATGAACTCCAATGCTTCATGGATTGCTTCACAAGATACTACCATACCTGGATGGACGAAGAGGATGCAGAAAAGACAGCCTTCATCACACCATGGGGAATATACTAATACCAGATGATGTCGTTTGGGTTGAAGAACGTCGGTGAAACATACATAGGGGCCATAATATAGGTGTACGTGGAGGATGTCATCATTAAGTCTAAGAAGAGATCGAATCACATAGTAGACTTGAGAAAGTTTCTCGACCGACTATAAATGTACAATCTGAAGTTGAATCCTACAAAATGCATTTTCGAAGTCCCTGCTGGGAAGATGCTAGGTTTCATCGTCAGTCACCAGGGCATCGAGCTACACCTGTCAAAGATCAAAGCCATTCAGGATTTGCCACCACCAAAGAACAAGAAGGACGTGATGAGTTTCTTGGGCCGTCTCAACTATATTAGCCATTTCAAAGCACAGTCAACAGTAATATGTCAACAGATCTTCAAGATGTTGAGCAAGGATGCTACAACAAGTTGGACTGAGGAATGTCAAAGGGCTTTCGACAATATCAAGGAATATATGTCCAAACCATATGTGTTGGTCCCACCTAAACCCGTGAGACCTTTGCTACTGTACCTGTCCGTGTTAGACGAAGCGTTTGGATGTATCTTGGGACAACATGATGAGTCCGGGAGGAAAGAGCAAGCAACATACTATTTGAGTTAAAAGTTCACGCCTTACGATGCTCGATGTTCTTTGTTGGAATGTACCTCTTGTGCCTTCGCATGGATAGCCCAGAAGTTGAAGCATTATTTCTATGCATATATCATGTACCTTATATCAAGGATGGATCCTCTAAAGTACATCTTTCAGAAGCCTATGCCTATAGGCAAGCTAGCTAAATGGAAAATACTACTAAGTGAGTTCGACATCATCTATATGATAGTTTAGGAACAAGCGTCGGCCGATCATCTGGCAGAGAACCCCGTGGATAGGGAATTCAAACCATTGAAGACGTATTTTCCCGACAAGGAAGTGTCGTTCATAGGGGATGATATTGTTGAAGCATATGAAGGTTTGAGGATGTTTTTCGAGGGAGCCACGACTTTATATGAGTGGGCATTGGAACTATCTTAATATTAGAAATCGGTCAACATTATCCGATATCTGCCAAGCTCAAGTTCCCATGCACCGACAATATGGCGGAATACAAGGCTTGCATTTTGGTTCTCAGATTAGCCATCGACATGAATATTCAGGAATTGCTGGTAATCGAAGATTCATATTCGCTAATTGATCAGGTGCTCGGAGAATGGGCCACCAATAATACCAAGATATATTCATACCTACACCGTGTGCACGATTTCATTAAGAGGTTAACAAAGATAGAGTTCATACATGTCCCTAGAATTTAGAACGAGGTCATGGATGCGCTGGCTACCTTATCTTCAATGATAAAACATCCAGACAAGAACTATATTGATTCCACCCAAATAGAAATCCCTAAGTAGCCAACTTACTGTGCTGATGTCGAAGAAGAGTTCGCTGGGAATCCATGCTTTCAAGATATCAAGGAGTCTTTGGAAAAAGGAGAATAGCCGGAAAATACTACACATACTCAAAAGCGCATACTTTAGAGATTAGCCAACCACATCCTTTAGAGCAGAGGAATTATGTACAGAAGGAATCCGGACTTGGGTCTACTAAGATGCGTTGATGCCAGAGAAGCATCTAGGTTGCTCGAAGAGATACATGTTGGAACCTGCGGACCACACATGAATGGGTTTGTTCTAGCCAACAAGATATTAAGGGCAGGGTATTCTTGATGATTATAGAGATTGACTGCATCAAATATGTACAGAAGTTTCACCGGTGCTAGGTGCATGGTGATATGATATGAGTGCCACCCAATGAACTCAAAACAAGTTTACCTTGGCCTTTCTCCACCTAAGGCATGGATGTCATCGGACCGATCGAACCCACTGCTTCCAATGGACACAGATTCATCTTGGTAGCTATAGACTATTTTACAAAATGGGTTTAAACTACTTCTTATAAAGCTGTGACAATTACCATAATTACCGACAATGCTGCCAATCTCAACAGTTATCTGATGAAAGACATATATGAAATATTCAAAATCAACATTGGAACTATAAAACATTTAGGCCACAAATGAATGGAGCCGTAGAAGCCGCCAACAAGAACATTAAGAAGATATTGAGGAAGATGATGGACAATTACAAGAAATGTCACGAGAAGGTACCATTTGCTATGCTCTGATATCGCACCACGATCCGCATGTCAACTAGGGCAACTCCCTACTTACTGGCCAATGGTACTGAAGTTGTTATACCCGCCGAGGTGGAAATTCCTTCCTTGAGAATCATAGAGGGAACCCAGCTCCGCGATGTAGAATGGGTACAGAGCCGGTATGAGCAATTGGCTCTCATTACCGGTAAAATGATGAATACGGTGTGTCATGGTCAACTCTACCAGAATAGAATGGCTAGGGATTTCAACAAGAAGGTTAGAATGAGGCAACTCATACCGGGGCAATTTGTGTTGAAGTGTATCTTTGCACATCCAGACAAAGAAAAAGAAAAATTCTCACCTAACTGGTAAGGTCCTTACATGGTACATCGAGTACTAACAGGAGAAGCACTCACACTTGCATAAATTGAAGGGAGATACGGCCGAAACCTATCAATCCGTACATCGTCACGAGATATTGCATTTGAGATTGTATTTGCACTTTCTTTTAATGTAACACGAACGACACTTGACC
Organism: Nicotiana obtusifolia; assembly: GCA_002018475.1. Taxonomy (NCBI): domain Eukaryota; kingdom Viridiplantae; phylum Streptophyta; class Magnoliopsida; order Solanales; family Solanaceae; genus Nicotiana; species Nicotiana obtusifolia. The sequence continues at coordinate 91,033 of MCJB01020308.1, forward strand.
TTATTCGTGTTTAAGAGGGGATACGTAGGCAGCCCTATGGATTCGATCACATTATAATAAAATCTTCATTCTACTCTGTGGACGAAAATAGGGACAAAATTTCGAACATCATCAATCCCATTACGTCAGGGATCGCCAAAAGAGTATCACCGGACGTATACGTCAAACTGGGGCGGAATTTTGAGGGAGTCCTCGAAATTCCAAGATAAGGATGTCGTAATGTCTCAAAGAGTGTCACGGCCTATGATTCGACAAAATAAGTTACTTTTGAGCATTATCTTTTAAACAACTTCATTTCTTATAAATAATTTATCACAAACGCATATTTCGGAAACCTCATTTCTGTAATAGCCCAATGTTACCCAGGGTGACTCAAGCAAAGAGTCAAGACAGGAGCAAAGGCGAAATGAGGAATTGAAAGCAAGAACCGACCTTCCCCCAAACATAAAAGTTTTCTCTAATGCAAGCATAACAGACATGTCCATAAATACATACAACAAGACTACCATCTTCACACAGACGTAGGTCACCAGACGCGTCAAGCTACGAATCACTTCTCTTCCTCATATTTAATCATCGACTTTCTTCGCATAGGGCTAAGCACTGCCCTCATTACATTGCATGAGACTAAACGTTGTCTTAATTACATTGCATGAGGCTAAGCAATGCCTCCATTATTGCATAAGGCAAAACCCTGCCTTTCTCTGCATAGCGTTAAGCTTTGGGCTCATTACTTTGCATGAGACTGAGCACTGTCTCCATTACATTGCATGAGGCTAAGCACTGCCTCCATTATCACATAAGGCTAAATGTTGTCTTTCTCTACATAGGGCTAAGCATTGATCTCACTACATTACATGAGACTAAGCGCCGTCTCCATTACATTGCAAGAGGCTAGCACTGCCTCCATTACATTGCATGAGACTAAGCACTGTCTCCATTACATTGCATGAGGCTAAGCACTGCCTCCATTATTGCATAAGGCTAAACTCCACCTTTCTCTACATAGGGCTAATAACTTCCCTCATTACATTGCATGAGACTAAGCATTGTCTCTATCATTTGCATAAGGCTAAACGCTTCCTTTATCTGCATAGGGCTAAGCATTGGCCTCATTTCATACATGGTTAAGCTTTGTCTTGTCTCGTTCTCGCATATGACTAAGCATCACCTATTTCCTTTATCGAAAATTCAATATTACCGCATCTCTGCATTTAATGGGATGAAAATTGCCACACTATCTGAAGGCATCATAGTCCGAAGGCATCAACCTCATAGCCCGAATACATCATTGTATGGCGTGAGGATCTCTGAAAACTGCATATCATTATTCCAAGGTGTCATAGCCCAGACGCACCATCCTCATGGCCCGAGGACACTATTTCATGGCCAGCTAATCCCTTATCATACGCTCCATGGCCCAGGACGTCATGGTTTAAGGACAACATCCTCATCTTCTAAAGGACAAGTATCATGGTCTGAAGGGAATTTGCATCATGTTTAATTTTCAACAATAACTATATACATCTGTGTACATCATGTTATAAGTTTTGTCGGTAACTCGGGAGGTAACTGTTCTACAAACAGGAGAAATTCTCTCTAGTTTCCGTTAATAACATTCAGATCCTTTGATTATCTCAAACGTAACCAACAACCATAAATTGATTATTCTCTATTCTACAAGCGCACAAACAGTTGTCATGTACATCCATAATGTTCAATTTCGCATTCATAGCCCCACCTGAAATTATCCGCTACTTATGACTCTGCTCTACCCAGACAAAAGCATTCTTCGGAACATAAGACCTTTTGTAACGACTCCATCGATCTCGTTCGTTGTTCGATACAAAACTACACACGGCTTGATTCTTGTAATACCAGGGATATGTAGGCAACTCAAGAACTAGGGCTCGGCCCCCATATTTTTAAACACCTCATACCCCATACTCGTTCATTCGAACAAAATTGGTTATTATTTTCTTTATCCGACAATTCTTTCATTATTCCCGAGTAAATAGGGGCAGCTGTTGATACTCAATTTTGCCCAAATATTTCATACACTTTTAAAATATCATTTTGCACTATTACCCAATATATAGGGGTCATATCAGTGAATTCTATAATTTTTAAAGTTTTAAAATTGATTTCTTGCATTTCTAATTATTCATTTGTTTACTAACTAATCCCCAAATTACTTTGAGTGATTTAGAATAGCCAATTTATAATATTTTAATCTATTTATATAGTTATATTTACATTTTTATTATTATTTACAATATTTGCAATAGTACCCTATACATTACAATTAGTTGCATTCCCTGTATTATTTAGGTCAAAATAGTATTTTTATATACAATATTAAGCCATTATTTCAAAGTATTAAATTGCATAAATAGCATTTTTATATTTATTATCTATTTTATTAACTTATCTTTCCTCAATTTTTATTAGTTTCAATTGCAGCCCAACTTTAAGCCTATTTTCGGATCAAAACAGGCCCAAAAACCTTAGCCTAATAACCCTAACCCTAAACCAGCAACCCATTACTCTATGCTCATCTCGTGACCCACCCCGTCTCTCTTAAATGCTGGTCGTTGATATCATATGATCAACAGCCCACAACAACCCCGATATTTTTAATTACCCGACCCACAAACCCTAATTCTCACTCATCTCTCCACAGTTGCCCTCACATGCTCTCTTCTCCCTCAAAGACTAAACCCTAGCCGACTCAGAAGATTTTCCTCCACCCTTTTCTTATACGCGTTCATACACGGATCTCACTTGCCTTATTGTTCTTCTTGCTCAGTTATGATAACTTTTGTCACCGGTCCATCTATGGCAAGGATGATTCTCTTGAATCAGGTAGATACAGCTTCGGCGTTATGGATTTGGATACGATATTGGCTTTATACACCTAGAAAAAGGGAATATCCTCTTGATTATGGCATGTCTCTGTTGATTTATTCGGGATTAGGGCTTGTGAGTGGTTTTCCCTAAATTTGATTCATACAAAGTTGGCATAGTTTTGATTCTTTCCTTATTTGTTCATCTGTTACTGGTATTATATAAACCCATCCCCCAATTCCCCTAAGATAGACAGAAAATCATTATCACTCCCTCACTCTCACTATTCTAAAACTCTTAATTTTTGACCGGCTGCAAGCTAAGGCCACCGGGGCTCGTATGAAGCTCCTGGGTGAACTCTGACGCACTGGGGTTTGGGGTCCTGCTGTTCTCTCTTTGCTACTGATACTCAAGTTATTGCTGGCACTTGGTTTTCACCTTAATTTGCTTGTTAAATATGCAACCTGGTAAGTGTTTAGACCCACACAATTATGTTTCTTTCCTGTTTTTGTTCATGCTTCTGAACGTCTATGTTATGTGAACTGTTCTACACCAATATGACACTTTGTCGACTTTGCTTTGAATTTCTTCTACAATCCTTCATCAGAACTTGTATAAGTCAGCATATGCCCATTTAGTGTATTCAATTTGGAAGATTTATGGCATTTATGCTTGTTTGACACTATCATGTCTATGTATGCTTGAGTTCCTATTTTGGCTATTTGATATTGGATACTTTCTCATGCCTTAACTTGAACTTTTGTACTGAAACTTCTAAGGAACTACCTCTATGCAGAATTTGCCTTACCAAGTCTCTTACGATCTACTGTTTTCTCTGATATATACCTAAGTGAACCTTATGTGTCAAGTACTGTCTTAATATTTAGCCAAACATGTTCTTTTCTTATTGGCAAATTCTGATGTTGCTCCTTGTTTTTTTAACCTTATATTCTTTGGTGTTGCCTAAGACGTCTAGAGCATATTTCAGTGTTTAGTTTCTTCCCTTATATAAAAACAACTAGTAGTAATCTAGAGGCATGCCTGCCGAGTTGATCCAGGTGATATGTTTCTTGAACTCTTCTAGTGTTATGACTGATACTCAGCATATGAAGTTCCTCATGTTCAAACTAAGTAATTGCTTGCCATGTCCACTTGTCTATTTTTTATTCTTCATGGCTGCAAGTTAGTTGTAATCATGTCTTCATTGGGCTCTCGTGTTTAAAGCTTTCTTGTAAAACTACTCCTTACTTTTGTTCATGATCATGACTCCTCTAAATATTCATGTTACGTCTCTTATATCTAATGTCCCCTTTAGTCTAATTCTGAACCTTGCTTTACTTTGAAATCCTGCTTAATGTTTTCGCTTTGAACTTGTTTTCTGGAAAATGTAGCATGTATCTATCTTGTGTATGCTATGTATATCTGCTTAGACCTTGTGTAACCCTGTCTGTGTGCCTTTGGTTTGGAAAGCTTCAGTTACTCTTTTAGCTACAACCTCAGGAGCTAATTGTGTAGATTCGAGAGTTGCTTAATTGACCTAGTATATAGCTTGTCACTTGTACAGTTAATTTGAGATCCAAATGGGTAACCAAGGCATTGGTTTGGGCCAGTTTGATGCTGAGAGCTGCAACATATTGATAGCCATCCAGAGTATGGGCCTTCTCATCCGCGTGAGGCTCCATGTTTTGGTTGAAAGCTTAGGAGCTTCCTTTATTTGATTTTGTATCTATGTTGGGCATGTGATCATTATTTGAGCTTTTGTATTACTATATTTGGGCATGTATTAATTTGTAATGATTAATAATGGGTAATTAATGAAAGTTGGGGGGGAGGGGGGGCTGCGAAACTTTAATTCTTGTACGAATTAGTAGAAAACATGCCTATAGGATTCAAAGTGTTTTACTTGCTACTTGCTACTTGCTCAACATGCTCTATATACTTCTAGACAGCATGCCTGTAGGTTCAATCTTGCATGATCATTTAGAAATTGCAACTTAGGATCCTAATATTGATCCTGCCAATGAAACTCGTAACATGTCTACACATAATGCCTATAGGATTCGATTCAAACTCATCTGATATTTGCTTAGCATGTTTTACTTTAATGGAAAGCATGCCTATAGGATCCTATTTAAGTAATTGAAACTATTCACATTGACACCTTCTTCTCAATCTTGCTACTCGCATAGAAGGTATGACCGTATGGTTGATAAAATAAACATGCATTTTAAAACAGCTTCATTGCCTGAATCTAACCGTCTATAGATCATACCTATAGGACACGTTGGCTGTCAAAATTGTTTAATCACGTTTGCTTACTTAAAAACCATGGCTATAGGATTAATGCAATGAGAATCGACACTGCATAACTGCTTAGACTTAAATAGTATAAGTTTAATTTCCCAGACATCATGCCTATAGGTTTTAAATGATACAGAGTACTCCATTTCCATATCTACATATTATAACAGCCCATCAACCTAGTAATTCAGTCTTAAGAATGGGCAACTTGAATTTCAACTGCATGTTTACTTGATTACGTGCACTTGAATCTATGTGAGGATGTGAATTTGAGCCTTTTGTACTAATTATGTGTAGTCCTATTTGTTTTGAATGCGCGCCTAGTTTTCTCCTTTTGATTAGCCTAAGGGAAGCCCATAACTACCAAAGTAGTGTCCAAAAGCCTCCTGGACCATACGCATAGGATGTTGTAAAGCACACATAGGACGCAGTTTAGAATTGAACTAGAATGCTTTTAGGTAAACAATGTCAAAATAGTAATTGGATAGCAGGAGATGATAGTATGTGCACGCTGAATAATATGTGCAACCCTTATGCTTAAGGGAGTTGCGAAGTATTATTTATGTTGCACGGGTTGATCCTTTAGGCTAATCAACTTAGGACCCCCCCTCCCCCTCCCCCATAGTTACTGTTTGTACACTTGTTTGTTTGAACGTAGATTGAACTAGGTCATATATTGATTGTATCAATTGTTTATTAACGTATAATCCGCTTTCTTTCTTATGGGAAATTTGTTTTTTCTTATAAATTTAGACTCCCTACTCTTCTTTCACTTGAATGACCACATAGAGTAATTATAATTCAGTTATCCCCTCACAGTTTAAAATTCGGCCGGGAACCATAATTGTCGACCTCGAAAAGTTCCTAACACCTTCTCTTTGATGTAATTTTAGCCGTTACACGATCTTCAATAACACGGACTAGTTTCACAGGGATATTTGTAAATAAGTGCCCTACCGCACCTCAAAATCGTTAGGTGGTGACTCTCCTCTTTTAACCGCCATTTAAAAGAGTTGTCACATGTTGAAACCCGCTTTCGCGAGAAAATGGGGCGCGACAAATATCAACTTTTGTAACATGATCAAGGATAAAATGATGCTTTCTCTCAATGTGTTTATCTCTAGAATAATGCACATAATTTTTAGAAAGAAAAATAGCACTAATGTTATCACACATAATTGGAACACAATTGAGATGCAAATCATATTCTAAAAGTTGGTGCATAATCATAGAACTTGTGTGCAGCAATTTCCTACAACTAAATATTCTGCTTCAATGGTAGACAAGGCAACACAACTATGTTTCTGCTTGTGTCAAGAAATAAGAGATTTCCAAGCAATTGACACGTTCCATTTGTGCTTTTCCTGTCAACTTTATCTCCTGCAAAATATACATCTGAAAAACCTTTGAGATCGAAGATATTTAAGCCTTCATACCATAGTCTATAGTCAATGGTCCCTATCATATATCTGATAATTTGTTTAACCACAATTAAATATGATTCATTGGGAGTTGATTCATACCTTACACACTTGCAAAACACTAAACATGATGTCATGTCGACTTGTAGTAAGATAGAGTAGAGATCCAATCATACTTTGATACAATATATCATCAATACTTTTGTCATTTCTATATTCGTCAAGGATGGTTGATGGACTCATGCGAATCCTTATGGATTTGGCATGGGACATGCCAAAGTTCATTATCATCTCTTTTGTGTACTTAGTCTGGCTAATAAAGATTCCTTTCTAGGATTGCTTGATTTGAAGCCCAAGGAAGAATGTAAATTCTCCCATCTTGCTCGTCTCAAATTCCCCTTGTAACCCATGTTTGATTAGAAATGAACTTAGCCTTTCATATCATGCTCTAGGAACTTGCTTAAGCCCATATGGAGCTTTGGACAGCTTGTAGACATGATTTGGAAAAGATTCATTTACAAAGCCTGGGGGTTGCTTAACATACACTTCCTCATAAATGAATCCATATATGAAAGAACTTTTCACATCCATCTGAAACAGTCTAAAACACTTGTTAGTAGCATAGGCTAATAGTATACGAATTGATTCTAACCTTGCAACAAGAGTGAAAGTTTCCTTATAGTGAATTCCTTCTTGTTGCAAGTATCCTTGAGCGACCAGCGTAGCTTTATTTCGTACCACTTGGCCAGACTCGTTTAGCTTGTTCATGTAAACCCACTTTGTTCTAACAATAGATGCATTAGGGGGTTTCGGGATAAGCTTCCATACCTTATTCTTCTCAACTGATCAAGTTCCTCTTGCATTACATTCATCCGGCTACCTTCTCCAAGAGCCTCATCTACCTTTTGGTTCAAGTTGTGAGAAGAGAGCAATATTTGATATCTGCTTTTGAGATCTTCTAGTTTCCATGCCTTCTTGAGCATCACCAATGATGGATTTATGGGATATCTAGGTTCACCTTTCCATTCAATTGGGATAGCTATAGATGACTTTTTTTCAACAAGATTTGGTTGTTTAGATGTGAATGATTCCTGATTTTCCAAACGAATATCAATCGACTGATGCTGCTGATTAGTCACCTCGTGTAATGACCCAACCTTGCCGGGGTAGTTGGCTTAGTTCCAAGCATGTTCCGGAATCAGACCAGACACTTAGTCTCAATGCTGAAAGCTCAAGTTGAAAAGGTTGATCAGATGTTGACATATGTGTTAATGGATCTGAAATGGAGTTTTGATGAATTTGATAGCTCCGTTTGGGTGATTTTTAACTTAGGAGTGTGTCCGGATAGTAATTTGGAGGTCCGTAGTTGATTTAGGCTTGAAACAGCGAAAGTTGGAAAATAAGAAGTTTTGAAAATTTAGAAGTTTGATCGAGAGTTGACTTTGTGGTTACCAGGCTCGAATTTTGATTCCGAAAGTCGGCGTAGGTTTGTTGTGTCATATATGACCTGTGTGCAAAATTTGAGGTCAATCAGACTTGATATGATAGGTTTCGGCATCGATTGTAGAAGTTGGAAGTTTCTAGTTGTCATTAGGCTTGAATTAAGGCTCGATTTGTGTTTTTGATGTTGTTTGATGTGATTTGAGGGCTCGACTAAGTTCGTATCATATTTTAGGACTTGTTGGTATTTTTGGTTGAAATCCTGGGGGCCTCGGGTTGATTTAGCATGCTTAACGGATCAAAAATGAGACTTAAAGCATTGTTGAAGCTGGGAGTCCTCTGGTGTGATCGCACCTGCGAGGGGATTAGTCACAGGTGCGACTGGAATGGCATAGAAGTGAGGTTGGTCTAAGCTGGGGAGTTGCACAGATGTGAAGGGAATTTTCGCACCTACGAGTTCGCATATGCAGAGGAAGCAATGCAGAAGCGAAAGGGGTCTTGGTGAGGAAGGTCCACAGGAGCGAAAGAATTCTCACAAAAGCAGGGCCGCGGGTGCAGATTAGTGTCCCGCTGGTGCCTAGTGTAACTCCACAAATAAGGAGCTTGAAGCTCAGAAGCGAAACCGCGGGTGCGGTTAAATGAATCGCAGAAGCGAAAAAGGATAGGTAGTGTTTAAAACTCAAGTGTTTCGTGATTTTAATCATTTTAGACATTTTATGCTCGGGCTAAGGCGATTTTTGAGAGGATTTTCGAGGGGTTTCTTGAGGCAAGTCACGTATGAATTTCGAGGGGTTTCAATAATTTTGTTTCCCCATTGAATTTCCTACCTAGTTTTTGTATTTTTGAGGTGGAATTCGGGAGTTTGAGGCTAGGGATTCGGAGAGTTTAATTTGGGGATTTGCGTGGTGATTTGGTGTCGGAATTTGGTAAATTTTGTATGGTTGGACTCGTAGTTGGATGGACTTTCGAATTTTGTGACTTTTATTAGATTGTGAGACGTGAGCCCAGGGTCGGCTTTTGAGTTGACTTTTTGACTTTTGATAAAGAATTTAGTATTTTCTTATGGAATTGATTTCTTTAGCCTATGTTGATTGTGTCGAATTGTTTGCGGCGCATTCGAAGGCCGATTCACGAGGCAAGGGCTTTTTAGCAGAGTGATTCGATTTGCTTGAGATAAGTATCATATTTAAACTCGATTAAGGCACCAGTTACCTGAATTGTTGTGATAGCCACGAGATTTTGGGTGCGCACATGCATGGAGATGATCCCATGTGCATGCGCCGAGACTATATATTCATGTTTGCTTTGTGCTCGGGCTCTTATAAGCCCAGAAATGACTGTTAAGCTTTAAGCTTGGATATCTCACCTGTTGTAACAGTTTATGAGATCTAGTTGATGAGGCAACTTAGAGGGTTACCCCTGAACGAACTTAGTAAATGCTTTTCATTGATGAAATTGCTGGTTTGAGCTACGATAGCACACTTTGCACATGTCTACAATTTAGCATGTTATTTACGCCAGTCCAGGGACATGAGAATATTATTTCATTCATCATATACCTGTATACTTGTTCTATTACTTCCATATGATATTTTTTGACTGGGGCCTGCGGCTATCTCGGGCGGATTATGTTATTGGCACGTGAGTTGTCCGTGCAGCAGTGAGTTATCTGTGTAGCACGTGATTTGTCTGTGTAGATCCATATAATGATATTATTGAAACGTGAATTTTTCGAGTGGCACGTGAGTTGTCCGTGCAAGTTCTACTGTTAGCACGTGAGTTGTCCATGCAGCACGTGAGTTGTCCGTGCAGCACGTGAGTAGTCCTTGCAGTGTGTGGAACTTGTATTTCCTTGATCACATAACTGATTTAATTAATCCTTTCCTCCATATGCCATAATATTGTTGAGCGGGGTTATTTGAGAAAATAGTGTACATGCACACACTGGTATCTTCTCACGGAGCCTTATGTTTTAGCTTTAAATGTTATGTTGTATTGGTTTGTAGGGACGAGTCGCACTGAATTAACTAGTATCCTTGATAATTTAAGATTCTCTTACATTGCCTTGTTTATTTGCAATACTTATTGAGTTGGTTGTACTCACACTACACCCTGCACCTTGTGCCCAGTTCCAGGCATTTTCGGGCACGGTGGTTGTTGATCATGGAGTTTGTACCTGTTCGGAGATCATCGAGGATGCTGCTTTGGCGTCCGCAGACCTTGACTCTCCTCCCCAATCTTTTAGTTTTATTTATTCCATTTTGTTTTCTAGACAGTGTACCAGACTATATCATTATATAGATGCTCATGTACTCAGTGATACTCTGGTTTTGGAAAACTTATGTATTGAGTTATGATATTTTATCCAATTTTATGAGAGTTTTACTTATTTAAAACTGTTTTAGTATATGTTAATATTTGCAAGTGTAGGTAATTTCAGAGTCGTCGACTTGCCTAGTACCACGATAGGCGCCATCACAACAAGTTGAGTTTTTTATCGTGACAAGTTGGTATCAGAGCCTAGGTTACATAGGTCTCATGAGTCATGAGCAGGTTTAGTATAGTCTTGCAGATCGGTACGAAGAAGTCTATACTTATCTTGGAGAGGTTGCCGGGCTCTTAGGATAACTTCACATTCTTGTATTCTTCTCATGCGAAGTTGTTGATTTTGAGAACTAAACTTCTGTTATTCTATTCTCTCACAGCTCGTGAAGACACGTGCTACCGGGTCAGACAGACAGCCACCAGTACCACCGGCAAGGGCCATCAGACCATGCCGGCCACTTCTCAGGCCTGTGGAGGTACTCACACTCCTGTCGCCTGTACCCTAGAGCAGGTGACGCAAGGACTTTAGACACTGGGAGTACTACTAGCCCAACTTGTTGCAGTTCTCAGGCCCAGGTGGGTCCTGCATGAGTGATGATGAGCAGAAGAGACTAGAGAGGAGACTCCAGCCTCCATCATTTAGTGCGGCTGAGTGTGAGGATGCCCAGGACATCTTGGATAGGTGCCAGCGAATTCTTCGTATGTCGGGCATTCTGGAGATCAGTGGGATCTCCTTTACTACTATTCAATTTATTGGGGCTTCCTTCAGATGGTGGGAGGCCTATGAGAAGCACAGTCCAGTCAATGCTGCACCTTTTTCATGGAATGAGTTCTCCATTCTCTTCTTGGAGAAGTTTGTGCCACAGACCCGCAGGGAGGAGCTGTGCAAGCAGTTCAAGCAGTTACGTTAGGAGGGAATTCCGTGACCCAGTATGAGATGAGATTTTCAGAGTTGGCTTGTCATGCATTTTGGTTGGTTCCCACTAAGAGGGAGAGGATTAGGAGGTTCATTGATGGCCTCAACTATCAGCTGCGTTTTGTTATGACTCAGGAGAATGTCATGGGTGCTACGTTCGACGAGGTGATCGATATTTCTCGGCGACTAGAGATGGGTCCATAGTCAGGAGTGTGAGAGAGGGAGGCCAAGAGGCCTCGTGGTTCGGGTAGTTTCAGCAGTGTCTCTTCTGGGGGTCAGTCCCACCACAGCAGGGGTCATCCTTATAAGCCCACTCAGACGGCTCATCCAGCTCATCGTGTTGCATCAATTAGCCACGGTTCTTATAGTGCTCACTCGGGTCAGTCTTTATTCAGTGCACTACTAGAGGATAGTTCTCACTATGCTTCGTCTGTCCAGGTTTCTAAAGGCAAATCCTTGAGTTATCAAGAGCAGCAGCTCCGTCAAATGAGGGGTTGTTTCGAGAGCAGAGACTTGAGTCATCTCAAGAGGGATTGTCCTAGATTGTTGAGTGGGCTTCCACAGCAGAGTTCTAGGCCGATGATAACAGCACCATTAGTTACACCACCCGCTTAGCTAGCTCGGGGTGGGGCCCAGGCAGCTAGAGGTCGCGCTATAGGGGGAGGCCAGTCAAGTGGCGGTCAGGCTTGATTTTTTGCTATTCCTGCCAGACCAGAGGCTGTTGCTTCTGATGTAGTGATCACAGGTATTGTTCCAGTGTGCCACATAGATGCTTCCACATTATTTAACCATGGTTCCACTTATTCCTATTTATCATCCTATTTTACTCATTTTTTGGATCTACCTCGTATGACGTTAGTTTTACCTGCTCATATGTCTATGCCGGTCGTGTGTAGTGCCTAATGGGGGGTTGGAGATCAGAGTTGATCTCGTATTGCTTAGTATGGTTGATTTCGACGTGATCTTAGGTATGGATTGGCTGTCTCCATGTCATGCTATTCTGGATTGTCACACTAAGACCGTGACATTGTAGTGACTATTGGGGGGTTGGAGACCAGAGTTGATCTCTTCTTGCTTAGTATGGTTGATTTCGACGTGATCTTGGGTATGGATTGACTGTCTCCATTTCATGTTATTCTGGATTGTCACACTAAGACCGTGACATTGGCAATGCCGGGTTTGCTAAGGATCGAGTGGTGGGGCCCTCTAGACTATGTTCCCAGTAGGGTGATTTCTTATTTGAAGGCCCAAGGGATGGTTGGGAAGGGGTGTCTGTCATATTTGTCCTTTGTGAGAGATCTGGGTGCAAATACTCCTACTATTGATTCTATTCCGGTGGTGCATGATTTTTCGAATGTGCTTCCTGAAGACCTGTCGGGCATGCTACCCGACAGGTATATTCACTTTGGTATTGGCTTGGTGCCTGGCACTCATTCCATCTCTATTCCTCTGTATCGTATGACGCCAGCTGAGTTGAAGGAATTGAAAAAATAGCTTCAAGGAGCGAGGATGTTCTCCAAGATTGATTTGAGGTCTAGGTATCACCTGTTGAAGATTCGGGACTCGGATATTCTAAAGATGGCATTCAGGACCCGTAATGGTCACTATGAGTTCCTTGTGATATCTTTTGAGCTAACCAATGCCCCAGCAACATTCATGCATTTGATGAATAGTGTATTTTAGCCATACCTCGACTCGTATGTCATAGTATTCATTGATGACATCCTTGTGTACTCACATAGCCTAGATGAGCATGAATAGCATTTAAGGATTGTATTGCAGCGGCTGAGGGAGGAGAAGGTTTATGCCATGTTCTCCAAGTGTGAGTTTTGGTTTTGTCCGGTGGCGTTCTTAGGGCACGTGGTGTCCAGTGGGGGGATTAAGGTTGATCCAAAGAAGATAGAGGCGGTCCAAAGTTGGCCCAGACCATCCTAAGCTACTGAGATTCGGAGCTTTCTTGGTTTGGCTGGTTACTATCTTCGGCTCGTGGAGGGTTTCTAGTCTATTGCGTCGCCTTTGACCAAACTGACCTGGAAGGGTGCTCCATGAGGAGAGCTTTCAGAAGCTCAAGACTACCTTGACCACAACCCCAATTATAGTTTTGCCTTCAGCCTCAGGCTCTTATACAGTGTATTATAATGCTTCCGGGATCGGTATTGGGTGTGTCTTGATGCAGGAGGAAAGAGTGATTTCTTATGCTTTGCGCCAATTAAAGCCTCGTGAGAGTAACTATCTTGTTCATGATTTGGAATTGATTGCCATTGTTCATACATTGAATATTTTGATGCATTATCTGTATGGTATGTCTTATGAGGTATTTACGGATCATCAGAGTCTCTAAGACTTGTTCAAACAAAAGGACCTAAATTTGAGGCAACAGAGATGGTTAGAGCTGCTACAGGACTATGATATTACCATTCTATATCATCACGGGAAAGCCATTCCGGTGGCCGATGCCTTGAGTAGAAAGGCGGCGAGTGTGGGTAGCCTTACATTTATTCCTGTTTGTAAGAGACTGCTAAGATGCACGAGGACATGAGGCAGCACTATTGGTGGAGGAGGATGAAGAAGGATTTAGTGTGGTTTGTAGCTTGGTGCCGAAACTATTAGCAAGTGAAGTATGAGCATCAGAGACTGGGCGGATTGCTTCAGAGGCTTGAGATTCCAGAGTGGAAATGGGACTGTATCACTATGGGTTTTGTAGTTGAGCTCCCACGGACTTCGAGGATGTTTGATGCTATTTGGGTGAATATGGATCAGTTGACCAAGTCCATACAATTCGGACTACTTATTATTTGGAACGGCCGAGATCTACATCCGTGAGATTATTCGCCTTCACTGTGTGCCGGTGTCCATCATTTCTGATCGGGGCACGTAGTTTTGGAGAGCCATGCGAGAGTTGGGCACACAGGGTGAGCTGAGTAAGAATTTCACCCTCAGATGGACGGCCAGCCCCAGCGCACTATTCAGATATTGGAGGATATTCTACGCGATTGTATCATAGGTTCTGGGGGTTCTTGAGATCAGTTCCTGCCGCTTGCAGAGTTTGCCTACAATAACAACTGCCAATCGAGCATTTAGATGGCTCCGTATGAGGCTTTGTATGAGAGAAGATGTCGGTCTCCTGTGGGATGGTTTAAGCCGGGTGAGGCTAGGCTGTTAGGTACTGACTTAGTTTAGGATTCTTTAGACAAGGGTAAATTGATTCACGATCGGCTTCACATGGCACAGTCTAGACAGAAGAGTTACGCCAATCGGAAGGTTCGTGATGTTGCTTACATGGTTAGGGAGAAGGTACTGCTCAAGGTTTCACCCATGAAGGGTGTTAAAAGATTCTTGAAGAAGGAAAAGTTGAGCCCTCGGTGTATTTGGCCGTTTGAGGTGCTTTAGAGGATTAGAGAAGTGGCTTACAAGCTTGCCATGCCGCCTAGCCTGTCGAGTGTTCATCCGTTATTTCATGTTTCAATGCTCTGAAAGTACGTTGGCGATCTGTCTCATGCTTTGGATTTCAGCACGGTTCAATTGGATGGTGATTTGACTTATGATGTAAAGTCGGTGGCCCTTTTGGATCGGCAGGTTCGAAAGTTGAGGTAAAAAGACATAGCTTCAGTGAAGGTGCAGTGAGAGGTCAGCCAATTGAGGAGGCTACTTGGGAGACCGAGCGAGAGATACGAAGCAGATAACCACGCATATTTGAGACTCCAGGTACGTTTCTAGACCCGTCGGACGACGAATTTTTGTTTAAGAGAGGGAGGATGTAACAAGCCGACCTTTCATTTTGATAGTTGTAGCCCCGTTCCCCCGTTTACTGCTCATTTTATTCTTATTAGATGCTATGTGACTTGCCGCGGTAGTTGGTTCAGTTCCGGAGATGTTCCAAAATAAGACGATACACTGAGTCTCAATGTTGAAAGAATAAGTTGAAAAGGTTGATCGGATGTTGACTTATGTCTTAATGGCTCCGAAATGGAGTTTTGATGGTTTAGATAGCTCCGTTGGGTGATTTTGGACTTAGGAGTGTGTCCGGATAGTAATTTGGAGGTCCATAGTTGATCTTGGCTTGAAACGGCGAAAGTTGAAAAATAAGAAGTTTTGGAAATTTAGAAGTTTGACCGAGAGTTAACATTTTGGTTACCGAGCTCGAATTTTTGTTCCAGCAGATAGAGTAGGTCTGTTGTGTCATTTTTGACTTGTCTGCAAAATTTGATGTCAATCGAAATTTATTTGATAGGTTTCGGCATTGATTGTAGAAGTTGAAATTTTCTAGTTTTCAATAAGCTTGAATTGAGGCCTGATTCATGTTTTTGTTGTTGTTTGATGTAACTTGACGGCTGGAGTAAGTTCGTATTGTGTTTTAGGAATTTCTGGTATGTTTGGTTGAGGTCCGGGGGGCCTCGGGTTGATTTCGGATGGTTAACAGATCGAAAATGAGACTTAAAGTATTGTTGAAGCTGGGAGTCTTTTGGTTTGATCGCACCTGCGAGGGGATTGGCTGCAGGTGCAGCTGGAATAGCACAGAAGTGAGGTTGGTCTGAGCTGGGGAGTTACGCAGGTGCAACGGGAATTTCTGCACCTGCGAGTTCGCAGATGCGGAGGAAGCATCAAATAATGGAAAGGGGACTTGGTGAGGCAGGTCCGCAGGAGCGTAAAAATTCTCGCAGAAACGAGGCCGCAAGTGCAGATTAGTGGTCGTAGGTGCGCAAGGCCGGTGCCCAGTGTAACTCCGCAAATGCGGAGCTTGAACCGCAAAAGCAAAACCGTACGTGCCGCTAAATGATCTACAGCAGCGAAAAAGGCTGGGCATTGTTTAAATCTCAAGGGTTTTGTGATTTTAATCATTTGGACATTTCATGCTCGGGCTAAGGCTATTGTTGAGAGGATTTTCGGGGGGTTTCTTGAGGTAAGTAACTTATGATCATTTTTATTCAATAATCTTGTTTCCCTATTAAATTTCCCAACTAGTTTGTGTGTTTTGAGGTGGAATTTGGGAGTTTCAGGCTAGGGATTCGGAGAGTTTAATTTGGGGATTTGAGTGGTGATTTGGTAGTGAAATTTGGTAAATTTGGTGTGGTTGGACTCGTGGTTGAATGGGCTTCCGGATTTTGTGAATTTTATTGGATTTTGAGACGTGGGCTCGAGGGTTGACATTTGAGTTGACTTTTTGACTTTTGATTAAGAATTTAGTATTTTCTTATGTAATTGATTCCTTTGGCCCGTGTTGATTGTATCGAATTGTTTGTGGCTTGATTCGAGATATTCGAAGGCCGATTCGCGAGGCAAGGGCTTGTTAGCAGAGTAATTCGATTTTCTTGAAGTAAGTATCGTATTTAAACTCGGTTGAGGCACCAGTTGAATGAATTGTTGTTATAGCCACAAGATTTTGGGTGCGCAAATGCATGGGGATGATCCTATGTGCAGGCAACCGGGTTATATATTCATGTTTGGGTTGTGCTCTAGCTCTTATAAGCCCATAAATGACTGTTGTAAATAACATAGATCAGTTAGAAAATCAAGAAGTAAGAATAGAAGAAGTAAATGACATAGATCCAGAAAATACAATAGAAGACCATGATTCAGAAACAAGTGAAACATACACAGAACTTATAAAAAATGTAGAACTAGAAATAAATACTGGAGATTTAGAAGATAAACCTTCTACATCAGGAACATCAGAAAAACAAATTGTTTATAATAATTATGAAAATTATAGGACAAACAAAGCTCTATGGAAAAAAAAAATAACTAGCATAACATATATAGAGATTAGAGGGAATAAATGTTTAGAATATGATAAACATGATAAATACTTATTTGTTAGATAATAATCAAGAATATAAAATACTGGTACTATATCTACTTAGAAAACTTAATAATGATGTTAAGGAAAAAATATTTGATCTATTAATTATGGAAGAAATAATAGAATATACCGAAATCATGCAGCTAATAAATCAACAATGGTATGAATTTGATATACTATGTAACATAGATTTTTACGACTTAGATATCTATTCAGATTAATGGTAAATCAAGAATACCTAAAATATTGGATAGAAACTATGAAAAATCTAGATTTATTAGAAAAATTACTTATAGATAATATAACAAGTTATATTAGAACACAAGACATAGAATATTTAGATTTTATTAACGAAAATGTTAAAGAAATGAAGAGATTAATACCACTAAAACATGAATACCATGAAAAAGCCTTCCCCAAAAATTAATAGATAATAAAATGAATTCTGCACCCCCAAATTGGTAGGCTTGCCTAGTACCATGATAGGCGCCATCACAACAGGTTGAGTTTTGGGTCGTGACACCTCATCGTGAATGTTCTCAACTGCATGGATAGCTTTTGGAACTATGGCCATTTCCTCGTCATCAGGAAGTTTTTGACTCCTCAAACGAGGGTTAGTATCAATGAATACGACATGAATGGATTCTTCAATAGATAAGTTTGTTTATTAGAAACTCTATATGCTCTACTTGAGGTAGAGTATCCAAGAAAAATACCTTCATCGCTCTTTGGGTCAAACTTACCAAGGTTGTCTTTTCCATTGTTGTGGATAAAGCATTTGCAACCAATTGGATGAAAATAACTGATGTTGGGTCTTTACCTTTCCATAGTTCATATGAAGTCTTTTTGAGAATGGGTCGTATCAAACATCTGTTAATAAGGTGACATGTGGTGCTTACTGCCCAAAAGTGCTGTGGAAGAGAATTTTTCACAATCATGGTTCTTGCCATATCTTGCAAGGTTCTATTTTTGTGTTCTACCACTCCATTTTGTTGATGCAATCTGGGAGATGAGAAGTTGTGAGAGATTCCTTGGTCAGTGCAGAAGTTTTCAAATGCTCTGCTCTCAAACGCTCCTTCGTGATCACTCCTTATGGCAGAGATGTAATATCTCTTTTCCCGATGTACCTTCTTGCAGAAGACTTCAAAGTTCCTTAATGTTTCATCTTTATGACTCAGTAAAATAATCCAAGTTAATCGAGAAAAATCATCTACTCTAAAAAAAGCATATTTTCTACCACCAATGCTAGCATTTCTAGTTGGACCAAGGAGGTCCATATGCAAAAGTTGAAGAGGTTATGCAGTACAAACTATGTTTTTCACCTTGAAAGAGGACCTGGTTTGTTTACCTAATTGACATGCATAGCAAATTTGATCTTTTGAAAAGTCTAGTTTTGGAAGACCATTGACCGGATCCTGTTTAGAAAGTTTTTGGATAGTATGCACGCTAGCATGAACAAGTTTTCTATGGCATACCTAGGGATCATCAATTATAGATGCTATGCAGAGTTGATTTCCCAAGATATCAAAATTCCTGAGAATGTAAACATTTCTATCTCCATCTCTAGATAGAATGGTTTTACCTGGCTTGTCTTCAATAATCCAATCGTGTTGTTTAAAACGAACCTCTATAACGACCCGACCAGTCGTTTATGAGCTTTAGCATTCCATTCGGTGGATTAAGACTTTGGATAGCTTCATATTATGTATTATGACTTGAGTGTATGGTTGGTTTCGATTTTCGAGCGATTCCGAATTGATTTGGAAGAATGATTCTCGTTCTAGAAACTTTAATTTGTAAGAGCTGAACAAGGTTTGACTTTTGGGTAATTAGATTTCGAATCGGAATTTGATTATTTCGATATGTTCGTATGATGATTTTGGACTTGTACGTATGTTCGGATTTGGTTTCCGAGGTTCCTAGAAAAATCTGACACTATTGTTGAAAGTTGGCAATTTGAAGAACTTAAGAGTTCATAAGTTTGACGAAGAGTTGAACTTGTCTATATAGTTGAATTGAACTTGAGTGCAAAGTTTGGAATAATCTGAAGTGTTTAAGTGTGATTCGGACACTCTTTTGAAAGATTGAAGATTTAACAACTTAACAGAAATTCTATTCATTTTGGGCCTTGATTCTTTGTTGTGATGTTCCCGTGGGCATTGTGAGGCTTTGGATAAGTTTGTATGATGTATTTGCACTTGTTGTTATGATTGGATGGGGTCCCGAGAGTCTGGGGGTGTGTTTTGGAACATTGTTGAAGTTTGACCTTGGTCAATATTAGATCAAGATGACCTATTTTCGGTGTTTTTATTGCGTGAGCAGATTCTTACCATATTTTATGATCGAAATGCATATATGATTTTTGTCCGGGAGGTTCCGAATGAGTTTTGGGTGCTAAAACGATGATTTTCTTATTGCTGGTATTTTTTCTTGTGTAAATAATTACGAAAATACCATTGAAATTTTTAGATTTATTTTAAAACTTTAAAACATCATATCTCCCTCATTTTAAGGCCAAATTGGGTGATTCAAGAGGCTGTCTTGGGTGCAATCTCACAAGGATTGTATTGGGCTCATCAAACATGAGTTTTGGGTTGAACCTAGGACCTGAATCGAGCTAGGACAGCTGCTGCATTATTTTTTTGTTTCGGAATTTAATTGCTTTCTTGCACAAGGTTTCTAGCTCAGTATTGAGTGATTGTGGAAGGTATTTTCATCTACAAATATTGGATAAGTGATTCCAATAAATTTCCAACTATATTTCATGAATATACCTTAGATTCTTAACATCAAATTTATGAGAATCAAAGAGAAAACTTGGAAAATTTTGTCAAGTTTTTGAAAAATGAGGAATTGAGTTTTGAGAGTCGGTTTGGACTCGGACTTGAAAACAAAACACATGTTTGGACTCTTGGGGTTACGGATTTATCGAAATCTACCCTTAGACCCGAGTTTTGACCGGGGGAGCCCGGGATTGACTTTTGTTGACTTTTTGGGACAATATAAAGATCATAGCTTTATTTTGTGTAATTAGTTTCTCTTGCACTCTTTGATGTTATTAAGTCATTTTTTGTTAGATTTTATCCGTGTGGAGGCAAATTTAGGGGAAAAACTATTTCTGAGGGTTGAATTAGCCTAGTTGAGGTAAGTATCCTGCCTAACTTTGTGTGGGAAAAACTATCCCTTAAGATATTGGTTGATTATGCTATTTTTGTTATGCGAAAGCCGTGTACGCAAGGTGACCAGTGGATACACGAGCTATATGTGGTATTTGACTGGTTTGGTTTATCTAGACTCTTTCCATGCCTTTAATTGAATTGTCATAACATGTTATATCTCTCATTGTTAATCTGCTCTTACATGCTCTATTTGATGTTGTTAGCACTTGTTCTACCTCTTAGTTGAACCACTTTTAATTGAAGTTATTGTTTCGTGGAATATCATCTTGTTGAGTTATTGGTGTTGAAGTTGTAATAGCCGTTATCACATGAGATAAACTTGTTAATTGTTGAGATATCTTTCCTTGTTGAGCATTCTCATTTATTTTGTTATTGCTGAAATTCTTGCACACATTGTGGTTGAGCCGTGGGCTATCTGTTATGGAAACATTGGTGTTGTTGACTTTGTGGCAAGTTGTGGCATATGGGGACTTGTGGTACTAGTTTTGATTGTGTTGCTATATTGATTCACATGCGATGGTATAAGGATAATGGTTGATACACATGCGGTGAGATAAGGTGGGCTTGATATGCATGTTGCGGGTAAGGGAACTACTTGAAGCCACGCGGTAAGATAAGGTGAGCTAAAATGCGTGTAGCTATTTGGGGAAAAATTATTTTCAAAACTAAAAGTAAGGCTCGTGCGGTGACATAAGGATAGATTATGATTGAAATTGTGTAGCTATTCCATGTTGGAACAACTTGTTGATTTGAACGGTCATTGTTCTTCCTTAAATCATTCATCCTCATTTTGATTTTGTTTAGTTATTCATTGTTATCTTGGAGTTGAACGATTGCAGTTTCTTGTGTGAGTCATGCATTCTACATGATTTCTTGTGTTGCTTTAACATGTCAATATGTGTCTCCATTATAACTTGGTGAATTGATTCTCAATGTGAATTTAATTGCTTGGAGTCACTCTATCATATTCTGTTGAGTTGTTGGTAACATAATGGGTTAAATAAAAGAATTATCAATATGCTTTAGGTCAAACTCGTTATCTCACTCCGGGCCTTATTATTCTCAATGGTTATCGCACTTTCACTATAATTGGGTTCTACAATTATACTCATCACCCTGTTAGATGTTTACCTTTCATAAAATTGTTGTCATGTTTTTCTTTAAGAAATTCCATATTTAATTCGTTAATTTAACTGATGTTTTGCTTTGTTTAAGAAAAATTATATTTTTACTCAATTTTATTGATTTCTAATTTAAACCCATCCGATACTATGTTTCGCATAAATTGTATATTATTTTACTTTACTTGATTTCTAAAATAAACTCATTATTTCATTTGGCACCTTACTTATTCAAGATTGTTATTATATTTTATGGTGTTTAAATATATCTCTTGTTCATCTAAATTGATATTTGTCATGGTTGCAAAGTACATGGTAGCACGTGAGTTTTGCCATGCGAAGGTGATTGTTATTATGGGCACGAGGTGCCATATGTGTAAGATTTAAAAATTGTTGTTCATGGCTTATTATTTATGAGGTGTGGTGCCTCAGGGTAATTCTTATTTTATGTCCTTGCTTTGGGAGCAGTCTAATTATTTGAGTGGTCATCCGGTTTTTCTTATTTGAGTTCATTTACATCTCATCGGTGTTCTGATTATGTTGTTTCTTTATTACTTTTTTACTACTTGCTGCCATTTAGTTTCTATTACTTCGTTGTTGGTTGTAAATCAATAATCTTTTCGTCGTCGGTCTCAAATCGATGTTCTTTCCATTGTTAGCTAATGTATAACTTGAACATATTTCTATGTCTAGTATGTATCTTGACATATCTTCGTCACTACTCTACCGAGGTTAGGCCTGATACTTACTAGGTACCATTATGGTGTACTCATACTACGCTTTTATACATTTTTGTGCATATCTAGTTATTCTAATCATGTTGTTGAGAGTTGCATCTGCGCGGCAGGAGACTTCAGGGTATACCTGCTTGACCTTCGCAGGCCTTGGAGTTACCGTCTTACTTGATTATGCTACTGTTAAATTGTAATTCAAAACAACATTGTGTTAGAAATTCTAGTACGTTTCAGTAGTGCTTATGACTCTGTACTACCAGATTTGGGAAATGAATAAATAGTGGCCGCTTGCGGCTATGTATGCATTTAATGGTAAATGATTGTTGATTAAATAGTTCAACCCTGTTAATAAATCGGCATGTGTTAGGCTTACCTAGTTTTAGAGACTAGGTGCCATTATTAAATCCTAAGGTGGGAATTTGGGGTTGTGGCAAGTTGGTATCAGAACTCTAGATTCACAAGTGCCAATGAATCATAAGCAAGTTTAATAGAATCTTACAGATCGGTACGCAGACGTCTATACTTATTTTAGAGAGGCTATGGAACTATTAGGAAAGTCCACTTCTTTTATTCGTTATCGTGCGACTTTGATTTATCTTGAAGCATATATCTTATATCCCCTTGCATCCACTGGTATATGATGTTGTGCGCTTGGTATCAGCTATGCTATGACAGTTTGTAATGATGCAGATGGGCTATGAGAGAGGCCATATATGCTCGATCATTGTCTCGAGGTGTCGTCCAAACTGAGGACGCGAACATGTTGGTAGATCTTCAGTTGTTCAAGTGTGAGATGCAACTTGTTCCTGTATCTGATTGGTGCTATATGAGCTTATGATGGTTGGTAATGTGGATCATTGGATGTTGTGCCCTATGATTCTACACCAAGTGGGGAGTCTATTATCGACGATCAGATTGCACGGTCAAGTGTCATATCAGTTTTGGGTCTGAGGTATATATGTCGTGTGAGGGGTTCCCCAGAATTGTACATGACTAAGATCTGAGATTTTCATGGGATGGTGCTGGAACGTGCGATATATACGTATCATTGCTAGATCTACATTCCAATATCAGAGAGATTAAAGAAACATCTTCAGTTTCACAGAAGGTCTCTTCGAAGTATCTATTGCAGCATTGTTGAGTGCTCCCAAGGAAATACAATGGTTTATGGGCGTTCATATGACGTAGTTCGTGCTAGGATCTCTTGCGGTGAGTGTTGATTTAGGATCCTAGGTATTTGAAGACTAAGAGGGTTCTCGAGACAAATTGTTCCATGGTTGTGAACGGTGAAGGTGGGTTAAGAGATTGACAACTGATGGTATGTTCTACAGATATATTATTGTGGGCTTTTCGGAGGCTATCTACCTACTTCAGAAGGATCAGAATTGATTTTGAGGCTACTAGTAGGTATAATAAGGATGTGTGTTGTTAATCGGGTCAGATTTATCTACTCAGCTCAGTTATTGTGGAGGGGTATGTTATTGGTTTGGGTGGATCACATTCGTGTTCTGATATGTCTCATGTGTTCCTCTCCTATGTTGCGATGGGTTTGTGATCTGTTGATCATCTTAGTACTGATGCAGTTATGTTTCGGCTTTGTAGCGAAATTCGTGTGATTGCTCTTGGGGTGTTGAATGGTTGATTGTGCCTTGGTTATGGTCTTCCTGTTTCTGGTATGTAGTGATATCCGTATCTCCATGGCTATGGTTACACGCTTCGTGTGGTTGTTGTTGATATGCTTATGTTTATTGTGAGTATCATGGCTCGACGTATTCCAGGTAGATCGGTGTCAGATTGGGTCATGCATCACAACCGGCTTTTTGCTAGGATATGATCCTTTCTACTTATTTCGTGTTTTATGTTTCCCCTTGTGTGGTGGATTGATAGCATTGCCCTTCGTGGTGGTATCTATTGAGCTGGCAGGACGGTTCCTTCATTTCCATTCTCTTTCTATCATTGGGTAAACCTGAGCTATTGTTGTTGGTGCACAGATTGCATGGTATATGGCTCTAAGTGAGATTTGTGTGATGACGAGCGCAAAACACACACTTAAATATGCTCGCTAGTCGAATATAGTATAATATAATATCGTATCCACAAGCCTCTAGTTTAATTGTTATCCAAGATGATCGACAAATTAGATTTGTGTGATTAAAACTAAAATATACTAAAAGTTTAAACTATTGACTAATAGCAATCAACGCAAGTAATGAGTAAGGAAAGATATCAATGGGAGAAAATAAGGGGTTGATTCGATAGGTGCAAGATAATTTTCTGGGATTTAACTCTAGTCGATTCACTTCTAAGGTTCAAGTGAGTCTCTCAAATTCACTCTATTAATGGTTCAAACGTTCAGTAGAAACTCCTCTCTCGATTAAGTATCAACCTCACAATAAGAACTAAGTTAAGCTCGGAGAAGATATGCAAAAATTCGTAGTGGATTGGTCTTTAGGAGAACCTCTTTCAATTGTCCTCCTAACTAGGTCTAAACAATAATTCAACTAGCCTCTTTTGATTACTAAGAAGAATCAACGAATTTAACCAACAAGATAATGCAAAAACATCACAAGTTATGCCTCTTTCGATTACATGAACATGTGAAAATAGATGCAACAATTAAAACACCCAAAACGAATCAATACATAAAAACTAGAGTTAATATCCACAAGCAATTCTCAATACACCAAATCCATCAATCCCTAGGAGTGTGCTCGCGCGTATGGCCGCGCACTTGGCCAGTATACTACCTATTTTGCGCGCCTAATGCGCGCTCACGCACCTGGGTAGCCTTTGAACTTTGCCAATTCCTAACATAAATTTACGCTGCTGCATCGCACAGTGCGTCGCATAGTGCCTTGCACTAGTGTATTTTTTCAGCAGTTGATTCTTCCTTGAATTTTGACGTCCAGCAGTGATCCTCGACCCTCGAACATGATCCCTGCTTATTCCTTTGGGCTTTTACTCATACTTCAAAACTCCAAATAACTCAAATTAGTTCCACAATATCTGCATAACTCGGAATCACTCCTACAAGGCATGGAACACACAATAAGTGCAAAATACTAACAATTAAAGCTCAAACTCAATTAAAGTACAGTAAATTAGAGTGCAGTAAGCGACTAAAACTTGAGATTATAGCCTACTATCAACACCCCACACTTAAACTATTGCTCGTCCTCGAGCAATCAAACTACACTTTATATAGACACGACCTCATTACACAACTCTCATAACTCATCATACAAAGAATATGTAAAATAGACTAAGCACAATAGTGTAACATCTTCACCTCAAGATTTGACTCACAAGTACCATGCATTATTTATAACCTGCTCACTTACCCTAACATAGAGGTCAATGACATTACCTTTGCTTCATGAATCAAGTACCCTCACACAACAATGGAGAGTAGTTCCACGCTCAATAGATATTAAGAACAACTAGGAACTCAAGGTAGAAAGAATTCACTCGCTCTCGGAAAAACATTCATATGCCACAAAAGATGAACCATAGGCTTGCCCGTAGTGTATTACTCCACTAATTGAGTTCATTCAGTCAAGGATCAAGTAGGACTTTAATTGGTTGTAATGTAAGCTGCGGGACAGGTGGGATACATATAGATATAACAGTGACTACACCTCCCTAAGCACTTTAATACATACATTCCTTTTTTTTCATAACCCCACACTTATGTCAAACCAAGACTCCACCTTCACATCAATATACATTAACTCCCCACTTCATTAAGCACAATTACATCAAGATTTACCACTTATCAATGAATAATTTTCATAACAATAAAATTATATTTTTCCTTTCTCAATTTAAGTGGCTCTTACTTTTTTCAAAACAGTGCACCTTTCTCCTTATTTTATTAGTTCCACTCAAAAACCAACCCAATCAACCCACGCTTCAACTTTTACAAAGTTCATAACAATTTCAAGTGCTCACGAGAGTAAAAGGTTCAAATAAATGGTCAATTTAAACAAATGGGTAATGCTTGTAATGTAGTTGCCAAAGAAACAAGATTACAGGCTCAAAGGGGTTAACTAAGATACATAACAATTAGGTGGGTACAAGCATATAACTGGCTCAACAACGAAATGCCTATATCACTTCCAAGACTGCATAAAACTACTATTTTGCTTGGCAAACTCACGGGGCAAGTTCTATACATCAAAATAAATGCATAGAATAGCACAAAACCTCACACACACATGCCACATAACTCACTCAGTATCGGACTCATCAAGACAATCTAGTCAAAGCAGTTAAACAAAGTTACACTTATACAAATTAAGGTACTTATGCAAGAGTCAAAAACTGAGCCTAAGCATCATAACTAAAGTATTTACTATTCTCAAGACATAATAGAGTCAAGAGATATTGCTTTTATTTCAAATTATAGCATACGGTTTCCCTACTCCTAAAAAAATAGAACTAACTACACCAGGTTCAAATAAACCCTTGGAAAAGAACCGTGGCATAAAGAAAAACCAAGGGGGAATTAATACACTAACTACAAAAGAAAATCTTTTTGTCTTTTTTTTTCCGACTTTATTCCCTCGAGAAATATGTCGAATGATATACATCGTCGAGAAAAATCAAAAATTTTAAAAAAATTTATGTTTTCAATATTTATTTATCACTAACTACTAAAAAGCAAAACTAAAACATATACATACAACATACAATTATCCCCTACCCCATACTTTAAGTTGTGGAATGTCCCCATGACACACAATTTAAAAGGATAAGGTAGAGGAAACTTTCCTGAATCTCTAGTCGGGGTCTGAGTCAAAGTCGGGCTCCATTCTTCTCGCTCAAACTAGTGCACATATCCATGCAGATAGCTTCTTCTCAACCTTCTTGGGGTACACCCCACACTTATCTTTCTCACTTGCTGCAGCCTTCTCGTTTGAACTCTTCACTTTCCACTCAACACTTGCAGCTGGCTTCTCCTTTTTCACCCCTGTCTCAACATTAATCTCAAACGTTGCAGTCTCTTCGCCCACTCTAAGCATGATTTTTCTATCATGTATATCTAAAATTGCTCGACTCGTTGCTAAGAATGGTCTTCATAAGATTAGGGGTATCTCCTTGTTCTTCTCCATCTTCACTCCATCTTAACCACTATGAAATCTACAAGAAAGACGAACTTATCTACCCTAACTAAGACATCGTCAACTATCCCCTCGGGTATCAAAGTCGTTTGGTCTGCCAGCTCCAAAGATATCGGTGCAGACCTTATCTCTCTAGTCTCATTCTTCAGCTTCCTTTAAATAGACAAAGGCATTAATTAATTGAGGCGCTAGAATCACACAAAGACTTATCAAAATTAAGAATGCCTAATGAGCAAGGTAAAGTAAAACTTCCTGGATCTCCACACTTTTGTGGGAATTTGATTTGCAAGATTGCACTGCAATGCTCTGTGAGCTTGACCACCGATGTCTCTTCTATCTTTCTCTTCTTTGTCAAGATCTCCTTTAAGAATTTGGCATACGCTGGAATTTGTGAGAGCACTTTTGTGAACGGCAAATTTACATTAACCTGTCTCAGCATCTCTAGAAATCTCTCAAACTGCTTGTCCATCTTTTCTCTATACAACTTTTGGGGAAAAGGTAGAGCAGGCATGTGCTTGCTCTCTTCATGTTCCTCCCTTCTTCAAATTTCCTCCTTCTTCTTTTTTCTTCAATCCATTCTTTCCTTTCTTTTTCTTATCAATTTCAATTTTCAGCTGCTCCCCGATTTCTTTTTCAGGTACTCTCTTTCTGGATCGGGGCGGGATCTTTCATTACTTGCCCACTTCTCAAAGTCACAGCATTCACTGTTTCCCTAGGATTCTTCTCAGTATCAGCAGGCAGAGTACCTAGGATTCTCTCAAACAATATAGTGTGGCAATTTGTCCCACTTGCTTCTGCAAGTTTCGCAACCCTGTGCCAAGTTCTTTGATAGCAGCACCATGAGCATCTAGCCTCTCATCCGTCTTGATAATAAAGGACTTCATCAGATCTTCTAGCCCATACTGACTTGGTTGTTGAGGCTGAAACTACGGCCTTGGCTGATTCACAAAACCAGGAGCTCCTTGAAATCTAGTATTGTTTTGTTGCCCCTTTGCAGTACCCCCAGATGAACTCCATAAGAAAATGGGGTGCTTCTGACCCATTGCATTGAAGTTATAATTCTCAACAGCATTAACTACTTCAATTGAGGCTTGACACTCATGAGTAGGGTGTCATCTTCCACATATGTTACACGCTGCATGGGGCTCACTATGTATCGAGGTTAAGGTCAGCTTCCTTATTTCTTTGGCCATGGCATCAGGCTGCACCTGCACGGATGTGTTAACGTCAACTTGGTGAACACCAGATGATCTTCTTCTTTCAGCAATTTTAGAGGGCCAGTGATTTGCATCTTCAGATAACTCATCTCGAATTGTGACTATCTCCTATGGAGTTTTTCTCATCAATGGGCCTCCAGCTGTATTACTCAATGTTCTACGTGAGGCTAGTGTCAATCCATAACAAAGGTCCTGGATTTGAATCTCGAGTTCAATTCCGCTATGTTGACACTTTCGCACTATCTCCTTAACCTCTCCCAAGCTTCAAACACAGTTTCAGTCTCTTTCTCGCAGAAGTTATAGATTTCTCTTCTAAACTTGCCCGTCTTAGCTGATGAGAAATATTTGTCAAAAAATTTTCTAGTCATGTCATCCATGTTCTAATCGATCCATTAGGCAAGCTCCGAAGCTAGTGCTTTGCATCATATTTATGTGTGAAGTGGAATGCCCTTAAGTAAACTACATCTTGTGACACACCATTTGTATTAAAAGGTGTTCATAATGTCCTCGAAGTCCATCAGATGATTGTTTTGGTCTTTGTTCATCTTTTCTCTGAAACGGCAGCTGTTTTGAAAAGTTTGGAGTAACCCTTGCTTCAACTCAAAATTGTTAGCTGCAACTAGGTGGTCTCACACTTGATAATCCTTGGTTGTAAACAGGTTTAGCATAATCACCAAGTGGTCTCTATATTTCCGAACTAGTCTGCAGCCAAAGGTTGATTCTAAGCAATTCTCCTAGCCCTCTCCTCCTCGTAGGCAAGTTGTGCATTTCGAAGAGCTATTTCCTCAGCATCCCTTGCAGATTTTTCTCTTTGCTAGGCTGCCTCTCTTGCAGCCAAATCAGCATTATCATCATCTCCAGCCCTAATTTCTTTGGTTGAGGATTTCCCAACCTTCTCCGTATTCTTGGGGATT
The DNA here is from genome assembly GCA_002018475.1 of Nicotiana obtusifolia. Taxonomy (NCBI): domain Eukaryota; kingdom Viridiplantae; phylum Streptophyta; class Magnoliopsida; order Solanales; family Solanaceae; genus Nicotiana; species Nicotiana obtusifolia. Next base: position 120,371 of record MCJB01020308.1, read on the forward strand.
TTTCTTTCATTCCTCAAATGTCGCAGTTGTTTCTCGATTTCTGGTTCATATGGTAGCACTTCCTTCCCGGAAGATCGAGTCATGCACCAATCTAACCTGTATCCTGCGCACAATCAAGGAACACTAAATGAAAAAAAGGGAAAAATAACTAACCTGAGTTTTCCTCTTGTCTGCTTAGCTCTTTTGTTGACATAAAATGCTTCGCATGCCCATTGTGAATCCGACAGCTCTATCAGATCAAATTTCAAAAGTTCTTCGCATTCTTTCTTTGCAACCTGAAGATGATCTGGATTCATGCCTGAATGAATGGCCTTTGTCGGATTGATGTTTTCATTTTTCTTGAAAGGGAGCTTGATTAAAAAACTCTTGGTTTTTCCATAATGGGCTTTTCCCTTTCTTCATGAAATCCTTGTGGGTTTTAGCAAATAAATGTTCAATGAGATTTTGCTCAATCTCTTTGAGTTGTTCGTCATTGGTGATTTGGAATAGCCTTGGAATCTCAGAATAAGGTTTGAACTGCTTTTTAAAAGCTATCCCATTAGTCTTGATCTGGAGTTGATCACTAAGTTGTCTGTAAATGTCGAATCTAATAATAAGATCTTTTCCTAGCACATCAGACCCTAGTATCTTGGTTCTGTACTTCAATGCTGGAAAGAACTCAACTGTGACCGGGTGCTTTGTAATGACAGTTGTGGTTAAGATTGAATTTGATGCAGTGTTGAAATCCTTAAAATGTGGCACCCATAGATCTTCAGGGAGAACAGCAGGATTTATGAGTGAGAAGCAGCTCCGGTGTCGATGAAAGCAATAACTCGAGCTGGTTTATCCCATTTGGATGAATAGACTTTGAGTTCTACTTGAGGGACGACTGCGAGAGCATTGATATCCTCTCTTTGGCCAGTATCTCTGCAGAAAACTTCATGTAGGATCGGGATGTTGAAGGCAAAATCTTGGGAAGTAGAAAAGTATTTTTGTCTTGAATTCCATGTGAGTTCCACCAATCTTTGAGGATTCCTGAGAACCGTGAAGTGAGTTCGGACAGGATGATATACTTTTCTCGTTCTACCAAATTTTTGGTCACCATCCAAGTATAGAAGTCTTGGATCCTTTGAGGCCATTTTGAAATCTTGACGTCATCTAAGGTGATAGTGTGGAAGCCAGTTCCAACTGGTTTGGACGCCATGGGCTCATATCTTCTTTCTAGGATTGGCTCATCTGTCATGCCTTCTTGTTCCTCATTTACTTCAGATACTTCTAGGTCTCTTGGCTGGTTTACAAATATTGGGGCATTGTTATCTTCGGAAGAGTTCGTGGTGGATTCATTGCTTGACTGAGAGCTATCTTCTATTGATTCATCATCTGATGAATTCAGAGATTCCGACCATGGAGTATCTTCTTCTGATATGTATCTTGGCTGGGAGACATAAAGGTCTGGAGCCTTTTGGTCAGAAATCATCAGAATTTTGGGGTTGGACCCTTTTAAACTTTCTCCTTAGTCTCGCCTTTTCTTGGTTTGTTTCTGTGTTGAAAGGGCATCTTTCCTTTCCCGAACAATTTTTGCGATATCAAAAATCATGTTCTTCTTTTAAGGGTTGGGTGTAAGAGATTGGATTTTGTGAGGTAGATAGATAAGTAGAAAAGGTGTAGTCTAATATAGGTGGGGAATATGGTTGTGGAGACATAAGGAAGAAAGTAGGTTTTGAAGGAAAAATTGGGGTTGTTTGCGGCTTAAAGTGTTCATTTCTCAAAAGTTGAATCTGTTCTTTGATGGAAATCATCTCCTTTTGTTGTTGTTGGAAGAATTGGAAAAGTGAAATTCCTGGCGGACAAATCTCGTATTGTAAATTTGCCAACCTTAGTTCCAAGGCTTTGATTAGTCCGCCATGGTGAGACGATGTTTGCTCCATCTTTTTCTCAATTGTTTCCACTTTTCTCATCATTTTGTTTTGTGTATGGGCGACGTTTTTTATGGTGTTGCCAATGTTGCTCAATACCTTATTTTGGCAGATGGAGTTTTCTGATTGCCAGTTCGTTGTTGCTTCGATTTCACTTGTTGGAGGTTTTCTCCAGTAGGTAGCACTACGTTTTTCTTGAGAATTTTTGGAGCATGATTTATGCCCTCCTTTTCAAAAGGTTGAAGTGAAGGAAAGTCTTGGGTATGACTGGAGCTTGAAGGAATTAGCATGAATATCTGTGGTTGTGGGGGATTTGTGATTTTTTGAATTAGTGAAGTTTTAGGTTCAGGTGGCTTATTGGGTTGTGGGGTATGGGCTGATGGTGATTTGGGTTTGGGTGTGGTTTCACTATCCTCCCAACTTGGAGAGAATTTTTCTGGTAATTTTGGCCATTCCTGGGGGTTTTAACGAACAAGAAATTCATATTTACCCGGACGGCTTAATGAGCCAATTGAAGGATCTTTATTTTCATATTTGGCTCGAAATTATTTTTCAGTGGTTTTCCCCTTTTTCTTGGAATTTGGTTTGGTTTCGTTGAGGCCAAACCTTTCCCAATGATGCTGGTGGTGTTCATCATATTCTCCAATTGAATCTTCCAAACAGTCTTGATAGTCGCAATCAAGATCCCAAGGGCAGTTTCCCATAAAGTTGAACCACCAAGCTCTTTTTTCATTTTTGTCAAAATTTTGACACCAATCATATTTTTCCATGATGCTTTGTATATTCGAAAAGAACTCTCCATCAGGTTCAGGGTATTCTTTGGGTTGAATCATTTGGCAAGAAAAGATGATTTTATTGGGTTTTTTATGATGGGAATGGTCAAAGTTTATGCAAACGGTTTTTTCATTTCTTTTGGTAAAAGTTGGTTCACCAGATTGTAGAGATTCCTCCAGTTCTCTTAACTTTTCATAATTTGTGATCCATGAATTAGGAAGAATTTTGACAAGTTCATCTCTTGAAATTTTTCTGGGTATTTGGGTGCACATGGTGTTTTCTTTGGTAGTATCAATTTTAAGAGTGAAGCATTTTCTCCTTCGGGAAGGCAAAGATCCATGGCATGATTTTGGACTCGCCACGCCATTTTGGTGATGAAGAGTGGCTTGGATGGAATCTTTGGCTTGAGGGGCTCCTTGGATTTGGACTTGGATTTTTAGTGCTTCGGTTAAGTATGGATCATAAAAGGACATGTTAAAATTTGGAAATATAGTTATGAAGATAGTCCCAGCATTCAGGCCAACTTCTGCAGTACCCAAATTTGCATGTTGGTACTCCAACTATCTTGTATCTAGAAGAGAAAGTCGAGCTACAACAGGTTGACCTCTTCTTCCGTGATATGTTAAAGCGATTCGGATAGCACCAAAATGGATATGGGTAAAACTATGATCTCTCTATTGCCTGGGAAAATCATATGGGATATGAAGAGTGATAAATTGTTCCTCTCAAGTGGCAAGTTAGGATGCTGGTCAAGTTTTGAGGCAGCAACATATTCTTTGACGCCATGTGAAAGTATTGTGTTGCATGTGACGAAGCATGTGGGGGCATGTGGAAGAATTTGAAAACAAGGTGAAGTGGGGCCCGGATAGTATGGAAAGATGTGGCATGGGTAGGATATTTTTGAGGGTTTTTTGGTAAGTAATGTAGGATTATGGTGGGATTAGCAGGGATTAAGATAATTATCCTTCATTGATTCTAGGATTGTCTTCTAGTCATCTTTTCAAGGACCTTGTGGAGTAACGCCTGGAACTTGACGGTTCTTCCCCGCTGTGTTCTTTCCCTTTTGGATTGAGAGATGCAATCCGCAACTTTAATCTAGAAATGTCATGAGTGATCTTTTCTCGGATGACTTCATATGGTGTTTGATATTCTTTTGCTGCTTCCCAGACTCTTTCCCAGTAAGGATGAGTGTTGGTATAATTCCAACTTTCCCAATCTTTTGGCCATATCTCTCTCGGGATGCACCTATTTTGCTGAAAAAGGATTCTTTGTGCCTCGCTATATTCTTCCTCCATTGATAAAATGGACACGGGAAATTTCCACCAGAATGATGCCTTTGCTTGCGCCTGGACTGTTTTTAATGATCTTCACTGGACTATGGAACATGAATATCTTTGCTGCGTAGGAATCGCTGAAACATTTCTTCCAATATCTTCTAGGCCTGAACCATAGTAAAAATACTCTAAGGGCCGATGCAATGTTATCAAAATCCTTGAAGACGTTGCATTTGAATTCCATGAAAATATAATACTGATCGCATAGGTACCAGAAAAACCATAGTAGTTCTTGTGGAAACTCTTTGGCTTCAGTTATGAATATATGGCAGAACGAATATTCTGGATTGACACCATAATCCTTGAGAATGGATCCTCCATATTGCCGGAAAACTTGGAGATCATAATAAGTTCTTCTTTCCATAATAATTGACGGATCAAAGGGATCCATTAGGTTGAGCAACTCCGGTGGATGATCTGTTGGATTTAATGAACTTGTTCCTGGTATATTTGAAAGCATAAAGATGTGGCTAATTGGCTTTTGCTTTGACTTCAGTTTTGATGGGGAAAATCTTTTTGAGAATTCTTCCGGTAGAGACAGAAAATCTGTGAGAATATTATCCTTTCCTTTCAGGTGCTTGACTTGAAACTTGTATGGAGAGAACCATTCAGCCCATCTGAGAATCTGAGGATTGGAAATAATTTTTGAATTTACCTGGATCATCTTTGGAAGGGCCTTCATATCCATCTCTATTAGAAATTCTGTATGGATAAGGAAGAAATTGAATTTCTTGATTCCATTCTTAATTGCAAGAATTTCCTTGAAAGTAGAGTGCTAATGTTGCTCGGCATCTTTAAACTTTCCACTGGCATATCCGCATATTTTTCTCTGGCCATTTATTTCTTCAAATATAATAGCACTCCAATATTCATGGCTGGCATCAGTTTGCAGTATCTCCTTTCCATCTGAAGGGATGTAGAGAGAATTGACATGTTTGGATATCTCCTTTATTTTTATGACTGCTTCATCCTGTTTCTCTCCCCATGATGGAGCGTTTTTCTTGAGCATTTCTGTGAGCGCTGAAATGTATGTAGAGATATTTGGGATGAAATCTCTGACATAATTTATTACACCTAAGAACTGTTGAATCTGCTTTGTTGTGAGGTTAATATCCGGAAATTTAAGTAATTCTTGACATATATGTGGTACTGGACTGTATTCACCTTGGGCAAAATGCATTCCGAGAAAATCAATCTTCTTTTGAGCAAGAACCATCTTTTTTGCTGAGAGCATGATTCCGTACTGTGTTACTAATGCCTCAAATTGATGAAGCAAGTTGACATGTTCTTCCAATGTATCACTAAATAACAGGATTTCATCAATGTAAACTAAGGAGGTATGGACGATGGGTTGGAAGATTTTTACCATGGCTTTTTGGAACAAGGGGGGTGCAGTTTTCAACCCGAAGGACATGACTTTCCACTATAAGTGATGATCGGGGATGCAAAATCCCGTTTTGGGTCATTCTTCAGGGTGGATTCCCTATTGCTATCCAGATTTTAAATCAAACTTGGAAAAATATTTGTCCTTGGCTAAGTGGGAGAAAAGAGTGTGTTTTTTTGGGATGGGGAATTTATCATCTTGGAGGAAATGGTTAAGTGGCTGGTAATTAATAACTAACCTGAGTTTTCCTCTTGTCTAATCAGCTCTTTTGTTGACATAAAATGCTTCGCATGCCCATTGTGAATCCGACGAGTCTATCATATCAAATTCCAAATGTTCTTCCCATTCTTTCTTTGCAAGCTGAAGATGATCTGGATTCATGCCTGAATGACTAGCCTTTGTCGGATTGATGTTTTAATTTTTCTTGAAAGGGAGATTGATAAAAAAACTCTTAGTTTTTCCATAATGGGCTTTTCCCTTTCTTCATGAAATCCTTGTGGGATTCAGCACATAAATGTTCAATGAGATTTTGCTCAATCTCTTTGAGTTTTTCGTCATTGGTGATTTGGAATAGCCTTGGAATCTCAGAATAAGGTTTGAACTGCTTTTAGAAGCTATCCTGTTAGTCTTGATCTGGAGTTGATGTCTAAGTTGTCTGTAAATGTCGAATCCAATAATAAGATCTTTTCCTGGCACATCAGACCCTAGTAGCTTGGTTCTGTACTTCAATGCTGGAAAGAACTCAATTGTGACCGGGTGCTTTGTAATGACAGTTGTGGTTAAGATTGCATTTGATGCGGTGTTGAAATCCTTAAAATGTGGCACCCATTGATCTTCAGGGAGAACAACAGGATTTATGAGTGAGGAAGCAGCTCCGGTGTCGATGAAAGCAATAACTCGAGCTGGTTTATCCCATTTGGATGAATAGACTTTGAGTTCTACTTGAGGGACGACTGCGAGAGCATTTATCTCCTCTCGGGCTTCGATCACTGGTTCTGAAATTTGGTACTGATTATTGCCTTGATCTTCATAAATATCAAGAGAGAATAAAGTTTCTTCATTAGGTTCATCATCCACAGAGAATATGGATTCAAGGTCCTCCTCTTTTCCAAGATGTATGCCAGTGTAAACTTCAATCTCTTCAAGGAGTTTGATAGATCTTCTTGATTGGGGACAATTTTTTGCGAAATGTCCAATCTTATGGCAGATAAATCATTTGTCCTTCTTGTGAAAATTTCCTGTCCTTCTGTGTCTGAAATATTTTGTGCGTCTCTTGGATCTTGATTTTCCATATGGAGTTCTTGGCCATCTAAACCTCCTGAATTCTTTCCGTCGTCTGGATGAGTGGCAGGAATATCCTGATCCGGTGATTAGATCAGATTTGCGGCATGCTTTGTCAAGTGCTGGATTGTGCTGGATAATTTGCTTTAGGGCTGAGCGCTTTGTACAAATGTCATCCAATGCGACGAAAATAGCCTGCCTGATGTAACCAATTTGTGGGATTGTTATGGACTGAAACTTTTCTTTAATGATGGTCATGGTTCGGCTTGCCAACAGCTTTGGAAGGGAAGAGAGAAAGGCTTGCTTCAGATTGATGTCTCCGCCGATTTCAAAGTATATCTTTGCCATTTTTTGAAAATGCCTGTCAATCTCATTTCTGTCGAATGATGCACACTTCATCTTGAAGAGTTGTCTTCGCATTTTCTCCTCTCTTTGGCCAGTATCTCCGCAGAAAACTTCATGTAGGATCAGGATGTTGAAGGCAAAATCTTTGGAAGTGAGAAAAGTATTTTTGTCTTGAATTCCAAGTAAGTTCCACCAATCTCTGAGGATTCCTGAGAACCGTGAAGTGAGTTCTGACAGGATGATATACTTTACTCGTTCTACCAAATTGTTGGTCACCATCCAAGTATAGAAGTCTTGGATCCTTTGAGGCCATTTTGAAATCTTGACGTCATCTAAGGTGAAAGTGTGGAAGCCAGTTCCAACTGGTTTGGACGCCATGGGCTCATATCTTCTTTCTGGGATTGGCTCATCTGTCAGGCCTTCTTGTTCCTCATTTACTTCAGATACTTCTGGGTCTCTTGGCTGGTTTACAAATATTGGGGCATTGTTATCTTCGGAAGAGTTCGTGGTGGATTCATTGCTTGACTGAGAGCTATCTTCTATTGATTCATCTTCTGATGAATTCAGAGATTCCGACCATGGAGTATATTCTTCTGATATGTATCTTGGTTGGGAGACATAGAGGTCTGGAGCCTTTTGGTCAGAAATTATCAGATTTTCGGGGTTGGACCCTTTTGAACTTTCTCCTTGGTCTCTCCTTTTCTTGGTTTGTTTCTATGCTGCAAGGGCATCTTTCCTTTCCCAAAACATTTTTGCGATACCAAAATCATGTTCTTCTTTTAAGGGTTGGGTGAAAGAGATTGGATTTTGTGAGATAGATGGATAAGTAGAAAAGGTGTAGTCTAATTTAGGCAAGGAATATGCTTCTGGAGACATAGGGAAGAAAGTAGGTTTTGAAGGGAAAACTGGGGTTGTTTGTGGCTTAAAGTGGTCATTTCTCAAAAGTTGAATCTGTTCTTTGATGGAAATCGTTTCCTTTTGTTGTTGTTGGAAGAATTGGAAAAGTGAAGTTCCTGGCAGACAAATCTCATATTGTAAATTTGCCAACCTTAATTCCAAGGCTTTGATTAGTCCGCCATGGTGAGACAATGTTTGTCCATCTTTTTCTCAATTGTTTCCACTTTCCTCATCATTTTGTTTTGTGTATGGGCCACGTTCTTTATGGTGTTGCCAATGTTGTTCAATACCTTATTTTGGCAGATGGAGTTTTCTGATTGCCAGTTCATTGTTGCTTCGATGTCACTTGTTGGGGGTTTTTCTCCAGTAGATAGCACTGCATTTTTCTTGGGAATTTTTGGAGAATGGCTTATACCCTCCTTTTCAAAAGGTTGAAGTGAACGAAAGTCTTGGTTATGACTGGAGTTTGAAGGACTTAGCATGAATATCTGTGGTTGTGGGAGATTTGTGATTTTTTGAATTGGTGAAGTTTTAGGTTCAGGTGGCTTTTTGGGTTCCGGGATATGGGTTGATGGTGATTTGGGTTTGGGTGTGGTTTCACTATCCTCCCAACTTGGAGTGAATTTATTTGGTAATTTTTGCCATTCCTGGGGTTTGTAACTGACAAGAAATTCATATTTACCTGGACGGCTTAATGAGCCAATTGAAGGATCTTTATTTTCATATTTGGCTCGAAATTGTTTTTCAGTGGTTTTCCCCTTTTTCTTGGATTTTGGTTTGGTTTCGTTGAGGCTGAACCTTTCCCAATGATGCTGGTGGTGTTCATCATATTCTCCAATTGGATCTTCCAAACAGTCTTGACAGTCGCAATCAAGATCCCAAGGGCAGTGTCCCGCAAAGGGGAATTTGAACCACCAAGCTCTTTTTCCATTTTTGTCAAAATTTTGACACCAGTCATGTTCTTCCATGATGCTTTGTATATTCCAAAAGAACTCTCCATCAGGTTCAGGGTATGTATCTGTTGTATCTTTGGGTTGAATCATTTGGCAAGGAAAGATGATTTTATTGGGTTTTTTGAGATGGGAATGGTCAAAGCTTATGCAAACGGTTTTTTCATTTCTTTTGGTAAAAGGTTGTTCACCAGATTGTAGAGATTCCTCCGGTTCTCTTAACTTTTCATAATTTGTGATCCATGAATCAGGAAGAATTTTGACAAGTTCATCTCTTGAAATTTTTCTGGGTATTTGGGTACACATGGTGTTTCCTTTGGTAGCATTAATATTTAAGAGTAAAGCATTTTCTCCTCCGGGAAGGCAAAGATCCATGGCATGATTTTGGACTGGCCACGCCATTTGGTGATGAAGAGTGGCTTGGATGGAATCCGTGCCTTGAGGGGCTCCTTGGATTTGGACTTGAATTTTTAGTGCTTAGGTTAAGTATGGATCATAAAGGGACATGTTAAAATTTGGAAAGATAGTTATGAAGACAGTCCCAGCATTCAGGGTAACTTCTGCAGTACCCAAATTTGCATGTAGGTACTCCAAGTATCTTGTATCTAGAAGAGAAAGTCGAGTTATAACAGGTTGACCTTTTCTTCCGTGATATGTTAAAACGATTCAGATATCACCAAAATGGATATGGGTAAAACCATGATCTCCCCATTGCCTGGGAAAATCATCTGGGATTTGAAGAGTGGTATATTGTTCCTCTCGAGTGGCAAGAATAGGATGCTGGTCAAGTTTTGAGGCAGTAACATATTCTTTGACTCCTTTTTGTCTGTGTTGCACTAAGGAGCGAATTTGGGTCCAGGGTGCAAATGATTTTTTGGCGAAAGCTGAGTAGGGGTTTATGAGAGGTAGTTCAGTGGAGGATACTTTTTGTTCATCGGGTAGGATATATACTTCATAGAGGTAATCATATTTTCTGGACAAGGTTTTATATAGAGTAGGAGACATATTCATTTTTACTAGGGAAGAGGATGATGGAAATGACTCAGACATATTTAATAAACTGTTCCTCCCTCCGAAAGGATGGTCTGGCTCTGATATCACAGTATAAAGAATAAAGTAAGAGACTCCAAGACAGCAAACTAAATCATAGACACGAAAGTTTCTCTATAAAGGGGCTGGCCTCAACAAAATAAAAAAATAAAAACAAAGGTTCCGGAATTAGCACTACAAACTATTTCCAGCTCTATTGATTGCCAATCCCCGGCAACGGCGCCAAAATTTGATTAGAGCAGAACACTAACTTAAATATGCTCGCTAGTCGAATATAGTATAATATAATATCGCATCCACATTGATTGGATTATAACAATGTTTTCGTAGCCTCTAGTTTAATTTCTATCCAATATGATCTACAAATTAGATTTGTGTGATTAAAACTAAAATTTACCAAAAGTCTAAACTATTGACTAATGACAATCAATGCAAGTAACGAGTAAGGAAATATATCAATGGGAGAAAATAAGGGGTTGAGTGGATAGGTGCAAGATAATTGTCTGGGATTTGACTCTAGGCGATTCACTTCTAAGGTTCAAGTGAGTCTCTCGAATTCACTCTATTATATGGTTCAAACGTTCAGTAGAAACTCCTCTCTCGGTTAATTCTCAACCTCACAATAAAAACTAAGTTATGCTCAGTGAAGATATGCAAGAATTCGTAGTGGATTGGTCTTTAGGAGAACCTCTTTCGATTATCCTCCTAACTAATTCTAAACAATAATTCAACTAGCCTATTTCGATTACTAAGAAGAATCAATGAATTTAACCAATAAGATAATGTAAAAACATCACAAGTTATGCCTCTTTCGTTTACATGAACATGTGAAAATAGATGCAATAATTAAAACACCCAAAACAAATCAATACATAAAAACTAGAGTTAATATCCAGAAACAATTCTCAATACACCAAATCCATCAATTCCTAAAGAGAAATACTACATGGATATGGAGTAATTCATCACAAATATGTTTAAGTTAAAGGAAAACATAAAACGATCCAAACTCTTGTCTTGAGTGAGGATTGAATGATGAAATCGTTGTGCCCTTGCTTCTCCCACTTCTCCTTATCCTCCTTAGGTGTTATGTATGTCAAAATTACAAAAAACACCGTTTTTCATGTATATATACCAAGTAGGGTCGGGCCCAAGCAAAAATACCTTTTCCTAGGCGAAATAGGACACTTTCCGGAGTTGGACGTGCGCGGTCTTGCACCTGGGAGTGTACTCGCGCATATAGCCGCGCACTTTGGCCAGTATAGTGCCTATTTTTCCCGCCCAGTGTGCTCTCACGCACTTGGGTAGCCTTTGAACTTTGCCAATAAAATTTACACTGCTCCGTCGCACAGTGCTTTGCACTAGTGTATTTTTTTTGGCAGTTGATTCTTCCTTGAATTTTGAAGTCCAGCAGTGATCCTCGACCCCTGAACAGGATCCCGACTTATTCCTTTAGGCTTTTACTCATAGTTCAAAGCTCCAAATAATTCGAATTAGTTCCACAATATCTACATAACTCGGAATCACTCTTACAAGGCATGAAACAGACAATAAGTGCAAAACACTACTAATTAAAGCTCAAACTCAATCAAAGTTCAGTAAATTAGAGCGCAATAAGGGACTAAAACCTAATACTATAGCCTACCATCATGTGACCGGTCGGTCGAGTAGCTTGTACAGGATGAGCTGAGGTTATTGGGCCTGAAATGAGTGCCATTGGTTTTTATTAAGGTATGTTTGCAAGAATTGTGTCACTAGTCGGCTTAGATTTTGGCTGTGGTTCTTATCTGGCAAGAGAGCTCCACGAATTTTTGATCTGATGAGTGGTATGAGTTTTTATATGTTTCTTTCATCATTGGCAGTGTACAAAGATTTAGAACAAGGTTTTTGTTGATATGAGGTTTGTTACCAGTGTCGGGCTGGTTATCGAGCAACTATTACGGTATTGCTATGAGTATTTGAGCTATGTCGTATAACATGTGATTATGTCTGGAGATATGGTTACGGATTGATACAGCTTGTTCAGAGTTATAAATTGCATAGATCCAAGAATCGGGCCATATAATAAGTTCCAGATGTTGGGGATTTGGGTTTTAAGGTTTATGGACTAAGGTCGAAGTAAGGATCCTCTATTTGGTGGTGTAGTCGGGCTTGTATGGATTAGGGTGATGTGGGATCACCTATGGTTATGTGTATGGTGCGAGGCTAAAAATGAAAGTGTTTGAAACACATACCTAAAGGACATTCTTACGCTTAGAGATAACTATTTATAGTGGTTTATTCCTGCATCAATAGTAGCTTGAAGCTATTGTTTAAGAGAAATGACAAGATCATCAAAAAAGGGACGCACTCAAGCTTTACTGTGCGATTGGTAGGAAAGATTTTAGACTTGAGCATACGCCTTCTTTCTCTATGGATAGGCCGACGTGACATGCAATGGATCAGTTAGAAAGGAGAACTTTTTGTTTAAATCTCAAAGAAAGGTGAAGGTGAAATTATGAACAGTCATTTCAATATTTTTCTTCCAGCGATGCGGTGTAACAAACAACTCAAGGCTATCAAGGGAAGGAGTTGCAGGACTAGAGTTCTATATCGGATGCTAATACGTAATCTCCCATCACCCCACCCCTTATCTCATGATACTCCGCCATATCATAAATGCATCTTTAGTTGAATTTCCAGTTTTTAGTGGTTACTATCACCCTGGGAAGCATCATAGGTTATGTGTTTTTGAATGTCTCGGCAAAGTTAGCTCTTTATTTATTTATCTCGGCCTTTTTTCTTTACTTCGATTTTAGATGGTAGAAAAGAGAATGGAATTTCCGATCTTGTACCCAAAGTGCGGTACACTTCACACCAACCCAAACTCCCTACCCTCATAAAAGAAGTTACCCCTTTGTTTAATTAGTCAGTTTTCAAGAGGAGAAAGTTCTTCTGGCAATCTCAGGCATACTACTAATCAATTATTTGGCCTGATCGAAACAACCTATGAAAGGTTGTTAGCCTACATAATCAACTTCTCATACCAAGGGAAAAAGGTATCAGATACCTGTAGTTCGAGCCCTTTTTATTCCCAGTTCCATTTTTATGGTGATCTTTATTCCAAGTGAGAAGACTTCCGTGGGTTGCTTCCCGCATGAAAGACGGAGTCCTCTTCGTCTAACAGGTTCACCGGATTGCAGGCAGGCTGAGAGGGAAGTATAGCTACTTTTGGAAATTCATTCTGGATGAAACTAAATATTTCACATTTATAGGCTTCGATGGATGTACATTCGGCAAAAAGATATGGCCATTTGATGGCTTTAAAATGACTCTTGGCACGTTCGAGGACGAACGTATGTTTAAGTGAGGGAGAATGTAACGACCCAAACGGTCATTTTGAGCTTTAGCATTCCTTTGGTGATTTGAAACTTTGGATAGCTTCATATTATGTATTATGACTTTAGTGTATGGTTGCTCTCAATTTTTGAGCAATTCAGGATTGATTTGGATGAATGATTCTCGTTTTAGAAGCTTTAAGTTGTAAGAGTTGACCAAGGTTTGACTTTTGAGTAACGCACTCGGAAACGGATTTTGATTGTTCTAATAGGTTTGTATGATGATTTTGGATTTGTACGAATATTTGGATTTAGTTTCAGAGGTTCTTAGAAGAATTCAACACTACTTATTGAAAGTTGGCAATTTGAAGAACTTAAAAGTTCATAAGTTTGACCAAGAGTTGTCTTTTATGTTATTGGACTCCAATTGGTGTTCCGGAACTTTTAGTATGTATATATAGTTGAATTGAACTTGTGTGCAAAGTTTGAAAGTAATCCGAAGTGGTTAAGTGTGATTCCGACACTCTTTTGAAAGAATGAAGATTTAACAACTCAAGAGAAATTATATTCGGTTTGATCCTCGATTTATTGTTGTGATGTTTCCATGGGTGTTTTTAAAGTTTGTATTTGGATGGGGTCCTGAGGGTCTCGGATGTATTTTGAGACATTGGATAAGAAACTAGTTAAGTTAAGGATTTGAAGTTTAGCCGTGGTCAATATTGGATCAAGATGACCCTCTATTCACTGTTTTGGGTGCTAAAATGAAAATTTCTTTGTTGCTGGTTTTTTTCCTAGTGTAAATAATTATGAAAATGCCATTGACATTTTCAGATTCCTTTTAAAACTTAAAAATATTATATCAACCTCATTTTAAGGCCAAACCGGGTGATTCAAGACAATATCTTGGGTGTAATCTTGCAAGGATTGTGTTGGGATTATCAAACGTGAGTTTCGACATCATCTAGGACCTAACAACTGTTGCATTTATTTTTGTTTTGGAATTTAGTTGCTTTTTCTAACAAAGTTTTGGAGCTCGGTTTTGGGCAGTTTTGGAGGGAATTTTCATCTACATACATTGGATAAGTGATTCTAATTAATTTTCAATGATATTTCATGAATATACCGTAGATTTTTATCATCAAATTTATGAGCTTAAGCAGAAAAATTGGGAAATTTTTTCAAGTTCTTGAAAAATGAAGAATTTAGTTTTGAGAGTCGGTTTGGACTCGGATTTGAAAACAAAATACATGTATGGTCTCGTGGGGTTTTGACCGGGCAGGCTCAGGTTGATTTTTGTTGACATTTTGAGAAAATGTAAAGATCTTAGCTTTATTTATTGTAATTGATTTCTCTTGTATTATTTGATGCTATTAAGTAGTTTTTTGTTAGATTTGAGCCGTGTGGAGGCGAATCTTAGGGGAAAAGCTATTTTCGAGGGTTGAGTTTGCCTACTTGAGGTGAGTGTCTTGCCTAACTTTGTGTGGGAGAAACTACCCCTTAGGATCTGGGTTGATTGTGCTATTTGTGTTATGTGAATGTCGTGTACGCAAGGTGATAAGTGGGTACACAGGCTATATATCGTATTTGACCGTTTAGGTTATCTAGACTCTTTCCATGCCTTTAATTGAGTTGTCATAACATGTTATATCTCTCGTTGTTAATCTACTCTTACATGCTCTATTTGACATTGTTAGCACTTGTTCTACCTCTTACTTGTTATTTTGCTATTATATGTTAGTTGAATTTATTGCCTTCCTTATTGTCTTCTTACCTCTTAATTGATGAATCACTTTTTATTGAAGTGGTTATTTGGTGAAATATCATCTTGTTGAGTTATTTTTGTTGAAGTTGTGAAAGATGTTATCACATTGAGGCAAAATTATTAATTGTTGAGATACCTTTCCTTGTTCATCATTCTCAATCATTTTGTTATTGTTGAAATTCTTGTACATATTGTTGTTTAACCATGGGCTATTTGTTGTGAACATATTGGTGTTGTTGACTTTGTGGGAAGTTGTTGCATATGGGCACTTGTGGTACGACTTGTGATTTTATTATGATATTGATACGCATGCGGTGGTATAAGGCTAGGGGTTGATACGCATGCAGCGAGATAAGGTGGGCTTGATACGCGCGGTGCTAGTATGGGAACTACCTGAAGCCATGCGGTAAGATAAGGTGGGCTGAAACGCGTGTAGCTATTTTGGAAAAAAAATAATTCGCAAAACTACATCCAAGGCTCACGCGATAATATATGGAAAGATTGTGATTGAAATTATGAAATGTGAATATGAGGTGGTACTTCGGTTGTGATTTTCATTGTACATTCCATGTTGGAACAACTTGTTGATTTTAACGGTTATTGTTCTTCCTTCAATTATTCATCTGCATTTTGATTGTCTTTTGTTATTCATTTTTATCTTGGTGTTGGAACGATTGTGATTTCTTGTGTAGGTCATGCATTCTACGTGATTTCTTGTGTTGCTTTAACATGCCAATCCGTGCCTCCGTTATAACATGGTAAAATGATTGTCAATGTGAATTTAATTGCGTGAAGTCACTATATGATATTCTATTGAGTTGTTGGTAACATAATGGATTAAATAAAAGAATTATTAACATGCTTTAGATAGAACTCATTATCTCACTCGATGACTTATTATTTTAAATGGTTATCGCACTTTTACTGTAATTGGGTTCTCATTTTATACTCATCACCTTGTTAGATGTTTACCTTACTTAAAATTATTATCATATTTTTCTTTAACAAATTCTATATTTAATTCATTAATCTAACTGATGTTTTGCTTTGTTTAAAAAAATGATATTTTTACTCAATTTTATTAATTTCTAAACTAAACCCATTTGATACTCTGTTCCGTATAAATTGTATATTATTTTACTTTACTTGATTTCTAAAATAAGATCATTATTTCATTTGACACCTTGTTTTATTCGATATTGCTATTATGTTTTATGGTTTTTAGATATATCTCTCGTTCATCTAAATTGATATTCGTTACGGTTGCAAAGTATGTGGTAGCATGTGGGCTTTGCCGTGCGAATGTAATTGTTATTGTGGGAATGAGGTGCCATATGTATAAGATTTGGAAATTGTGGTTCATGACTTGTGATTTATGAGGTGTGGTGTCTCGGGGTAATTCTTGTTCTAAGCTCATACATTGGGAGCGATTTGATTATTTGAGTTGTCATCTGTTTTTCCTTATTTGAGTTCATTTAAATCTCATCGGTGTTCTAATTATGTTATTTCTTTATTGCTCGTTTACTACTTGTTTCCATTTGTGTTTCTACTTCATTGTTGGTTGCAAATCAATAATCTTTCCGACATTGGTCTTACATTGATGTTCTTTCCATTATTAGCTTATGTATATCTTGAACATGTTGTTATGTCTAGTAGGTGTCTTATCCTGGACTCGTCACTCCACTAAGGTTAGGATTGATACTAACTATGTACCATTGTGGTGTACTCACTGCTACGCTTCTGTAAATTTTTGTGCAGATCCAGGTATTTTGATCGTGTTGTTGAGAGTTGCGTCTGTGCGATGGGAGACTGCAAGGTATACCTGCTTGACCTTCGCAGGCCTTGGAGTTACCATCTTACTTCATTATGCTACTATTAAATTGTACTTCAAAACAGTATTATGTTAGAAATTCAAGTGAGTTTCAGTAGTACTTATGACTCCGTACTACTGATTTAGGAAAATGTATAACTATTGGTCGCTTGTGGCTATGTATGTCATTTCATGGTTTATGATTAATGATTAAATAGTTCAATTCTGTTATTAAATCAGCATGTGTTAGGCTTACCTAGTCTTAGAGATTTAGTGTCATCATGACATTCAAAGGTGAGAATTTGGGGTCGTGACAATCTTGTAGTCATTGTCACATAGTTGACTGATGCTGAGTAAGTTTTAACCAAGTTCATCTACCAGGTAGACATTGTCCACATCGCATGATGAGCTGAGGAGGACTTTTCCAACTCCAGTTACATTTCTTATTGATTTGTCTCAAAAGGTGACTGATCCACCATCTAGTTTGGTGACAGTTTTGTAAAGTTATTTGTCACCAGTCATGTGTCTGGAACACGCGCTGTCAAGATACCATTTTCTTCTTCAATTCTTCTTGTAGTGTTCCTGCAACAACAAATTACTTATTTTTAGGTACCCAAGCCGGCTTGGGTCCTGGTTGGTTAGTTTTCTGACTATTAGCCAGATTTGCTGCTTTGGGTCACCAAACCACCTTCTATTGTTCTTAGACCTATAGTGGTTAGATGTATGACCAGGTTTTCCATAATAAAAACAAGATGGATCGTTAAATTTTTCAGAGGCTTTTTGTCCTTCATTTCTAAACCTGTAGAGGTTAGAGTTGTGACCACTTTTACCACAGTGATTGCATGCAGAATGATTTCTTGTTCTAAATGAGTTTTTACAAAGAGTTGACTGGTTTGATTTGATGGAACTATGATTGGTGGATTTTCGCAATCCGTTCAGTTATAATTGAAGTTCATGAACTTCTTCTTGAATCATGTCTTTTTCAATTTCACATACTTCTAGTTTCAATTGCGCAGCCTTTCTTTTCTTGTTGAATCTTTCTATGTTCATGTAGAACTTTCTCAATGCATGCAAGATAAATGTCAATAAATTCTTGAAGCTCATTACATTTAAGACATATAGGTGAATGTACCTCACTTATTCCTTCGTCTTCCTTGAGGCCGAGCTCAATTGCTTACTCATGATCGGATTCTTCATCATTATCTTCTTTGATTGCGATGAAGCACATGTTGGCAATTTTCTCACAATCAGATCCTTCTTCATCGCTCCATGCTCCAAATGATTTCTTTTTTGATAATTTTTGTGGAGTTTCTTCTTCAATTTAGGGCATTCTGCTTGAATGTGACTGTGGTTTTCAAATTCATTGCATCTTCCATCATTTCTGTCATTCTCATTTCCTATTTTTCCTTTTCTAAATTTTCTTTGCCTCTTCGACTATTTCGATTTCTTCTCATAATGCTTTCGACAACAAAATTATACAAGAAAACGGACAGTACCACCCCTGTTTATTCTATATCCCATAAGTTATTAAAAGTCATAAAACAGCCCGAACAACAACAATACAATTCAGAATGAGCTTTCTCATTACTTCAACAAACATTTTTAGCGGTAAGCTCGGTTTACGATTAACAAAATGTAATTTGAATCCATTCCTTCGCCATGAATCTGCCTACAATATCTATAGCATCATGCTTATTCTTACAATATTATTTTCAGCCCAAAACATCGTAAAAATAGTCTTCAAAAATAGTCCACACTCCTAACACCTTAACCTTTATCGTCAATCTATTGTTTTTTATGTTTTTTTTTTCAATCAACTTACTTAACACATATATAAGCTTAACAACAGCAGGCATAACATAATCAAATTATTTCACACAATTTACTACCACAACAAACCATATATATAGCATCAACACAGCCCACAAAAACGCTAACAATTTCTTATGCCATGTCAATTACTATCTTGTATATTTTAACTCAAATAATTCCACCAACACATGATTAAACTTAATCACAACCAAGAACATGATTTATTTACCTTAGGAAATAGATACAACTTCAAATCTGTAGCTGGTGTAGCTCACAACAACTCTCAATCACACCACAATACTATTGGAGTGTTATTCCTCATCATACCTAACTTTTGATGTTAAAATATGGTGGAATCGCTTTGGAATTACCCTAGAACCTTTGGAATCTATTTAGCATGGTTAGAAGGAGAGTAAGGACAAGTTGAGAAATTACCTCCAAGTGGCTCGAATCTAACAAAATATCATTCAAGAAAGCCAACCAATAAAATACGAATCAATCTCAATCATATCGATTCAATCTTTGAAGAATTTCCAAAGAGTCAACAAATGTTAACTAGGGGCCCGCATGCCCAAATTTTGGAACCCATAACCTACTAAGTCAAAATATCTAATTAGATTTCAAAATACACTCTCTTAAAGTGTAGTCAAAAATCTCAAATTTCATCTCAAAATTTCAGGTTTTAGGTGTAGAAATCCATGGAGAATCAATATATTAAACTAATAAAAGTGAAAATTCTTTACCTCTAATGTATTAGTGGAATTGCTCTTTAGAATCTCTCCTCTCAAAGTATAGGGCTCAAAATATGAAAGAATGAGTAAAATCTCGAAAATAACAACTTATATACTCTGCCCACTAGTACTCTTCGCGATCGTGGCACAGCCTGCACGATCGCGATGCACAAATCAATACTGCCTCTGCCCTTTCTGCACGAACGCGGCAAATACAACGCGAATGCAGAGGCCAACTGGCCTCTTAGTTATGAGAATGCGAGGGACAAAACGCGAATTGGGAAGGCTGTTGCTTGACCTTCTCCAACATTCGCGAACGCGAATCCACAGCGATAGCAATCTCTCACACCACTACGCAAACGTGATAGCATTCCCGCTAATGCGATGCACTAAGCACTAAACACCATCGAGTCTATGTGATCGCGAGGTTCCTTTTGCAATAGCAAAGCTACATCATAAATCAACAATGCAAACTCATCTGAAATTATCCAAAACCACCCCG
The DNA here is from genome assembly GCA_002018475.1 of Nicotiana obtusifolia. Lineage (NCBI taxonomy): Eukaryota > Viridiplantae > Streptophyta > Magnoliopsida > Solanales > Solanaceae > Nicotiana > Nicotiana obtusifolia. The sequence continues at coordinate 140,215 of MCJB01020308.1, forward strand.
AAACACACTTGAGCACATCGGGACACCGTTCAATAATACCAACAAGACCATATATGTCTTCCAAACTTATTCAAAGGCTCGAGACACTACAATTTTCATCAAAACTAGGAATCCAAGAGTAAAATCCTTCTCTTAACTTTCAAATCTTCAAACTTCGTCGAACTCGTCCGAATCACACTTATACACTCCGGATCACAACCAAACTGCACACAAGTTTCAATCAACAAAATGAATCCAACCAAGGTCTTGAAACCATAATAGGATTCCGATAACACCGAAGTCAACTTCCGATCAATCTATGAACTCTTCAATTCTTCGAATTTTCGACATTCGACAAAAGAACCAAAACCTTATAGATACATCCAAATTCAAATCCGAACAAATGTTCAAGTCCAAAATCACCATACGATCCTATTGGAATAATCAAATCACCAATCCAATGTCGATTACTCAAAAGTTAGACTTGGTCAACTCTTTCAACTTTAAGCTTCCAAATTGAGAATTATTCTACCAAATCCATCCCGAACCACTCGAAAATTAAAATCAACCATACACAAAAGTCATAGTACACCGTCTAAAGCCACTCAAGTTCTCAAATCGCATAATAAAATACTAGAACTCAAAACGACAAGTCGAGTTGTTATAATTACCAGTTTCCATATATTCAAAACTATAGTATATTCAAAATATTAGTATTTTTTTAATGTGATTCTAATAACTAGATACTCTAGTTTAATATGTAGCAGAAACCCAAATGGATAATGAATAACTGGAAAAAGGTGTAGTTCCGAATTCGTATGGAAGAGACGAAGAGCTATGCATTTGTTTAATTTATTCTTTATTAGGTTTACATTTCAGAAATGGAGTACTGCTAGTGAAAGATTCGCACGTTCCATCTACACAAAATAGACATACATTAACCTTTCATTATCTCACATGAAATCTCAAGATAATATTTTCATTTCTTATGCATATGCATATTCGCTAAATATATTTTTCTGCAGGCATATTTGCTTGCTAGATTATAGATATAGCTTTATAAAAAAATAGTTGATTGATCGATCGACTAAAAGGTGTTTGACTTTGTTGGTGGTTTCTTCTTACTCGAAAATTTGAATTGACACAGAATTTAAGAAATAAATCACGATTTCTAAAAAATTTAATCTAAAATAAATCATAAATATTTATATATTGTTAGAACTTTTCATTAAGGTAAAATAAAAAATTTAAGTTAAATTAGTTCGAAAATTAAAAACTTATCATCCTTTTAGAACGAATTAAAATGAAAACATTGTCACATAAATATGAACAGAGGAAATATTATTTTCTCAAGGTAACTTTGATACTACATTCTTTAGTTTTAATTTGGAGAAGATGACAAATTTGACAAAGAATTAGAGAAAAAAAATGTGGTTTCATGCGTTATGCAATTGTCTGACCTACCTATTTACCAAGTACTTAAATTCAAAAAAGGTGTGCTCATGACAAATTTGCACATGAGTTGCCATACTTCACATTTCAACTAGTTCTGCAGAAGATAATAATCTTTAAAGAATCTAACAACTCCAACTAAACTAATCATTAACTATTTTATAATTTCATGATTCACAAAATGACATACATTAACCTTTTATTATTAGTTATTGCACATGGTATATGAAGATGACATTTTCATCTTTTATTTTGGTCACGACACAAATTTGAAATCTGGCATCTCTGTTGTGATTGGTCACCCAACGAGTCATTACCTCCGCCAGACAAATCCTCTATATTAAGCATGCTAATATGGTGATATAAACAAGATAAAAGTAACAACAGAAGAATGTAACACTACTAGAATTCCTGCAAAAAGCGACCAAAATTTAGCGACCAACGTTGGTCTGTAAAGAAAAGCGACCAAAGTTGGTCACTAAACTGCTGAAAATAATAAAACAATAATTTTAAATACATTAGCGATCAAGGTTGGTCGCTACTTAATCAATAATTTCGTCAAACTGTTGACCGGACTGGTTAGACTTGTTTGGTCAAAGAAATACTCAGATTTGCGACCAACGTTAGTCGCTTAAGGGGACCCATTTATAAAATTTTAATTATTATAATATTATTTAAATTAAATTATAAAATATAAATAAATAAAATCTAAAATTAGCGACCAAAGTTGGTCGCTAAATAAAGAGTAAACAGATTGAGACCAACTTTGGTCGCTAATCGGGGACCCAGTTCGACATTATATGAAATATAAATAAATCTGATTTAAATTTACCAACCAACTTTGGTCGCTAATTTTAAATTATGTATATTTGGCGACCAAAGTTGGTCGCTTTTCAGGTCAACATTGGTCAAAATTAAAATCACTTTTGTATTACTATCTAAATAATATAAATGTAAGCCGTTAACACTTTTGTAATACAAGGGATGAATAGACTAAAATATACTCTAACATGCTATATATGCAGTTAAGTAGTACTACGAAGCGTGCGTGCGTATCCATATATATATATATATATATATATATATATATATATATATATATATATATATATATATATAT
>MCJB01020308.1:145084-196501 GCA_002018475.1 Nicotiana obtusifolia
CTCCCTCCTCCTTCCGGGGGCGAAGCCATATGTCTTTAAATGTTGGTCAAACTGACTACCCTTTGTTAGAAAGTTACATTGAGTATATAAGTAATATTAGGTTTTAGATGTACGTACCATAAATTGAACACTCTTTGTCAGACACTTGTTTCAAGTTTGAACACCTTGATAAAATCACCCCACCCCTTTGCCTTGTTTCCCTCTATTTAAAATGTGATTATGAAGGGTGAAGGTCCCTATATCACTGTCTCAGTACACCCAAGCCAGTTTAATTCTAAATTAATAATGGGATAGCAGGTTATTAAACATTAATTTCATCGAAATAATACCACCCATTAAAGCATAATTTGGATTTAGTATTGAATCTCAAAGAAAGAAGAGAGTAAATTCCCAAGAATTTAGGGATCTTTACACAAATAGCCGGTCATATTAATTGTTTACTTTTTCTTGCGATATATATAGATTATATATTGATTAAACACATATAATAAATAAATTATGCATATATTATACATTCACCTATTACTTTTAATTTAAATGGTAGGATGGACGCTATTTGAGTTAATTCTTCAAGAATATATTAGCTGAACCAAGGCCGAAAAGATCCTTCAATGGTCCATTTTCCAAGTCCAAACATCTCTTAAAGACCTACATTTTGGACCCATCAGATTGCCCAACTCTGGCGAAATACCGAGCCCAAAACCCAAGGAACCCTCTAGAACCAATCTCAGCCGTCAATTTACATTACCAACGACTACGATCTTGGGTCTAGAATCTTCTCCACTTGTAATAAGACCTAAGTGCCCTTCCTAATCTCAAAAAATTTAAATCAAGTCTGGTCAAGATTTCCCAATCCAATTTACATAAATAAATCTTTCCTTTTTCCAACAAAAGATCTCTTTTGCCTTTTTACCAAAATTTCTGTCTGTCACGTTCTTCCAACTTTCCATTTCCTTCTCTATCATCTTGCTCTCTTTTTGAATGCACAGATAGTGCGCCTCCATTTTTTACTAACTCTCGCCTGCCGCCATGACTGACCACCTCAGGTCACCAGAACAGCTCTTTTAGCCATTCAAATTTGAAATCCCACCTAAAGAACCGTAGCTCTACTTTCTCCTTTAAATACTTGAATTTGCGAGAGCTTGAAGGGAAGTTTTCACCGCCCACTTTCACCCTAAAGTAGAGTTTTCTACCCGCCCATGTAAGTTTTGTCGAGGGCCGAGCCTCGACTGTACATGTAAGTTTTCACTTTTCATTAAGTATTTTGATTTACATTTATATAAATTCTGAAATGCTAATTCAATGTAATTTTTCTTATAGGGTCGCTTCACAGCTGAAGTGGAGGAATTCAAGCGCAGTCCGCCACCTAATGAGTCGGGCGACCCAATCCAACCTTCGGATGAGGATGCTAAAAGAATATGAACGCAGGCTGCTGGCGGTCTAAAATGGGGAAAAATATACGGGCTTCCTACTAAGAAATTTCATCGCTATAAGTGTGGAATGCAAGGAATAAGGATTTTCTCGCAAGCCGAGCAACTTGATGGGAAGAGCCTCTCCTCTGTGCGAGAGACTGTGGCAAAGCTCACGGCCGAGCTAAAAGCCGCCAAGGAAAGAGAAAGGGTTAGAGATGCTCAGTACATTGGCATACAAGAGCAGCTCAAATCTCTCTTGGCTTCTGGCTGTTTTCTGATTCCCCAGTCTCGTGAGTCATCGCCAGAGGCTCGCCTTCCCCGTGCTCGTTCCTCCCGTCCTCCCCGTTATCATTCTTCCCGTCCTAGACAACTACACCCTTCTTCATACCATCTTCGTGATGAAAGTTCATCAGATGGTGATGATAATGATGTACAAAACAATCCTTGACTTGTAATAACAATTAACTTAGTTTGGTTAGCTTAATGTATTAGTTCTATTGAACTTTATAGTTTGTTATTTTTAATGTTGTTTTGTTGTTGTTGTTTATTGTTGTTGTTGTTGTTGTTGTTGTTTATTGTTGTTGTTGGCATAAAATGCATGTTTAGAAATTTTGCTAAGCTAGCAAGTGGTATAGCTGCCAAAACAGGCAGTTTCTGCCAAAAATATACCAAGAAAAGCGACCAACGTTGGTCGCTAGTTGGTCATTTTTCCCTTAAAAAAATAATTTTCTGGGCAATAGCGACCAACTTTGGTCGCCATTTAACCCAGATTTCTCAAAAGCGACCAACTTTGGTCGCTATTCCATTTTAAAAAAATAATTTCTGCAAATATAGCGACCAAAGTTGGTCGCTTATAATTAAAAAATAATTTAATTCTTGCAAATAGCGACCAATTTTGGTCTCTTACTTTAAAAAAAGTAAAAAAAATAATAATATAGCGATCAACTTTGGTCTCCATTTTTCAGATTTTGACATATAATATTTTCTTTACAGGCCAAAGTTGGTCGCTTTTTTATGATTAATAATAAAAAAAAAACGTAATTTACATTTGGAGACAAACTTTGGTCGCCAATATTATATTATTAAAATATTAAAAGCGATCAAAGTTGGTCGTTATTTTCTTTACCCGGAATAGTTGGTCCTTTTACCTTAGAGACCAAAGTTGGTCGCTAATTAGCGACCAACTTTGGTCCCTAAGGTAAAGTGACCAGCTTAATATCGACCAGGCCAGTTTGGTCACTTTTTTTCCAGTAAGCGACCAACTTTGGTCGCTTTTCGTAGTAGTTTTTTTCCGGATTTCTAGTAGTGTGACAAAATAAATGCAAAAACGAAGATACACTAAGTGGAAAGCCCAAAACCGTCAAAATTTGCTGATCATGTCTTGGAGCGAAATTTTCAATTACAAGTACAACTATTTTGGCATATCTCGAAAACATAAAAAGACTCAAAAGTCGAAAGCTAGAAGCTGGTGGTGCCTCCGCGAACCAGTGGATAACTCACCTCAGCTTGACAGACAAAGATTGGATGTAATTACTACGCAGATGCAGATCTTCCTCAATGAACCTGTACAACACAATAACTGTGTGTCTAAAAGACTCAACAAGATCATTGGCTGACTCTCCCAGCTTACTCCTAGGTCGATGCTTTAAAAATCGCTGGTACTGCATACATACACAATATAAAGCAATAGAAGTATAAAAATAATATACAAGTAAAACAACTTAATATAGAATCATGAATACAAAAAAAGGTAGAGATGATGCTGCTACATGCTGATGAACTGCTAATGCTTCAATGGGGTTATGAGCGGCTCACTTAAATGTCAACCCATCTATAAAGTGGGGGTTGCTTGTCTGACCCACCTGACGCGGTGCATGATCAGCTGCGCAGTCTTACTCGATAACTGAAAGTTGTTAGCTCAAGGGTATAAATCGTGCCAGAGCTGAATCTGATGTTAATAATGTAATAATTCATGCTAAACAGCTAAACAAATCTCTCAAAGACTATATGAACTACTGAAAGTATCACGACAATATAGATACATATGTTAGGATCTCTGTTGGTCTAAGATAGAAACATCAAAGCTAGTTAACCAAGATAGAAACATCAAAGCTAGATACTATTAATGTGTTGCCCACATTGGCATGCATATAATATGAGATTTTCTCAGGGTTAATCAGCCGGCGTAAGACTCGTTCATCTTAGTCAAGACCATCATTACCTTCTTTAAGGAATCTGGATTAGTAGAGGCAGAAGTAATTGTATCATCAGTATATGCTAAGTGGTTAAGAGGAGAGGACCACTTTGGCATACCATATCTATTAAAGTCCTTATCTTCGAATAGTGAATTCATTGACCTTGATAATACTTCAGCAGAGAGGATAAAAATGACAGGAGAGAGTGGATCTCCTTGCTTGACACCCCTAGTAGAGTGAAAACATCCAGAATATTGACCATTTATGTTCACATGGCCCTCGGTACATGCATTATGTATTTCCAAGAAACTTTGTCATATACTTTTGCCATAACCATCTTGGTCACAAAATTAGCAGGCTTGCCCTTTGCTCTAATATGTTTTGCATCCCGAGACAATAGAATAATCTCAAATATACTCCTTCCTTTCACAAAACCTTACTAATTAGTAGATATCAATGTAAGAGGTATTTTCTTCATTCTATCATGTATCACCCTCGAGACTACCTTATTTATAAAATTACTTAAGCTAATTGGTCTCATGTTTGAGAATGTTCTAATCACTAGCTTCTTAGTGATCAAAATCAGGTTTGTGTGAGCAACAGAATTGGCCTGTGGAGCACCTTCAAAGAATTCCAACAACATGTCATATATATCCTTTCCCACAAATTCCTAGTATGTTCGGTAAAAATGTTCAGTTAAGCCATCAGGACCACCTGCTCTATCTCCATTCAGGGCAAACACTGCCTTTTTTACCTCATCCATTGTATGATGTATGCATAGTTCTAAATTCTGATCATTGGATACCACCGCAAGGACATACTTAAGCAACTCAAAGTTGGTTGGATCTTCATCTTGAGTAAACTGCTTTTGAAAGAGCTACACTGCTTCATTGGACATTGATTGCATATTTTTCAGCCAATTCCCATGTGCATCCTGGATTCTATTTAATTGCAGCTTATTCCTCTTTCATGTGACATAGTTGTGAAAGAAGGTAGTATTTCTGTCTCCCACAACAAACCATGTGATGCAATCCTTGTGTTTCCAGTATTGCTCCTCTAAGCTTAGGTACCTTTTTATTTCAGTCTGAGCTTTTTGAAGGCCAGGATATTCTTCAAATATTTGTTCCTTTACTTTACAATAGCTTCCCTTATAGTTAATTGTTTGAAGATATCCCCCAAAGTATCCTTACTCTATTTAGATAAGGCTACCTTTACATTCTCTAACTTCTGCTTGAAGACTAAGAAAGGATCTCTAACGAACTCTGCCTGCCAATGTTGCCTCACTGTATTTTAAAATTTGTTATGTTGTGTGCAGAAATTCAAGAACCTGAATTGTTTAACAAACTGAGCAGCTTGCTCTCTATTTCTCATCAACAACGAAGCATGATGTAAGCATGTTCTAATGAGATTTTCTATTTCAATGATGGGAAAGATATTTTAAAAGGGTATGTTGACCAAATTTCTATCCAATCTCTTGAAGATATACTCAACATCAAGTCTCCAATCCACTATGTGAATGGACTTCCCTTGTATCTCATATCAAACAAACCACTTGAAGTCACACGAAAGTGAAGTCCTCATATTCTAAAGGAAACACATGCAGACCCCCAATCTTCTCCTCTTCATTCATGACAACATTGAAATCACCCCAATCGTCCAGGGCATCTCCTTATCACTAGACAGGAAGTACATGTTGTCCCAAAAATCTAATCTCTCCGATGAATCACATTTCACATTGTAACAACCCGAAATCTCAATCGTGAGCCTGTGATGGCGCCTAACATTCACTTTCTAGGCAAGCCAATATTAGCTAATTAATTAACCATTTTTATCAATATAAAATCAGAACATTAACAATAAGAAATTAAAATAATCTGAAATAGATGTGATAAATACAAACATAGCACAGTTTAAATATATCCCAGAAATCCAGAGTCATGAATAAATGTGCAACTAAAATACAAAAAATATAGTCTGAACGAAATACAACTGTTTGAAACAAAAATAAACTGTAAATACAATAGAATGGGACTTCAGCGATTGTGAACACCGCACAGCTCTACCTCAAGTCTCCTAAGCAAGTCGATCCGGGCAAGACTCCTCTATGCATTGATGGGACCAACACCAAGATCTTCACAAGAAGTGCAAAAGTATAGTATGTGTACAACCGACCCCATATACCATGTAAGTGCCGAGCCTAATCTCGACGAAGTAGTGACGAGGCTATGGCAAGACTCTCACAAAATCTGTACGAATAATAATAACAGAATATGGAAATATAGATAAAGCAGTAATACTCATAGAAATGAACCCGAAGGTCAACTACCAGAGGGGCCGAGAATAACATGATCTCAAATCTCATGTCACACTATCGAGATAAGACTCTACAACTACAAACATCCACAGCACGACATACTCTGTTGCGGCACGCAACTCGATCCCAATAATTATCACAATACCTTTTGTGGCGTGCAAACTGATCCCAACATTTATCACAATATCTTTTGCGGTGTGCAACCCGATCCCAATATCATACCTAATATATCACTATATGTTGCTGCGTGCAACCCGATCCCAATATCAACACATAAACATAAATAACTCAACAAAACCTATAATGGAATCTCAAAACGAAAGAAAAATAAAGCGTACAAAACATCAAGGAACTACCAGTGCAGAAGAATAATAACCAATACTTCGTATTCATAATTATCTACAAATCACCAATATAAGAATAGCTAAAGAGCTCACAAAAATCAGAACAACATAATGAAGAGCAATAAGTAATGTAAAGACAACAAAGGTAAGTAAATATGGAAAAATGAAGTTATTAGACTAGTTCATGCACGAACAATTTAAATAACAGGTAACAAGTAAGGCATGGATAACATGTCAGATATCGTAGCAATCAAAGCATATAACAAGAGATAACATGGAATAAGTGATAACATAAAGGTAAATAGCCAAACCCGCATGCTTTAACCCGTAACAGCGTATACAAACTTGTCACCTCACATATACACTATTTCCCCACATAATTCACATAACAAATAGACCAACAAGTCCTAATTTCCTCATATCAAAATAAGACACGACACGTACCTCTTTACGCAACCAACTCAACAATCAACCACAATTTTTCCTTTCGAATAACCCTCCAAACTAACTAAATCTAGCCATATATCGGTCAAACTATTCAAAATAAACTTTTAAATCCCCCCCACGAACGAAAAAGGTTCAACCTTTGATGAAATTGAAAAAGTCAACAAAAGTTAACCCCGAGGCTAATTGGTCAAAATTTGAGATCCGAACCAAAATTCGATTACCCATTTATCCCCAGCCCGGTTATGTGATTTATTTTGTAATATAACCTCAATTTGATGTCTAAATCTCAATTTTATAAAAATCCCTAAATTCGGCACAAAATCCCTAATTCCTACCATGAAATCCCTAGATTTGATGCTGAAAATTGATGAAAAGTAATGGGGAATTAATGAAAAATGAATTAGAGTTGTTTACCAATGAATTTTGGAAGAAGAAGTTCTTCAAAAATCACCTAGAGTGTTTAGGGTTGAGAAATGGTGTAAAATGAGCTAAGTCCCGTTTTTCCCTCTTTACCCAGCTACAGGTATCGCAATTGCGAACTCTTGTTTGCACTTGCGAGTATCGCAAATGTGAAACAAGGTCGCAAATGCGAGCAATCTCCCCATCCTGCATTAGCCGCAAATGCGACGAAAACATCGCATTTGTAAGGTCACAATTGCATTAAATGGTTCGTATTTCCAAACCTGCCTAAGTCCATGCCTAGTCGCAAAAGTGAATATTGGGATGTACGAAAATTAGACAATTGCTTCGCAAATGTGAAGACTACCCTGCCCAGTCCCTCATCCCAAATGCGAGCTCGACGTCGCAAAAACGGAGTTCGCACTTGCGAACAGGTCATCGCAAATGTGAGACCTGCTGTTTAACACCAGAAACTGAAGCACACCTGCTATCCTCAAACCATCCAAACACATCCGGTACATACCCGAAACTTCACCCGAGCCCCTCAAGCTCCAAACGGAATATGCACACAGGTGTAATAGCATCATATAAACTTATAGCTACTTCAAATCATCAAATTAACATCAAATAACACGAATCGATCATCAAAACTCAACAATTCCAACATTTAAGATCAACTACCAGAGGGCCTTTGGATAACATGATTTCAAATCTCATATCACAGTACCGAGATAAGACTCTACAACTACAAACAGCCACAGTACAACACACTCTATTGTGGCGCGCAACTTGATCCCATCAATTATCATAATACTTGTTGCGACGTGCAATCCGATCCCAGCATTTATCACAATATCTATAGCAACGTGCAGTCCGATCCCAATATCATACATAACATATCACTATTTGTTGTGGCGTGCAACCTGATCCCAATATCAACACAACCTATAATGGAATCTCAACATAACCTCTAGGAATTACCAGTACAAACAGAGGATAACCAATACTTCGTATTCATAATTCTCTTTAAATAACCCATAAAAGAATAGCTAAAGAACTCAAAGAAATCGGAACAACATAATGAAGTGCAACTAATAATGTAAAAACAATAAGGTATGTAAACATGAAACAATGAAGTTATACAATTAGTTCAGGTAGGAATATATAGCAGGTAAACAAATATTGAACGAGAAATTAATAAATCAAGCAAGTAACAATTTAAATAACAGATAACAAGTGAGGAATGGATAAACAGATAAGATCACGTAGCAATCAAGCATATAACAAGAGATAACATGGAATAAGTCATTAAATAAAAGTAAAAGGCCAAACCCGTGTGCTTTAACCACGACAGCGTATAAACACTCGTCACCTCGTTTATACGATGTTTTCCCACATAATTCACATAAAAAATAGACCAGCAAGTCCTAATTCTCTCAAGTCAAAATTAGACATGACACTTACCTCTTTGTGCAACCAACTCAACTATCAACCACGGATTTTCCTTCGAACAAGCCACCAAACAAACCAAATCTAGCCAAATATTGTTCAAACAATTCAAAAAAAAAACTTTAGAAACCACCCACAAATGAAAAAGGTTCAATCTTTGATGAAATTGAAAAAGTCAACAAAAGTAAACTCTGAGCCTGCTTGGTTAAAATTCGAGATCCGGACTAAAATCCTATTACCCATTCACCCCGAGCCCAGTTATATGATTTGTTTCGAAATCTAATCTCAATTTTGTGGTCTAAATATCAATTTTACGAAATCCCAAAATTCTACCCAAAATCCCTAATTTCTAACATGAAATCCCTAGATTTGATATTGAAAACTCATGAAAAGTAATGGGCAATTGATAGAAAATGAATCATAGTTTCTTACCAATGAAATTGGGAAGAAAAAGTTTTTTAAAAATCGCCTCTAAAGTGTTGGCGGTTGGGAAATGGTGTAAAATGAGCTAAGTCTCGTATTTCCGTCTTTTATCCAGCTACAGATACCGCAATTGCAAACTCTAGTTCGCAATTTTCGAGTAAAGCAAATACGAAACAATAACATGCATAAGCGGCAAATGCGACAAAAATATCGTATTTGCAAGGCCCAACCCATCGCATATGCGTTCAAAGGTTCGCATTTTGCGAACCTGCCTAAGTCTAGTGCCCAATAGAAAAGCGAATCCTGGGATGTCCGCAAATTAGAAAATTTCTTCACAAAAGTGAAGACTACCCTGCCCAGTCCCTCATCGCAAATGCGAGCTCGACATCGCAAAGCGGAGTTCACAATTGCGAACAGGTCATCGCAAATGCGAGACCTGCTGTTCAACACCAGAAGTTGAAGCACACCAGCTATCCTCAAACCATCCAAACTCATCCGATACATAGCTGAAACTCACCCGAGTCCCATGAGCTCTAAACTGAATATGCACACAAGTGTAACAACATTATATAAACTTGACCGCTACCTCAAATCATCAAAATAACATCAAATACCACGAATCGATCATCAAAACTCAAGAATTCCAACTTTAAAACTCATTTTTGCAATTTTCACGTAACGAGCCGAAATGCGCTTGGGTCAACCTGGACCCCAACCAAAAGTGCGTACAAGTCCAAAAATATTAGACGTTCCCAAAAGGTCCACTCCCGATCAAACTTCCCAAAAAATCCAACTTTTATCATTTCAAGCCTGATTCCACTACGGACCTCCAAATCACAATCCAGACATGCTCTTAAGTCCAAAATAACCCAAACGGAGCTAGCAAAAACATCAAAACTCTATTCCGGAGTCGTTTGCACAAAGATCAACATCCTATAAATCATTTCAGCTTAGGCTTTCCACCATGAGATTAAGTGTCTCAATTCCTTTCGAAATCTCTCCGGACCCGAACCGGCTAGCCAGGCAAGTCACATAACAACTAAAAAGTACAAAATGAGCAGTAAATGGGGGAACGAGGCTACAACTCTCGAAACGACTGGCCGGGTCGTTACATCCTCCCCTTCTTAAACATACGTTTGTCCTCTAACGGGTCTAAAAACATACCTGGGGTCTCAAATAGGTGTGGATATCAGCTCCGCATCTCCCGCTCGGTCTCCCAAGTAGCCTCCCCAACTGGCTGACCTCTCCATTGCAGCTTAACTAAAGCTATGTCGTTTGACCTCAACTTTCGAACATGCCGATCCAAAATGGCCACCTGCTCCACATCATAAGTCAGATCACCATCCAACTGAATTGTGCTGAAATCCAAAAGAGACGGATTGCCAACATGCTTCCGGAGCATACAAACATGAAACACAAGATGCACACTCGACAAACTAGGTGGCAAGACAAGCTTGTTAGCCACCTCTCCAATACTCTGAAGCACCTCAAACGGCCCAATAAACCGAGGGCTCAACTTGCCTTCTTTCTGAATCTCATAACACCCTTCATGGGTGAAATCTTGAGCAGAACCTTCTCCCCAACCATGTAAGCAACATCACGGACCTTCCTGTCGACATAACTCTTCTGTCTAGACTGCACCGTGCGAAGCCACTCCTGAATCAATTTAACCTTGTCCAAAGCATCCTAAACCAGGTCAGTACCCAATAGCCTAGCCTCTCTCGGCTCAAACCAACCCACCGGAGATCTACACCGCCTCCCATACAAAGCGACATATGGAGCCATCTGAATGCTCGACTGGTAACTGTTGTTCTAGGCAAACTCCGCGAGTAGTAGAAAATTATCCCATGAACCCCCGAAATCAATGACAGAAGCGCGTAGCATGTCCTCCAATATCTGGATAGTGCGCTTTGAATAATAAGTAGTACCAACTGGAATAGAGTTTGCGGACTTGGTCAGCCGATCCACAATCACTGAAATAGCATCGAACTTTCTCGAAGTCTGTGGGAGCCCAACTATAAAATCTATGGTGATCCGCTCCCATTTCCACTTTGGAATCTCTAACCTCTAGAGAAACTCGCCCGGTCTCTATGCTCATACTTTACTTGCTGACAGTTAAGGCACCGAGCCACAAACCCACTATATCTTTCTTCATTCTTCTCCATCAATAGTGCTGCCTCAAGTCCTGGTACATCTTCGCGGAACCCGGATGAATGAAATACCGCGAACTACTGACCTCCTCAAGAATCAACTCATGTAGCCCATCTATATTAGACACACAAATATGACCCTGCATCCGCAGTACCCCATCATCCCCAATAGTAACATCTCTGGAATCACCGCGCTGAATCGTGTCCTTAAGGACAAGCAAATGAGGATCATCATACTTGCGTTCTCTGATGCGATCATATAAGGAAGACCGAGGTACCACACAAACTAGAACCCGACTAAGCTCCAAGACATCTTATCTCACGAACTGGTTGGCCAAGGCCTGAACATCAACTGCAAGAGATCTCTCACTAACAGGATTGAATGCAAGGCTACCCATACTCAGCACCTTTCTGCTCAAGGCATCGGCCACCACATTGGCCTTCACCAGATGATACAGAATAGTGATATAATAGTCCTTTAGCAGCTCCAACCATCTCCGCTGCCTCAAATTTATATCCTTTTGTTTGAACAAGTGCTGGAGAATTCGATGATCTGTAAACACCTTACAAGACACACCATAGAGGTAATTTAGCCTCCAAATCTTCAATGCATTAACGATGGCAGCTAACTCCAAATCATGGACGGGGTGGTTCTTCTCATGAGGCTTCAACTGACGCGAAGCATAAGCAATCACTCTACCCTCCTGCATCAAAACACATCTGATACCGATCCGAGAAGCATCACAATGCACTATATCAGAACCTGAAGCTGAAGGCAATACTAGAACTGGAGCTGCGGTCAAGGCAGTCTTGAGCTTCTGAAAGCTCTCCTCACTCATCCGACCGTCTAAAAATAGCACCCTTCCTGGGTCAACGTGGTCAAAGAAGATGCAATAGATGAGAAACCCTCAACGAGGCGACGATAATAACCGGCCAAGCCGAGAAAGCTCTGAATCTCCAAAGCTGAGGACGGTCTGGGCCAACTCTGAACCACCTCTATCTTCTTTTGATCTACCTGAATCCCCTCACTGGACACCACGTACCCCAAGAACGCCACTGCACTTAGCCAAAACTCACATTTTGAGAACTTGGCATAAAGCTTCTCCTCCCTCAACCGCTGCAACACAATCCTTAAATGCTGGGCATGCTCCTCTGGCTACGAGAGTACACCAGAATATCTTCAGTGAACAATATGACGAACGAGTCAAGATAAGGACTACACTATTCATCAAATGAATGAATGATGCTGGGATGTTGGTCAGCCCAAAAGACATCATGAGGAAGTCATAATGACCATAACGTATCCTGAACGCTGTCGTTAGAATATCTGAATCTCGAATCTTCAACTGCTGATATCCATACCTCAAGTAAATCTTAGAGAACACCCTTGCTCCTAAAGCTGGTCAAATAGATCATCAATGCGTGGCAAAGGATACTTGTTCTTGATTGTAACTTTGTTCAATGCACATCCGAATAGTACCATCCTTCTTCTTCCCAAACAGAACCGGTGCACCCCAAGGCTACACAATAGGCCTAATAAACCCCTTATCAAGAAGTTCCTGAAGCTGCTCCTTCAATTCTTTCAACGCAGCCGGTTCCATATGATACAATGGAATATAAATGGGCTGAGTGCCTGGCACCAAGTCAATACCAAAGTCAATATCCCTGTCGGACGACATGTCCCACAAGTCTGCAGGAAGCACATCCGGGAAATCTCGCACCACCACTGGAACAGTATCAATAGTAGGGGTATCAGCACCAACATCCCTCACAAAGGCAGATAAGATAAGCAACCCTTCCCAATCATCCGCTGGGGACTCTACCGGGAACGTAGTCTAGAGAACCTCTCCACTTAATCCTAGCCAACCCCGGCATCGCCAACGTCATGGTCTTAGCGTGACAATCTAGAACAACATGACATGGAAATAACCAATACATACTCAATATCACGTCGAAGTCCACCATACTAAGAAATAAGAGATCAACTCTAGTCTCCAATCCCCTAATAGTCACTACACAATACTGATATACACGGTCCATAATAATAGTATCGCCCACTCGCGTAGATATATGAACAGATGAAACTAAGAACTCACAGGGCATATCCAGATAATGAGAAAAATACGATGAGACAACGAACAAGTGGAACCAGGGTCAAATAATACAGAGGCATCCCTATGGCATACTGAGACAATAACTGTGATCAATGCATCTGAAGCAACAAAATCTGGTCTGGCAGGAATAGCATAGAATCGGGCCTGGCCTCCACCTGATCGGCCTCCCCCTCTTGAGCAACCCCTAGCTGACTGTGCTCCAACCTGAGCTGGTTGGGCGGGTGGTGAAGTAATTGGTGCTGAAGTCATAGTCTGACTCCTCTACTGAGCTCAACCTCCCAAGAGGCGGGGACACAGCCTCCTGATATGACCAAGCTCCCCGCACTCATAGCAACTCCGATCTGACAATGGTGGTGGGATCGAGGGTAGCCCCGAGCACCGGGATAACAGCTAGACCCGTCATAGACAATCTCTCAATGCTCTGAGCTGGAAGGGCATTGAGAGACGTCTGACCCTGATGAGAACTGTATGAACCATGGCCGGATGATGCTCCACGGTGAACTGGACGAGCCGTCTGAGCATGCCTATAAGGACAACCCCTGCCGTGGTAAAATTGACCACCAAAAGGAACACCGCTGGAACCCCACTTCTAACCACGGAAAATCTCTATCTGCCGAGCAATATCGACCACCTCGTCAAAAGTAGCACCAGACACCCTCTCCCGAGTCATAAGAAACCGCAGCTGATATGTGACGCCATCAATGAACCTCCTAATCCTCTCCCTATTAGTGGGGACCAACCAAACTGCGTGACGAACCAACACAGAAAACCTCATCTCGTACTGCGTCACAGATATGCCCTCCTGTCGCAACTGCTCAAACTATCTGTGCACCTTCTCCCTGCGAGACTATGGCACAAACTTCTCCAAAAAGATAACGGAGAACTCCTGCCATGAAAGTGGTGCTGCACCGATCGGCTTGCGCCTCTCGTAAGCCTCCCACCATCTGAAGGCAGCCCCAATGAATTGAAAAGTAGTGAACGAAAACCCCACTAGTCTCCAGAATATCGGTTGTACAAAGAATCCACTGGCACTTTTCCAAGAAACCCTGGGCATCCTCCGACTCAGCACCGCTAAATGATAGAGGCTGAAGCCTCCCAAATCTCTCAAGTTTCCTCTGCTCATCATCAGTCATAACGGGGACCACCGGGGCCTGAGCAGCTACAACTGGCTGGGCTGGTAGTACCCTTGGTGTCTGAAGTCCCTGCATTACCTGCTCTAGAGTACGGGCAGCGGGAGTATGAGTTCCTCCCCCGGCCTAAGAAGTAGTTGATGCGGCCAGAGTCGAAACCAATCAAGGCCAGTACAAACCGTCAATATCTAGGCCAAGGCCTCCTGAACGCCTGGAATCACAATAGGCACAGCTGGTACCTAAGCTAGCCCCACTGGCTCAGCCATATCTGGAACCTACTTCTAAGCTGGAGCAACTGGTGAATCTGCAGGTGTTGCCCAAGCTGTCGTTCGAGCTACACCTCTGCCCCTGCAGCGGTCCCTACCGCGACCTCAACTTCTCGTGGCCCTAGCTAATGGTACTGGTGGCTGTCCATCATGCCCGGTAGCACGTGTCCTCACCATCTTTGAGAGAATAGAATATAGTAGTTTAGTTACCGGAATCAACAAATCCACACGACAAGAATACAAGAATGTGAAATTTCCTAAGGGTACTCTTGAAGATAAGTACAAACGACTCTGTACTTATCCGCAAGACTCTACTAAACCTACTCATGCATCGTGGGACCTATGTAACCTAGGCTCTAATACCAACTTTTCACGACCAAATATCCTAACCTGTCGTGATGGCGCTTACTGTGGTACTAGGCAAGCCGACATTTATGAAATTACTCCAACACTTAACGGAAAACAGATTTGAAACAGTTTAAATAATAACACTTCTCATAAACAGGATAGAAAGTCCAAAACACAACGCGGAAATTCCTAACATCCGGGTGTCACTTAGTACATGAGCGTCTATTCATCACAAGTCTAGAAAACACTATCTAATATAACCAGAAGCTAAATACATTAAGCGGAATGATAGGGAAGGAAAGACAAACAGAAATGCCGGTAGCTACCTCGGAATCTCTAGAAGATCAACAGTGCGCGGAAATCAACACCCACCGTGTCCGGAAGCACCTGAATCTGCACACGAAGTGCAGGGTGTAGCGTAAGTATAACCAACTCAATAAGTAACAAGACTAAATAAAGAACTAGAACTAGTGACAAGCTTCACAGTTATAGTTCGATTATAGTGATTTTAACATAGGAAGGTATGCATGCTTTCAAGTTCGAAGATTAAGGCCAAAACAGTAATTTTATGTCAAGTTCAACTGAAACAGAGTGTAATTTCTTTCAGAAATATCAAGACAGTGATACGTGGCAGCTAAGTGCAACAATAATGAAATCAAATGCATTCTCCCAGGGCCACAGTCACTCAGCGCTCCCATTCTCTCAGCACTCGGCACTCGGCATTCGGCACTCGACACTTGCACTAAGTAGATACCTGCGCCTCATTAGGGATGTGTACAGACTCCGGAGGGGCTCCTTCAGCCCAAGCACTATATCAAGCCAATCATGGCATAAATCAATGAAACACGTTACCACGTGTAGCCCGATCCCATATATATAGCCATAAGGCTCATTGCAGTGTGCAACCCGATTCACACATATACATCCATAAGGCTCGTTGCAGCGTGCAACCCGATTCACATATGTACATATATCACTCACAGTTTGGCACACAGGTCCCAACTCAATCACTAACCTTTCCAGTCTCTCGGGCTCTAAGAAATCATGAAAATCAGCCCAAGCAGAAATGATTTAATATATCAACAAGGAACAAAAGAGACTGAGATATGATATGCAAGTAAAACAAAGACTAAGTACAACAACAATTTAGCAGACAATTTAACGTGTAACACGACCTCTGAGAGCCCCTTCAATACTAACACATGGCATAAACATGATTTCTAACAGGACTTGCAGCTCAGTTTCTATAACACGTGAAGAATTTACAGATATCAACATATTAACCATCTATATGGTTCCATGGAATGGACAAAGTCCCAATTCATACGTGGCACCCCTACACGCTTGTCACCTAGCATGTGCGTCACCTCAAAACCAAACACATGACACAAAATCCAGGGTTGCATACCCTCAGAGCCAAATTTTGAGCAGTTACTTACCTCAATCCGAGCAAATTTCTACTCCAACACACCCTTGCCTCGCGAAACGGCCTCTGAATGCCTCAAATCTAGCAAAAAATAATAAGATATAATCAATACAGGCTAAAGGAATCAACTTCAGGAAAATGCTAAGTTATGAATCAAAAGCGCAAAAATCAACTCAAAAGCCAGCCCCGTGCTCATGTCTCGAAATTCGATAAAATTCACAAAACCCGAAAGCCCATTCAATCACGAGTCCAACCATGTTAGAAAATACGCCCAACGCTACAGGGGGGGTGAATAGCATTGTAAGAAATCTTTAAAAATTTTCGCAAGATAAATGAAGAATTAAAAGCGTAAGTGCGAAAATAGAAGAGCGAAGGATAAAGTGCGGAATTAAAAGAAGAACGAACACACCGATATATAGTGGTTTACTACAACTTGTAGCTAGTCCACTCCTCGAGAGACTCTCTCGAGTATTCCACTACCTTCGTTAAGCTTCCGGGTGCCTAACAAACCGTTTACAACAC
This sequence comes from Nicotiana obtusifolia, assembly GCA_002018475.1. Lineage (NCBI taxonomy): Eukaryota > Viridiplantae > Streptophyta > Magnoliopsida > Solanales > Solanaceae > Nicotiana > Nicotiana obtusifolia. The sequence continues at coordinate 162,024 of MCJB01020308.1, forward strand.
GAACGCCTGAGTCACACAAGCTTCGTCAACAACCAAGGAAGAATCTCTTCCTAACTACAAGAAGGGACAACCTCCCAAAGGTGTAGGACAACACAAAAACCACTCAAAAAGTATTCTCTCACAAGAGTAGATAGAGTGAAATAGTTTACGCTCAAGAACACAACTATTTTCTTCAAGAAATGGCTCAAAATAGCTTGGATGATTATAAAAACTTAAAGCAATAAAATCTGATGATTATGAAGAAGTGTTGTTTTTAAAATGAGGCTTGAAGGGGACTATTTATAGCCCAAAAGCCTCAGGTATCCGTTGGGAATATTGGCTAGGCTCCCATTTCAACATCTAGGTTGAAAACAGGAGCTAGAGGACAAAAACTGTATTGTCCGCTGCCAAACAATCGATTGTTAACTACAGACAATCGATTATCATAAAAACCAGCTGTTGGGCTCCAACGGTACTATGACAATAGATTTTCTAAGGCAGGACAATCGATTGTTAAAGTCCACTGGAACAAAACAATCGATTGTCTATGCTAGACAGTCGATTGTTGGTCAGTGTCCAACAATAATATCCCACAATCGATTGTCTTGACTAGACAATCGATTGTTGGCCTGGCACCCAACAGGGATTTGGTCAGTTTCGGTCTATTTTGAAAACCATGAGTTTGACTTGATTGTTTTGAAAATGTTTCAATGTTTATTTTAATATTATGAAATCGTTTTTAGACTTTGAGCCAAGTTCTTAAAAATGAGAGTCGGTTCGAGATTACATCGAGACTCAAGACAACTTCTTCGGTCTTCTATCTTTTGATCTTCCAACTTCAATCTTTTTGCTCCAACGACTTTTTCCATTCATCGACTTGTATCCAACGTCTTGAAAGCTTGATTCGTAGTCCCAACGAAGTCCATAGCAATCTCGGTGGTTTGTTGATTATCAAAACCTACAACAAAAATGCAAAGTCATTAGTGCTTCGGTTTCGTGAATGCGTTTTCCAACAAACCATACCAAATTTATCAAAATCCGACACTAAATCGTCACCTAAATCCCCTAAATAAACTCTCCAAATCCCTAGCCTCAACTCCAAATTTACACCTTAAATACACACCAACTAGGTGGGGAAATCAATCAGAAAGCAAGATTATTGATCAAAAATGAGCATAAGAGACTTAAATCAAGAATCTCCTAAAAAACCCTCTAAAAATTGCCAAACCCGAGCTCAAAATGTTTGAAATGAAGCCAAAAGTGCGAAACCTTGTATTTAACTTTCTGTCCAGCACTTCCGCTTCTGCGGACACTTAATCGTATCTGCGGTGTCGTAGAAGCGACCAAAATTCCGCTTCTGCGATGAACCACTAGAGCTGGGCCTCCGCTTCTGCGGTCCATTCCCCTGCATCTGCACAATCGCAGGTGCGGAATTGCTTATCGCAGCTGCGCAAACATTCGCTTTTGTGCCCATCACTTTGCTCTTCTGACCATGCAGGTTCAGAAACAACTTCGATCACTGTCCTCCCCAAGTCTGGCCGCATATGTGCTCCTCATCTCGCACTTGTGATCAAAGCTCCACACGTGCGATTACACCAGCAGACTTCAACTACAGCAGTCCCCCAACTCAAACTTTGATCTGAAATCCCCCGAGGCCCCCCGGGACCTCAACTAAACATACCAACAAGTCTTAAAACCTCATACGAACTTAGTCGAGCCCTCAATTCACATTAAACAACATCAAAAATACGGATCACACCCCAATTAAAGCCTATTGAAACTAAGGAAATTCAACTTCTACAAACGATGCCGAAACCTACTAAAACACGTCGGATTGACCCCAAATTTTGCACGCAAGTCACAATGACATTAGGGACCTACTCCAACTTCCGAAATCGTAATCCGACCCCGATATCAAAAGGTCCACTCCTGGTCAAACTTCCTAAAAATCCAACTTTCGCCATATCAAGACTGATTCCACTAGGGACCTCCATATCACAATTTGGATATGCTCCTAAGTCCAAAATCACCCAACGGAGCTAACGACAACATCAAAACTCGATTCGAAGTCGTTTGCATAAATATCAACATCCAGTCAATCATTTCAACTTAGGCTTTCCACCGTAGATTAAGTGTCTCAATTCATTCCGAAATCTCTCAGGACCCGAATCGACTACCCTAGCAAGTCACATAACAGCTAAAAAGTACAAAATAAGCAGTAAATAGGGGAACGGGGCTACAACTCTCAACATGACCGGCCAGGTAAGCATGATTTCTAACATGAATCACAGCTCAATTTCTGTAACACATGAGAAATACGTGGAAAATAACAAGTTATATGACTACCCTGTTCCACGGAAACGACCGAGTCACACACCCGTCACCTAGCACGTGTGTCACCTCCACACCAACCACATAACATGTAATTCATCAATTCATACCCTCGGAACCAAGTTTAGAAGTGTTACTTACCTCAAACCGTGCAAATCTCTACTTTAACATGCTCGTGCCTCGCGAATCGGCCTTCGAATGACTCGAATCTAGCCACAAACAAATCAATACAATCAACACAAGCTATAGGAATTAATTTCAAATGAAAAAGCTATGTTCTTAAGGAAAAGTCAAAAGTCAACTCAAAAAGACAACCCCAGGCCCACATCTTGGAATCCGACAAAATTAACAAAATCCGAACACCCATTCAACCACGAGTCAAACCATACCAAAATTACTGAAATTCGATCATGACTCGACCTTCAAATCCTCAAATTAAAGCATAGGAAGTTTCTACAATTTTACCCTAATTTTTCAACCCAAATCACTAATTAAATGATGAAATCAATGATATATTCATGTAATTTAACCAAAACCGAGTTAGAATCACTTACCCCAATCACTCCCTTGAAAATCTCTCCAAGAATTGCCTTAATCCGAGCTCCCAAAATCAAATTGTGAAATATAATTCAAACCCTCGTTTTTAATATTTTTATAATCTACCTAGATGTCCCTTCTTCGCAAACGCGGATGTGCCTCGCATTCGCGAAGCACAAAACTCAGCTGTCTACAAATTTACTCTACACGAACTCAGAAACTCCCATCGCGAACGCGATGCTTCGTAGAACTTGGCCTACGCGAATGCGTCCCCCTGACCGCGAGCGCGAAGGATAAGGGCCTGGTGCCTAGCCTGCCTCCACCTTCTACGCGAATGCGAGTTCCTCATCGTGATCGTGATACACATCATCCCTAGACGTTCGCGAACTCGTTTCTCTCTTTGCGAACACGAAGAACAAATTCCCACTTTCCCCTGAATACTCGTTGCGAACGCAAGACCTCTCTTATGAACGCGTACAAAGAAACCAGCACCAGCAAAATCAACAGTCTTCCAAGTTCTGAAAAGCGCCGAACATGGTCCGAATCACACCTGAGGCCCCCAGGACCTCAACCAAACATACTAACTAGTCTTAAAACATCGTACGAACTCGCTCGAAGTGTCTCAGCACAAACAATGCCAAAACCACAAATCGCGCATTCAAACCTAATGAACTTATGAATTTCTAACATCTACGTTCGATGCCAAAACCTATTAAATTAACTCCGATTGACCTCAAATTTTACACACAAGTCATAATGACACAAAGGAGCTATTCCAACTTCCGAAACCAAAATCCGATCTCGGTAACCACAAAGTCAACTATCAGTCAAACTTACCAACTCTCCAAACTTCTAATTTTCCAACTCTCGCCAGTTCAAGACAAAATCACCTAAAGACCTCCAAATAAATATATGCACACACTCCTATGTCAAAAATTACCTTACAGAGCTATCGAAACCATCAAAACTTCGTTCCAGAGTCGTTTACACATAAGTCAACATTCAGTCAACTCTTTCAACTTAAGCTTCCAACCTTGGGCCTAAATGTCCCATTCCATTCTGAAACATCCGCGAAACCGAACTAACCACCCCAGCAAGTCACATAACAGCAATTGAGCATAGAATAAGCAATAAATGAGGAAACGGGGCTACGATGCTCAAAACGACCAGCCAGGTCATTCCAGAAATATAATAACTAATGACAGAATTGTGAACATAAAGGTAACAAGAAGGAAGCAATTAATGAAAACCACAAATAGTCAAATACGGACAAAACTTGTAAAAGAATGATGAAACAAAAGCAACAAGATCTTTTCAACCAATAACTCTTTTCAATATGAAATGCACAACAAGAAAAGTAACCAACGTACTGCCTCGTCTTCCTCATTTCAAAATCATAATCACAATCTTTCCTTATAATACCGCGTGAGCTTTACGTTTAGATAGTTCTGAAAATATTTTTCCCAAAATAGCTACATGCACTTTAGTCCACCTTATGTCGTCGTGTGGCTTCAAGTAATTCCCTTATTTGCAACACGCACATAAACCCCACCTTATGCCGCCGCATGAATAATAACCCCTATCATTATACTGCCGCATGCGCATCAATATCACAACACAATAACTACTCGCACCACAAGTGCGCATATGTCACAACTTGCCAAAAATCAACAATATCAATGTTTCCAATATAAATAGTTCAACCACAATGTGCAAAAGAATCTCATCAATAATAAAATGGATGTGAATTGCTCAACATGAAATATATCTCAACAATTAACACTTCGCCTCAATGTGATAACGACTTTCAGAACTTCAACAGCAATAACTCAAAAAGAAGATATTTCACGAAATAACAACTTCAAGTAAAAGTAAGTCAATAAATAAAAGATGGAACAAGGCAATAAGGAAGACAATAACTTCAACTAAAGTATATAAGAGCAAAATAACAAGTAAGAGGTATAACAAGTTTTAACAATGTCAATAAAGCATGTAAGGGTAGTTTAACACATATAATGATTGATTAACAATGAGGAATATAACATGTTATGGCAATTCAATTAACGGCATGGAAAGAGTCTAAATAACATAAATCGGTAAATACCACATATAACCCATGTACCCATTTGTCACCTTCCCTGCAAGACTTTCACATAATAAAAATAGTAATCAATCCCAAATCCTAAGGGGTATTTTCCACACAGAATATTAGGCAAGATACTTACCTCAACTAGGCCAACTCAACCCTCGAAAATAGCTTTTTCACTAAAATTCGCCTTCACACGGCTCAAATCTAACCAAAAGTGACTTAATATCATCAACCAATGCAAGGAAAAACAATGACAATAGATAATGCTTTGATCATTACAAAATTCCCAAAAATTCAATAAAGTCAACCCCAGGCCCGCCCAATCAATACCCGGGTCCAAGGATAGATTTTGTCTTCCCACAACCCCACGAGTCTGTATATGTATTTTGTTTTCCAACCAATTCTTTTTTTTTTCAAAAACTTGATAAAATTTCCCAAATTTTCACTTTGATTCGCATAAAATTGATGCTAAATCTAAGATATATTCATGAAATATATTTGAAAATTGATTAGAATCACTTACCCAAAGTTTGTAGATGAAAATCTCCTCTCCAAATCACCTTCTACAGAGCCTAAGGTTCTAAAATGCGAGAAATGACACTACATCCCGAATTTCCAACCCTTATCTCCAGCTATAGATGTCGCATTTGCGACACAAGGTTCGTATTTGTGAACCCTCGCAATTGCGATCCAGGGATCGCATTTGCGACAAAGGCTTCGCAGTTGCGAAGCTAGATACCTTCGCAAAAGTGACCAAGTGGTTGCAAATGTGACCCAAGCACAAACCTGCTGACTTTGCAAATGCAAAGGGGTAAGTTGCAATTGCAACATCTGACCTCCCTTGTCACTGTCGCAATTGAGAGGCTGGTGCCCGTAATTGTGACAACAAAGCACCAGCACACCAGCAATTTCAATTTCAGTTCAAACCATTCTATGACGCGTCCGAAACTCAACCCATCCCTCGAGGCTCCAAACCAAGCATCCACACAATTCTAAAAATATCATACAAACTCGCTCACGTGATCAAAACACAAAAACAACATTAACAACCACGAATCGGACAACAAAACGCATGAATTTTAAAGTAAAGTTCAAGAACTTCTAGAATTGCAATTAAGTGTCTGAATCTTATCAAATCAACTCCAAATGACACCAAATTTTACAGACAATTTCTAAATAGCATAACGGGTCTATTTCATGTCCCTAAATCAAATTCTAAATCAGATGGCCAAAAGTCAACCTACGGTCAAACTTCTAAACCTCAAATTGCCAACTTTCGGCAAAACCATACAGATCAACCTACGGGCTATCGAATTCGATTTCGGACATACGCCCAAGTCTTAAATCACAATACGAAGCTATCAAAGCCATCAAAATATCGTTCCTGGGTTGTTTTAACAAAAGTCAAGGTTTGGTCAACATTTCTAACTTAAGCTTCTAAGTCAAAAACCAAAAGATTCAAATCAACTCGAAATCTTTCCGGAATGAAACCAATCAACCCTGCATGTCATAAAACCTAAACTACACGTCTGAAGCATCAAAAGGGAAAACGGGGCGCAATTACACAAAATAACCGGTCGAATCGTTGCATTCTCCCCCTCTTAATACAAACATTCATCCTTGGACGTGCATAAGGACATGCCTGAAGTGATGAATAGGTGAGGATAAAAAATTCGCATGTTGTGTTCAGTCTCCCAGGTCGCCTCCTTGATCGGATGGCCCCTCCATTTAACCTTTACTGAAGCAATATTCTTTTATCTCAACTTCGCGACCTGTCTATCCATGATAGCCACCGGCTCCTCAATATATGTCAAATCCTTGTCAATTAGACTGATCCGAAGTCTAAAATATGGGACGGACCACCATAATACTTCGAGAGCATAGAAACATGGAACATTGAGTGAATTGCCGATAAGTTGGGTGGCAATGCTTGTAGGCCACCTCACCAATTCTCTCAAGGATCTCAACAGGACCGATACACCTTGGACTCAGCTTTCCCTTCTTTCCGAACCTCATCACACCCTTCATGGGTGAAACCCATAGCAAACTCCACTCTCCAACCATAAATGCTATATCATGAGCCTTCCGATCAACATAATTCTTCTGTCTAGACTGGATTGTCCTATCCAAATTTATTTTGACTTTCTCCAAGGCATCTCGAACCAAATCTATGCTCAACAACCTAGCCTCACAGGGCTCAAATCAACCAACTGAAGAACGACACCATCTGCCATGTAGGGCCTCATAAAGGAGCCATCTGAATACTCGATTGGTATCTGTTGTTGCAGGCAAACTCTTCAAGCGGCAAGAACTGATCCCAAGAATCCCCCAAATCCATAACACTAGCATGTAGCATATCCTCTAATATCTGAATGGTGCGCTCAGACTGCCCGTTTGTCTTGGGGCGAAATGGTGTATTATACTCAACCTGTGTGCCTAACTCACGCTGCACAACTCTCCAGAAGTGTGATGTAATTTGCGTGTCCCGGTTAGAGATAACGGATATTTGCACGCCCTGAAGTCGTACAATCTCACGGATATAGATTTGAGCCAGCTGCTCTGTAGAACAGGTAGTGACAATCGGAATGAAATGAGCTGACTTGGTCAACCTGTCCACAATCACCCAAACTGCGTCAAATTTCTTCGATGTCCGTGGAAGCCTAACGACGAAGTCCATGGTAACAGGCTCCGATTTCCACTCGGGAATCTCAAGTCTCTGAAGCATACCGTCTGGCCTTAGATGCTAAAATTTCACTTGCTGACAATTTAGGCATCGAGCCACATACTCCACTATATCTTTCTTCATTCTCCTCCAGTAGTAGTGCTGCCTCAAATCTTAATACATATTAGCAGCTCCCGGATGAATGGAGTACCGCAAACTGTGGTCCTCCTCAAAGATCAACTCATGTAACCCATCTACATTGGGCACATATAACCGGCCCTGCATCCGCAACACACGTCATCTCCGATAGAAACATCCTTGGCATCGCTGTGCTGTACCGTGTCCTTACGGACAAGCAAATAGAGGTCATTATTCTGACACTCTCTGATGCACTCATATAAGGAAGATCGAGAAACCACACAATCAAGAACCCGACTAGACTCCGAAACAACCAATCAAACAAACTGATTAGCCAAGGCCTGAACATCCAGGGCTAGTAGCCTCTATGCTGTTGGTAGATATGCTAAACTGCCCAAGCTCTCCGCCTTTCCACTCAAGGCATCGACCACTATGTTGGCCTTCCTGGGATGATATAGAATAGTAATATCATAGTCTTTAAGCAACTCTAACCATCTCTGTTGCCGCAAGATAAGATCTTTCTATTGAAACGGATATTGTAGACTCCGATGGTCGGTATAGACCTCACATAGGAAACCGTACAAAATAGTGCCGCCAAATATTCAATGCATAATAATAGCTGCCAATTCCAAGTCGCGGACCGGATAATTCTTCTCATGGACTATCAACTGTCGAGATGTGTAGGCAATCACCCTACAGTCTTGCATCAACACCATGCCAAGCCTAACACTTGTCGCATCACAACACATAGTGTAAGACGCCAAACCCGTAGGCAACACCAACACTAGGGCTGTAGTCAAAGCAGTCTTGAGCTTTTGAAAGCTCGCCTCACACTCCTCGTACTATCTTAAAGGAACACCCTTTTCGGTCAATCTAGTCTTAGGTGCAGCAATGGATGAGAAATCTTATATGAAATGGCGATAATATCCGGCCAAACAAAGGAAACTTCGAATCTCAGTAGCTGAAGACGGTTTGGGCCAACTCTGAACTGCTTCAATCTTCTTCAAATCTACCTTGATCCCTCACTCGACACCACATGACCCAAATATGCCACCAAATCAAGCAAGAATTCACACTTTGAGAATTTTGCATTCGACTTTTTCTCCCTCAAGGTTTGGAGCATGATCCTCAGATACTGCTCATGATCCTCCCTACTGGGGGAGTACACCAAGATGTCATCAATAAACACAATAATGAAAGAATCAAGATATGACTGGAATACACTATTCATCATGTCCATAAATGTTGTTGGGTGTTGATTAGCCCAAATGACATCGTAAGGAACTTGTAGTGACCATACTGAGTCCTAAAAGCAGTCTTCGGGATATCTGGATCCCGAATCTTCTGTTGGTGATATCCTGACCTCAAATCAATTTTTGAGAACACTTTAGCACCAGGTAGCTGGTCGAATAAGTCATCAACGTGCAGTTATGGATACCTATTCTTCATTGTAACCTTCTTCAACTGTCGATAATCAATACACATATGCGTAGAACAATCCTTCTTCAAAAATAGAATTGGAACACCCCAAGGCGGCACACTGCGCCGGATGAAACCCTTATCAAGCAAGTCTTGTAGCTGCTCTTTCAACTCCGCTGGTGCCATACGATATGGAGGAATATAAATGGGTTGAGTGCCCGGCAACAAGTTAATACCAAAATTGATATCTCTATCGGGCGGCACGCCTTGAAGATCGACTGAAAATACATCTGGGAAGTCTCTCACTACCGGAACTAACTCAATGGTAGGAGTATTAGCACTGATATCTCTCACAAATGCTAAATATGCATCACACCACTTCTCAACCATCGCTGAGACTTTAAAAAGGACACAACCCTACTAGGAACATAATCAAAAGTACCCCTCCACCTTAATCGTGGCAAACATGGCATAGCCACTATCACAGTCTTGGCATTACAATCTAGAATATCATGATAGTGCGACAACCAGTCCACGCCCAAGATTACATCAAAGTCTACCATATTGAGTAACAATAGATCAACTCTTGTCTCAAACCCACCAATAACAACTAAACACGACCGATACATACGGTCCACAACAATAGAATCTCCCACAGGCGTAGACACATAAGTAGGAGAACTCAAAGAATCATGAGCTATATCCAGATATGGAGCAAAGTAAGATGACGCATAGGAAGAAGTGGATCTCGAATCAAATAATGCCGATGCCTCTCTATGACAAACCGGAACCATACCTGTGATTATAGAATCCAAGGTAGGTTCATGTATGGACAACTCACTAAATCTGAAAGCATACTCTAACACTATCATAGTACCCTGACACAGCTGCTCAAACTCTGTGCTCCATGCATCCGAAGGGTCTGGGGAACAAACTCTCTCAAGTACATCTCTGAAAATAGAGTTCATGTGAGTGAAGTTGCATCAGCTGGGCTACCTTCCTAATAAGCCCACCACTACTGATATGCTACTACTGATAGCTGGAAGGTAGTAAAAGCAACTCCTCTCGTCTCCACAATACTCGTGGTGCGAAAAATACGGTCTCACTTCTCAAGAAAATCTTGTGCATCCTCTGAAGCTAGGCCACTGTAAGTAGGAGGATGATACTTCTTGAACTTCTCAAGTTTAAGCTCCTCCTCCTCAAATGCCACTGCCCTAACCTTGGGCTGAATCGGAATAACAAGCTACATTGGCATAACCTCTAGGACCTGATCAACATGGACCCGTTGCTCTAGGGTATGATCCGCGAGAGTCTGAGCTCCTCACCCAGCCTGAGCCAGAGTTCTAAAATGTGGAAATGAGACTAAATCCCGACTTTCCAACCCTTATGTCCAACTGCAGATGTTGCATTTGACTTAGGTGTTATTGGACTTCTATTGTGGTTGTGAGACCTTGGATTGGTTTATTAAAACTTGTGTGCAAAGTTTGGTTGTGATCCGAAATATCTAAATTTGGTTCGGACGCATTTGGCGAAGTTGGAATGTTTGAAATTTAAGAGAATGACTTGATCTTTGATTGATTGATGTTAGGTTATCGTATCTGTTTGGAGACTTTTGATAGGTTTGGGTAGTATTTATGTACTTGGCTGTATGATTGGATGGGGTCCTGTGTGGCTCAGACGAGTTTCGAACCACCCGGAGCATGTTTGGAATTTGCTGATGTGCTGGTATCTGGTGTTCGTCGTGTTCGCGAGGGGAAGCTCGCCTTCGTGATGGAGGATTTTGGATAGGGAGGATTTTTTCTTCGAATTCGCACTTCGAGGGCCGCATTGGTGATGCCTCATTGAGTTGTGCTTTGCCTTCGCATCTGGAAGGTCACGTTCAAGATGGATAGTTGGGAGCTAGGGGCTTTGGCCTTTGCATTCACGGATGGCTAAACTATTAGGCATTGCATTAACGGAGGGTAGGCCCATTCGCGAATAGGTATGTTTGGCAGTAGCAGACTTGTGCTTTGCGAATGCGATGCCTGGACCGGTTCGCGAAGGGTACCCGTGGGGAGATTATTAAGTGGTCATTTCAGGATTATTAGCCCATTCTCTCATATTTTGGACACTATATTTGGAGAGAGGCAATTTTTCTTGGAGATTTTCATACAAGAATTTCGGGTATATGGTTTTTACACATTTTTGGTATTAGTTCAAGAATCTACATTAATTATTAACACCCAAAAAATAGAATTTTGAGGTAAAATTTGGGGCTTTTGTGTACACTTTAAGAGAACGTATTTTGCGGATTTGAGTATCAATTGGGACGCGTAAATCTTGAGTCTAATCACATATTAGAACCCGATAGGTTTGGGGTCATCGGGATTTGTTATTGGTTACAGATTCGGGCAAGCGGATCCGGGTTGACTTTTGTTGACTTATGAGGATTCTTCAAAGATTAGATCTTTATTGATCGAGATTTCTATCTATGGCATTGGTTGACTTTCTTAGATGATGTTTGATTACATTCTAAACTACTTTATGCCTTGTTTGGATTGTTTTCCACTTGCTCTATGCGCTACTTGATTGAATGATTATGTGAGCTCAGTGAACTATGTATACAAGGGATGATCCCAAGGTAGGGTGTATGCCTATATGTATGTATGGCCATAGACCTAACATTGTAATACATCATCCCAATAATCATCATGCCCTAATAACCATAAAAAACCAAATCATAGTCTTTAAGATCGGTAAGGAAACTCAAGTAGTCATGCATCAAATTAAGGCATAAGAGAAGAATAACAAGTACGAATGTGTGTTCATAATACACGTGTGACCATGTCTAAATCAAATATATCGATGATCTTAAGTATATTTTAATTATGCTCAAAATAAGGTATCATTAACCTAAGCATTATGTCTAGCATTGGATGGTTATTTCTTTGTCCATGTGCATTATATATGCTTATAACTTATTAATATGCATAAATCACTACATATTGTTCTTGCATATGGATTGAGGTTATGGAATGATGTCTCTGTCGTGCAGTGCTCGAGGCTTTGGCAGTGAAACGTGTGGATATGGATCCTTCCCCGTTGGGTCGCCGTTTGATGTTTCTCTTTTGATAGCGTACAAGCATGTTGTGAGAAATTGACGGGTTCTGGTTGATTGTGATGTGCTATCCTATGTGATGAGTTATTGAACAAAAAGGTAGAAGCTTGGTCATTCTAGTGGTCCTTTGTGCATATGCATACAAATTTTACACGCTTTATCCACACGTAACATCTACATATGCTAGTTGGTGCATTTTACATATGTATGAGACTTGTTAGTGAGTGGTTGGATACTAGGAGAGTGTCAGATTGATGTGAAAAAAGAGTTATCATCATAGATTAAAATGTTGGACTCATGTAAAGTTTTCATATTAGAAATTGATACGAAATTAGATCATTTTTATGTACAAACACTCAACAATCATGTATGGGTATTTGAGCACACATTAGTTGGTGCATGTCTTTTTTGTGTGCTAATTTGGTAAAATTTGTATTTGCTTGATTTGATTAATTGTCAAAGCATGTCTATTCCCTTTACCCCAATTGCGCACCTTTATTATTGATATCTGTTTTTCTGTGACGGTCTCTTTAGACACTTCTCTGTATTATACATGTTATTGAGCTGCACAGGTGATTCAAAGTGATATCTTTTTGACTTACAAACCTCATACTACTTCAGTGAGGTTAGTCAAGATACTTACTTAGTACATGGGTTCAGTTGTACTCATACTATATTTCTGCACCTTGCCTGCAGATTCTGAAACTGAGTTAATGTGGAAGATGAAGCGTAGCATTGAGGATGTACCAGCGTTCCAGATTCAAGCTACCACTTGTTCATAGTAGTTTAGAACTTATATTTTTGTTTATGTAAATTTCAAACAAATGATGTATCTTTCTTCAAACCAGAGTAGTAATCAGCTATATCATCCTTTTCTTAGCCATATCCTCTAGTGAAAACTCAATTATCTATGAATTGGTTCTATTGACTAGTGTTACCTAAAACCTTACCACTTTATAAGATTCTATCTAGGAAGATTTGTGAACTCTAATTTTTCCCGTGATATCTTCTTCTATTCTAGCCTTGCTCAATCATATTCCTATATTGATCAAAGTTCTCAACTCCATCTTCCAAAACTGGAATTAATTTTTGGTGTAAAACTTGACATTTAAGTTCATTATGTCCTTGTAGCTTACACTCCCTACATATTTTGGTAAATAATCATATTCGATCTTCACCATCTAGGTTCTTCACTCTCTAGTATTCTCATTAACAATGTCCATCTTGGCCTCCTTAGGTGCTTCGCTAATAAATCAACAAGGACCTTAACTATATCACAACCTGGCCTAATTTTATTAATTGTAGCCATATCCAATTGCAAAACCTTCCCAACAACACAAGCTAAAGTAAAACAAGCATTCATTTACAAAGGACGATGGTATTAATTTTGGGAATAAAATCCAAGCCATTGCTAATGGAGTTTCTTCATTCAATTAAACTAGAGTCGTAGATCAAGGGTCTCATCTGATAGGACATACCATCTTTATCCTTTATATAATATGCAGACTTTCAAATTGGATTGATAAAATCCAAACAATAAAAGCCGGATCAAGACATGCCTCTCGCTAAAATACCCTACCTGGCAGCTTCCTTTAAATCTACATTGAGTAGGAATAGCTTTGCATAAATCTTCTAACGCCAGCCAGCCGTAGAACTTTTTCCACCAATGCAAGCTTTAGATTCTTAATTTCCTCAATGTGTTGGACTTCCTCCTCACTCCACTTCACGTAGGGAATTCCATGTATTATTGTAATAGGTTTAATCGAAATTAAAGAGGGTGTTCGGTTAGACGTGTGCATTATAACGCGGCGCCTTCCTGAGATTCTTTGGAAGGGCAACGTAATCGATGTTAGTACGATTGTTGTTCGCCAACTGAGGTCCCCTTCATATGCTAGACTAGATTGTCAGTGCCGTACGGGAAAACCAATGTCATGAGCAACTGAGAACTACAGAAAGAATTGAGAAAAAGAGCTTGCTTGTATAAATGAAAGCTATTACAGAAAGCTATGCGGTGTCGAGGGGGAGAGACACCAGTACAGAGAAATGCTTGCTTGCTAGAAAGTTTTGAATGCTTGATGCCCCCTAATAATGCTTAAAAAAAATAAACCAAAGTTACATGAGTTGACCTAAGAAAGCTGTAAATGCATACTAAAAGAAAATAAAGTAAATCTATTCTATATTTACAATGAAAAGGACTTAGTCTTCTACAATGTAGAAACAAGTCCGTTTGCAGCAACTTTGTCATAAGGCTCAGGGTCTGTGCGGTGTTGTTTGTGCGCGCGGTGCTGTGGGCATCTGCCTGCGGCTGGGCACTGGCGCTGGCTATCAGTGAGGCGATAGAGGCGCTTGCGTGCTTGTCACATGGAGCTGCCGAGACCACGCGGCCGAGTGTAACGCTGGGCGTTGGGAGGCTTTCCAGGACACCACGGGGCGCGTCCAAGGGGTCATGGGACATGGCTGGAAAGCCGCCCATTACATTCTCCCCCACCCGAGTTGGCGATGTCCTCGGCGCCTTACTTGCAAGGTAATCATCAATTAGGCTCTTGTAGGCTTTGAGGTTTGTCCCCCTCTCCCAATTATTCTCCTCTGCATCACATCCCTGCCATTTCACCAAGAACTCTTGGTGATCTTTCCTGGAGGCATGAATCACTCTGTCATCAAGAATAGCTTCAGCACACCTTTTCCCGATTGAATTGGGACCTCGAATACTGGGTATTGTGAGTTGGCTCCGTGAGGGATCCTCTGTATCTTCTCGAAAAGGTTTCAGGAGACTGACATGGAAGATAGGATGAATTTTCCACAAAGCTGAAGTATCCACCCAGTATGCAACTTTCCCAATGCGCCTTTCAATGGACAAGTGTCCAATATATTTTTGCAACAGGAGAGGGTCATGGAGTCCCGCAAATAAATACCGCTTTGGGATTTTAACCATCACTTTGTCTCCCCTGATACTCAACAAAGCGACGATTTTGATCAGCATTCCTCTTCATCTGCTTTTGGGCTTTGATGAGATAGCTCCGCACTATCTCCAAATTTCACTTCCATTTTCTTGAGAAGCTAGCGGCTCGAAGAGATTTTGTCATGTTTGGAGCATTCACAGTGTGTGGGAGTAGCGGTTGCAGTCCGGTAACAATTTCAAAAGCGCTCTTGTTGGTACTAGAGCTCTTTTGTGAATTGAAACACAGTTGAGCAGCATCCAAAAGCTTCACCTAGTTCTTCTGCGATCCAGTTACAAAGTGGCGGAGATATTCCTCCAGCATGCCATTGAACCGCTCCGTCTGGCCATCAGATTGCGGATGAAAACTTGTACTGTGGCTTAATTTTGAACCAAGGCACTTAAAGAGTTGAGTCAAAAAGTTGCTAGTAAAGCGCGAGTCACGATCACTAATGATGTCTTTGGGCAGACCCCAATATTTGACGACATGAGAGAAGAAGAGTCGAGTTGTATATTCTGCAGATATATACTCTGGGGCTGTATAAAGGTAGCATACTTGGAAAATCGATCCACCACAACCAAGATAGTTGTGAGATCCCCGACCTTGGGCAAGCCGGTGATGAAATCTAGGGAAACACTTTCCCAAGGTCTCTTTGGGACAGCCAGTGGTTCCAAAAGTCCTGCTTGTGTCAGACGGTCCGACTTGTCCTTCTGGCATACTAGACAAGTCATCACATACTGAGCGACGTCATTGGCCATTTGAGGCCAATAATATGCACGGTGAATTAACGCTATGGTGCGTTCTTCACCAGGATGACCGGCCCACAAAGTGTCTACCAAATTAACCAAATACTATGCAGCAGGATCCTTGATGAGTAGACCTAGTATCTGGTTTTGATGGTGGTGGCTACTTCGCTCCCCCTTAGGGTGGTGAGTATGCCCACTGATGCTAGATCCGCTCTCCGACTGAGTGCATCAGCAACTTGATTAGTCTTCCCATTGCGGTACTCCAAGTTGAAGTGAAATTCCGCTAGAAGTT
Source organism: Nicotiana obtusifolia (assembly GCA_002018475.1). Classification (NCBI taxonomy): domain Eukaryota; kingdom Viridiplantae; phylum Streptophyta; class Magnoliopsida; order Solanales; family Solanaceae; genus Nicotiana; species Nicotiana obtusifolia. The sequence goes on from MCJB01020308.1 coordinate 178,250, forward strand.
CCTGCCACCTGGCCTGTCGACCATTCAGCTTTGGGTTGAGTCAGGAAATGGCTAACAGTTGTATTGTCTGTCTTGACCACGAACGGGGTTCCCAGCAGATAATGCCTCCAAAGGCGTAGGCAATGGACGACAGCCAATAATTCCTTCTCGGGGGTGGCATAGCGCCGCTCTGCATCCTTCAGCTGCCGGCTCTCATATGCTACAGGATTCCCCTCTTGTAGCAAGACTCCACCAAGTGCATAATCGGAGGCATCCGTTTGTACCTCGAATGGCTTGGCCAAGCCAGGGAGGGCCAAGACGGGGCTACTAGACATAGCCGCTTTCAAGGCGTTGAAGGCCTCCGCTCGCCTGGGTCCCAATCCCAAGCCGTGATCTTCTTGACAAGTTCTGTTACCGGTACTGCAATGAGAGAGTAGTTCTTCACAAAACGGCGATAGAAGTTGCATAGGCCAAGGAATGCCCTCAAGGCGTGAACATCCTTAGGCGGCGGCCAATCTGTGATAGCCTGAATCTTCTGTTGGTCCATCTTAATCCGCCCTTCCTCAATGACATGCCCGAGGAAGTCGATCTGTTTTTGAGCAAATGAGCATTTGGATAGCTTCGCATATAATTCGTGCTCCCGCAAGCGTGTTAGGACCTTCCGCAAATGCTCTAGATGTTCCTCCAGTGTCTGGCTATATACGACAATGTTGTCCAGGTAGACCACCACGAATTCATCAATGAATTCCCAAAAGACTTGGTTCATCATGGTGCAAAATGTGGCTGGTGCATTAGTCAAGCCGAATGGCATCACCAGGAAGTCGTAGGACCCATATCTTGTCATGCACGTCGTCTTGTGTTCATCGCCCTCCGCGATCCGAACTTGCCAATAACCTGTCTTCATGTCTATTTTGGTGAACACTGTCACACCACCCCATCTGTCGAACAAGTCTGCCATGAGTGGAATAGGGTACTTGTTCTCCGCATCGATCTTGTTTAGAGCCCGGTAATCCAGACATAGTTGTAAACTCCCATCATGTTTCTTTTGAAATAGCACAGGGGACCCGTATGGGGACTTGGAGGGTACAATGATCCCGGTGTCTAGCATTTCTGTCAATTGTCTCTGAAGATCGGTGAGTTAGGGTTGTGACATTCTGTATGGCGCCCGGGCAGGTGGCTTCACACCCGGCACTAACTCAATCTCATGGTCCACAGTATGCCTCGGCGGGAGTCGCTTTGGCATGTCTTGTGGCATGACATCTTCAAATTCTAGTAACAGCTCCTTCACGGGTGCAGGAAGAGGACCCAAGGAGTGTTCTATATCTTCAATGCAGAAGGTAGCCAAGAATGTAGGTTCATGTCTTTTGAACCCCTTCTTCAACTGCAAGGCCGAGATATTTTCCACGGCCATCTTCATGGGCATGCACGGGATGGTGCAGGGCTTGGCCCCATTTGTTCCCATCATCAGTAACATGTCTGCATATGGCACGGGCATGGTGTTGGTTTGCCTCAGGAATTCCAACCCCACTATCAACTCGAAGTCGTCTATGATCACCACCCGCAGGTTGAATTTTCCTTCATAAGGGCCAAGTTTCACTAGTACTTCTCTGGCTATTCCCCTAACTGGTTGAGGGGGTGAGTTGATATCCTTGACACGGCCTCTGCCCTTTCCTACAACTAGGCCAAGGCGCTCCACCTGAGTTAAGGCCAAATAGTTGTGGGTTGCACCCGTGTCTATCATCGCACGAATAGGTTTGCCATTTACCTTCATCTCGATGAACATTAAGGTCCGCTCTTGTTTAGGAGGGGTCCTCTCATCTGCCTTCTTTTTCCCTTTCTTGCTGATTGGGCAGGGGTCCTTCTTCTTACGGATACCAGCACTGGTCCCCGCTAAGGCTTCAGAAAAGGAGCCAACAATTGCATTTAAGGCACCTACCGGCTTGGTCTGATCTGCATGATCAGATTCGTCATCCGTCCCATCATCAACAGCTTGATGGGCATTCATCTGTACATGTGTGGACACTCATTATTCCAATGTGGTCCGCCACAATGACGACATCCTGAAGGGGGTTTCCTCCCCCGATCGTTGTTGTTAGATGCAGTGCTAGTACTGCCTGAGGAGGGAGCCTTAGATTTGGTTGCACTCCATCTTCTCCACTTCTGATTGGGCCACCAGTACTCGGATGGCCCCCTTTGTATCCTCCTTTGACAGGCTGTTGAGGCCTAGCTTCTGAGCTTCTACTTGATAATCCCCAAGGCATTACGCTGCTTGGATCGCCTTAGATAATGTGTCTACCCTCTTCTTTGAAGTTCCATACGGGCATAGGGTTTCAACCCTTCCAGGAAAGTGAAAAGTTTGTCTTTGTTCCCCATGTCACGTATGCTCAGCATGAGGACAGAGAATTCTCGCACTTAGTCCCACACTGACTTGGTCTAGCGGAGCTCTCGTAGCTTCCTCCTTGCATTGTACTCAATATTTTCGGGGAAGAACTGTAGGCGTATGGCAGCCTTTAGTTTCGCCCATGTGTCGAGTGTATCTTCACCGGCCCTAATGGCTTCGTATTTCACCCGCCACCAGAGTTTAGTATCACCTTGAAGATACATGGCAGCAGTTGCCACCTTCTTAGCTTTTTCTAGGCCTCCCACGGCATCGAAGTACTGTTCGATATCGAAAATGAAGTTTTCCACTTCTTTGGCATTCCGAGCACCACTGTATGGCTTTGGCTCAGGAATTTTCAGTTTCTGTGTCGCGTGGGTGAAGTTCACAGCACCCCCGGTTAGGTTCCCGCTTCCTCGAAGCAGGCCTTGTAAAGCAGCATTGACAACGTTGAGCTGGCCTGTCAAGTTGTCTATGCTTTGTTGCATGGCAGTCACCCTATCTGCCTCATGTGCACTGTGGACTAAATCTTTGGCATGCTCCTGCTGGAGGCCCTCAATTTCCCAAAAATTTCGGCTTCCTCTATGGCTGCCGTTAGCCGGTTGCCTTCCAAGTCGCGGCTGATATTCTATGTCAACTTCGGCCTGGTGCATCCAGGTCGTCCAACCTTTGCACTAGGCTGGTATTAGGTCAGGCACAGTTTCCACGATGGGCCGTAATGCGTCAACCATCTCTTCAAGGGTTGCGATGCGATCCCAATGATTCACCATGGTCAGAAATGGTGGTAATTGCAATGTTATCCCTCGTCCGATGTCGAGCCTAGGCTCTGATACCAACTATTACACTGCGCCTTCCTAAGGTTCTTTGGACGGGCAACGTAAGGCTAAGCAATCGATGTCAGTACGAATGTTGTCCTCCAACTAAGGTCCCCTCTGTACGCTAGACTAGATTGTCAGTGTCGTACAGGAAAACCAATATCGTAAGCAACTGAGAAGAGTAGAGAGAATTGAGAAAAAGATCTTGCTTGTATAAATGAAAGCTATTACAGAAAGCTACGCAGTGTCGAGGGGGAGAGACACCAGTACAGAGAAACGCTTGCTTGCTAAAAAGTTTTGAATACTTGATCCCCCCTAATAATGCTTAAAAAAAAATAAACCAAAGTTACATGAGTTGACTTAAGAAAGTTGTAAATGCATACTAAAAGAAAATAAAGTAAATCTATTCTATATTTACAATGAAAAGGACTTACTCTTCTACAAGGTAGAAACAAGTCCGTTTGCAGCAACTTTGTCATTAGGCTCAGGGCCCGCATGCGGCACTGTGGGCATCTGCCTGCGGCTAGGCACTGGAGCTGGCTATCAGTGGGGCGACAGAGGCGCTTGCGCGCTTGTCATTTGGAGCTGCCGAGACCACGGTACCGACCGTGGCGCTAGGCGTTGGGAGGCTTGCCAGGATGCCACGGGGCGCGTCCAAGGTGTCATGGGGCATTACTGGAAAGCCGCCCATGACAGCATGGACGCATCTATTGAACTAGGTTTGAAGATGTTTAAGTAATCTAAGATAGTATTAGGGTTTGTAGTTGGATTAAGGGTTTTTAATGGTAGAGTAGGTGCCTTAATAGCCACCATTAGTGGCTGGCCAGTGGCCAGAAAAGCCATCGTCGGCTAGGATTTAGGTGTTAATAGCTAGGGTTATCGTGAGAGAGAAGAGGGAAGTGGTCTTATAGACTGTAAAGCCCCATAAAGTTTTACCTAAAACCCAAGGTTCCATGGTGGCGAAGTAGGCTAATATGTTTGGTGATGGTACGGACTTTTTGGGACGAAAAGTGCATTAGGGAGTTAAAGGAAAATGTTGGCAGAAAAAGAAATTTATGTGGCCACAGAATGGCCGCAAAGTTAAGCAGAACATGAGAAAAAATTTTGGGCCATTATGCAGTCTAGTACGCGGCCGTAGATTGCATCACGGGTTCGACATGAAGAATTCGAGGAGGAGATTCTGCGGTCTGCTTTTGTGACGGCAGCATACCCAGGCAGTGGTGCTTTGTTCTGGAGGGCCATTTCGCGGACCGCACAAGCATTATGCGGTCGCATATGCGACCACAGATTCTGGTTTGGAGCTTCATTTTATTGGTTTTTATAACCCGACCCCATCTCGTTATATAGACTCTATGAACCATTTCTTAAGTAAGAACCTGACATTTTGAGAATGAGAAAGTGCTCTAGAGACGGAGAGAGTTCCTCAACAAATTGTTCCTCAATTTTTACTCAAATCTTGGAGGATTAACAAGGAAAACACACCAGGTCTTCATCCTAGAGGTAAGATTCTACACTCTAACCCTCAATTTCAAAATTTAACTAAAAATAGGTAATTAGTAAGGCAATTCTTGGGTGTGGGAGTTGTTTATTTGTACATACATGTACTAGGAGAAGAATGTTGAGCTAAATTGGGTAGACTTTGGGTAGTGGGTGAAAGAATCCACCATGGGAGGACCTTAAAATCATAATACCCACCTAGTGTTTGATAAAATGCTCAAGTGAGCTGGAACCATAAACTCTCTCCTAATTTGTGTTCAATTTTACTATATTTCCAAATAGATCGAAGAAGCTAAGAATTCCAAAACATTGTATCAATTTAAAAAGGCTCGAGGCAAGGTAAGCTGGCTAAACGCTTCCCTTAGAATTGGATCCCACAATGTTATGGTAAGTCCCAAGTTACTTATTATGAATCGATTATTCCGAATAAACTTTGTGTCAAAAGACTTCTGTGTTAAATATGTGTTCCAAATGGTCTTGTTAACTTGTATTACTATTTGGTAATGTGTTCAAAGTATTGGTTGCTTAGCTGAATGCTATGGCTTCTAGTTGCGTTTCAAATGATAGCTAATGCCTATTGTGAGAAACCTCAATGCACTTAAGAATTTTGTTTGCTCATATGTATGGTTAGTGTTTTGAACGTAAAAGACTTGTTGTTGAAAATCCAAGATAATGATTAAAAGTGGAATAGTGAGATTTAATTATGAAGTACGACCAATGTGCCAAGAATGATATTGCGTTACGGCCAATGATGTCAATAAAATGAATGACATGTAAAAGAATATGAATTGAGTGGTAAATACTTTTAATAATAAATGATTTGGGAGTATTGATTAGCCACCGAGGAAGGGTAGGTCAGAACAACCTAATCCCGAAACTACACGTGCCGGTGTAGGAGCGATTGAGGGGTAAATCCCCGTGTTAATGTGATGGGACTATTTCCCCTTATATGGGATGAGATTGGTGTGTTGAGACGTTTTCCCCTTAATTGGGATAAGATAATTGCTAGCTAGATGTGATGTAATGTCGACCCACACTGCATTGTGGTGAGACAGCTTAGCCAATCGGGCTGAGATAGGATGCCATGTCTCTCACATGGTGGTATTGTGAGTGTATGTCTCGAGGTGAGACGGCTTAGCCGATTGGGCTGAGAACAGACTCCGTGCTAAAACACAATGGTATATTGGTGCTAAAGATCTCCCAACTTAGATCACCGGAACCTACTTGAAATTTACATTCCCCTAATGTGGCACTTTGATACCATTTGAGTCTCTTATTGATATCATGTTTTATTCTCCTTTTACTATCGCTTGTTATGCTGAGAGGGTGTTTACTCTTACATACTAGTACTATTACATATGTACTAACGTCCCTTTCGCCGGGGGCACTGCATCGTTAATGGATACAGGTGGTTCTATATTAAGTAGTATTGATCAGTGATAGCGGCACATCCTCTCCTCGGCTGATTTGGTGAGCCCCACTTCATTTCGGGTCCTGTATCTTCTATCCTTTATACATAGCATTTTGAAGTATTGCTGGGGCCTTGTTGGTGGCACTGTCAATAGCACTATTTTGTTCCTGTTAGAGGCTTCGTATACATAGTGTGGGTTGTGTCTGTTTTTTTTGTTTTTTGAAATGTTAAACTAAAAATGTTGTAATTGTATCATCTGTCCCACTTTATCTATGATGTACAATGTATTGTTTTGAACATTTTGTTAAGGACGTAACTAATGGAAATGAAATGGTCTTTTTCACATGACTTATTACTGACTAATTAATGAAATGTACTCTTCTTTTTATTTGTGGTTGAGTTGGGTAGACGGCACTGTACATGCTTGCTCGACCGAGGTAACTCCATTAAGCGCCGGTCGCACTCCCGGAGGTCGGGGCATAACAAAATTGGTATCAGAGCCTAAGTTTTTAAAGTGTCCTAGGATGTCTCGGAGTGAGTCTAGTAGAGTCCTTCTTATCGGTGTGTTGTCGACCACATTTATAATTAGGAGCTAGTTGGACATTTAGGAATAATACCCATCTTTGATGATCTAGATCGTATGATAAAGCTGATTGTATGATTGTTCCTCCTTTAACTCATGCATTGCTCTAATTTTCAGTATATGGCACCTAGGAAGAAAGCAAGAATTGGCCAAGAAGGCAATGCCACCCCAGGAGTGGCAGTTGACCCTTTGCTTGATGATGCGTGTGAATACCCGAGGGGTGATAATATTCCCCCGACTACTACACTGCCATATTCCACTACACCTGGTCAGACCGCACCAGTTCATGCACCTACTGAGGGTGCAATGATCCCTTCAACTGATATTCCAGTTCCACCTCCAGCCCCAGCTTCCGGTCCCGGTGTATCGGATGGGGATCTTAGAGGAGCCATACAGATGTTGGCTCAAATAGTGGCTTCCCAGGCCTAGAGATCAAACGCTGCACCCACTTCTTTTAGTCAGCTAGGGGATTCCACTAGTTCTAGGGTAAAATAGATTTCTCCAGTTGGACCCCCAAGTGTTCACATGTACTGATCTTGAGGAGGACCCCCAGGATTTTATAGATGCACAAGACCCTCTGAGTTATTCGTGCTACTGAGATAGAGGGAGCATAGTTGGCCTCCTACCGCCTGAAAGGGGTGACCTATTCTTGGTTTGAGATGTGGGAGGATTCCCGTGATGAGGGGAGCCTTCCGGCGAGATGGAGTGAGTTTGCCGATGCTTTTATTGATCATTTCTTGCCTGCCAAGACTAAGGCAGCACTTTCGCCGAGTTTGAGAACCAGAAACAGGGGAGCATGAGTGTGTGGGAGTATCATATGAGATTCGTGCCCCTGTCCAAATATGCCATCTACACGTCGTCTATTATGGAGGCTAGAGTATGCCGGTTTGTGTAGGGGCTTAGCCCCTTAGTTATTAATAAGGCTACTACAGCTGCCTTGAATTTTGAGATGAACTACGGTAAGATGGTGGCTTTTGCTCAAGCCACAGAGATCCGCAAGCTGAAGAATAGAATGGAGCGAGAGAGTAGCAACAAGGCCCGGTCAGCGGGCAACTTCAGTGGTACTACTAGTGGTGGTGGTGGTAGGACAGCGTTCAGGGGAGGGTCATCAAGGCCGTCCCAGTATTTTGCTCAGTCATCAGTCAGTGCACCTACATCAGGGCCCAGTCAGTAGCAAAGGAACCGTTTTAGGCCCAGCCAGGGCAACAGGGGATCCTACCAGCAGGGTCTGTCTGGTGGGAGATTTCAGTAGCAGTGGAGGCTCCCATGCACTAGGGTTTGGGAAGATGCACATTGGGACTTGCTACATGGACCAGCCCATATGCTATGGGTGTGGTATGAGGGGTCCCATTCAAAGGGGTTGCCTACGTCTCACCAGAGCATAGGCAGAGGTACAGCACAACCAGCCAGTTCTGTAGCTAGTACATCCACAACACCTCCTCTAACTCGAGGCGCCCCAGCACCCGCATGGCGTGGTGCAGGTAGGGGTGGCGCACAGAGTTCGGGAGGACCCAGTCGTTTCTATGATATAAGGGGTCGCCAGAGTTCAGAGGCTTCTCCAGATGTTGTCACAGATATATTGACTGTCTAATCTTATGATATGTATGCTCTTATTGATCCCGATTCCACTTTGTCCTATGTTACTCCCTATGTTGCTATGGAATTTGGGATAGAACCAGAACAACTCCATGATTGTTCTCTGTATCTACTCTAGTTGGTGAGTCTATAGTCGTCGAGCGGGTTTTTAGGGATTGTGTTGTCATAGTGCGTGGTCGAGACACCATGGCCGATCTCACTGAACTGGGAATGGTCGATTTTGATGTAATAATGGGGATGGATTGGCTTTATTCATGTTTCGCTAAGCTTGACTGTCGCACTAGAACCGTTAGGTTTGAATTTTCAGTTGAGGCAGTGATTGAATGGAAGGAGGTTAATGTGGTGCCATAGGGTAGGTTTATTTCTTACCTTAAGGCCACAAAGATGATTAACAAGGGGTGTATCTATCATCTGGTCCGGGTTACGGACATCGATGCTGAGGCACCTACACTCGAGTATGTGCCTGTTGTGAATGAATTTCTGGAGGTCTTTCTGGATGAGCTCCCTGGGATTCCGCCAGATAGGGAGATTGATTTTGGGATTGATGTGATGCCAGGCATGCATCCTATATCTATTCCACCCTACATAATGGCACCGACAGAACTGAAAGAGCTAAAAGAACAATTGAAAGATTTGTTAGAGAAGAGTTTCATCCGGCCAAGTGTGTCTCCTTGGGGTGAACAAGTTCTATTTGTAAGAAAGAAGGATGGGTCGCTAAGAATGTGTATTGACTATCGGCAGCTCAACAAGGTTACAATAAAAAAATAAGTACCCACTACCTAGGATAGATGACTTGTTTGATCAATTGCAGGGTGCTAAGTACTTATCCAAGATCGATTTAAGATCCGGGTATCACCAATTGAAGATCAAGGAGCAGGATATTTCGAAAATAACTTTCAGGACCCGGTATGGACACTTTGAATTTTTGGTAATGTATTTTGGTCTAACAAATGGCCCCGCATCTTTCATGGATCTTATGAATCGGGTCTTCAAACCTTTCCTAGACTCCTTCGTGATTGTGTTTATTGATGATATTCTTATTTATTTGCGGAGTCGGGAGGACCATGCCGATCATCTCAGGGCAGTTTTGCAGACTCTGTATCAGCACCAATTATATGTGAAGTTTTCGAAATGTGAATTTTGGCTCGAATCTCTTACATTCTTGGGTCATGTTGTCTCTAGAGAAGGAATTGAGGTTGACCCCCAGAAAACTTCAGCCATGAAGAATTGGCCTAGACCTACTACTCCAACAGATATTCGCAGTTTCTTGGGCTTAGCTGGATATTATAGAAATTTTGTGGAGGGGTTCTTTACTCTTGCCTCTCCATTTACTAAATTGACACGGAAGGCGGTTAAATTCCAATGGTCAAATGCTTTTGAAAGGAGCTTCCAAGAGTTGAAATCAAGATTAACTATGGCACCGGTGTTGATTCTACCAGAGTGTACGGATAGATTTGTGGTATATTGCGATGCCTCAAGGATCGGACTTGGGTGTGTATTAATGCGACATGGCAAGGTGATAATCTATGCTTCTAGGCAACTCAAGAATCATGAAAAAAACTATCCAACACACGACTTAGAGCTTACAGCGGTGGTATTTGCATTGAATATTTGGCATCATTATTTATATGGGATCCATGTGGATATATTCACGGACCATAAGAGCCTTCAATCTATTTTCAAACAGAAGAAATTGAATCTGCTGCAGAGAAGATGGCTTGAGTTACTTAGGGATTATGACATCGACATCCTATATCATCGGGGGAAGGCTACTGTTTTAGCGGTTGCTCTTAGCCGGAAATCTATGGATAGTTTGACTCACTTGGAGGCATATCAAAGGCCGTTAGCCGAGGAGGTTCATCGGTTGGCTAGTTTGGGAGTTCGTCTTGCAGACTCTAGTGAAGGACGGGTGATTGTGCAAAATAAGGCTGAATCATCGCTTGTGGTGGAAGTCAAGGGGAAGAAATTCAACGATCCATTTTTGGTACAATTGAAGGAGAAGATTCATAAACATAAGACCATGTCATCTTCTCTTAGCGTGGATGATAGTACCCTAAGGTACCACCGGCAGTTATGTGTTCCAAATATGGATGGTCTCCGAGAAAGAATCGTGACCGAGGCTCATACTGCTAAGTATTCCATGCAAGCGGGCTCTACAAAGATGTATTATGATCTTAGGGAAGTCTATTGGTGGAACGATATGAAGAGAAAGCGGACAACGTGGCGAGATGTCCAAATTGTCAGCAAGTGAAGGCCGAACACCAAAAGCCTGGTGGGTTGGCGCAGTACATAGAAATTCCAATGTGGAAGTGGGAAATGATTCACATGGACTTTTTGGTAGGACTACCTCGCACTCCTCGCAAATTCGACTCGATTTGGGTGCAGATCGAGGGGTATAGTTCACGGCTAATTTTTGGAAGAAATTTCAGCAATGTTTGGTACTCAGGTGAATCTTAGTACAGCCTTTCACCCGCAGACTGACGGGCAGGCAGAGCGGACTTTTCAGACGCTTGAGGATATATTACACGCTTGTGTTCTTGACTTCAAGGGTAGCTGGGACGATCATTTTTCACTCATAGAATTTTCCTACAACAACAATTACCATGCTAGTATTCAGATGGCACCATTCGAGGCTTTATATGGTAGGAGATGTAGATCTCCCATTGGGTGGTTCGAGATTGGCGAAGCAGAATTGATAGGACCAGACCTCGTGCATCAGGCTATGGAGAAGGTTAAGGTCATTAAGGATCGGTTGAAAATTACTCAGAGTAGTCAAAAGTCCTATTCGGATGTATGTCGTCAAAAGTCCTATTTGGATGAGATGGCACTCGGTATTCCATGTGTCTATGTTGAAGAGGTAGTTGGAGATCCATCGGTTATTGTGCCAGTAGAGACTATCGAGGTTAATGAAGGACTGATCTATGAAGAAATTCCAGTTGGCATTCTCTTAGGCAAGTCCGAAAGCTAAGAAATAAGAAATTGCCTCCATAAAGTGTTATGGCAAAACAAGCAGGTTGAAGATGCTACCTGGGAGGCTGAGGAAGAAATAAAAAAGAAGTACCCTCATTTGTTTGAATAGCCATATAGTCATAAAGTTGTGTTCTATGAAAATGCTAAGATTTACCTTCTATGAATTATGTATCAATTGTACAGTCGATGTTAAAAGTGTTCCCTTTTGGTAGTATACTGCTCGTAAGACCACAGTTGGCGTTGTTTTAAATGTTATGTTGCATCATTAGTTCGTGTTCATGTTGTTGGAACTAGTTTGGGATTCTCTGACGGGTGGATAGGCCCAAATTACAAGGGAAACTGCCTAAATTTTGAAAATTTAGGGAGTTAGTCAAAAATTAGAACTGCTAGTGTGTGTTGTAGCAACTGAGTCACATTGTGCGCTAATGGTGAATTCTGACCCTCATTCGAGGATGAATGATCTTAAGTGGGGACTGATGTAAGGCCCCGCAAAATTTTACCTAAAACCCGAGGTTATGTGGTAGCGAGGTAGGCTAATATGTTTGGTGATGGTAGAAATTCTTTGCGGCTCGCAAGCTCGCCGCGGTACGGACTTATTGGATCGAACAGTGTGCTAGGGAATTAAAGGAAAATATTGGCAAAAAAGACATTTATGCAGCCCACTATGCGGCCGCAGAATCACTCTGCGGGCCGCATAATGGCCGCAAGTGAAGCAAACTTGAGCAAAATTTATGGGCTATTATGCGGGCTATTATGCGGCCATAGAATTACTTTGTGGGTCGCAGATTGCATCGCAGGTTCGACATGACGAATTTTAGGATGAGATTCTGCGGTCCTCTTTGCGACCGCAGAATCGATATGAGGACCGCAGAACGGCCGCATACCCAGGCAGCGGTGCCCAGTTCTGGAGGGCCATTTCGCTGACCGCAGAAGCATTATGCGGTCGCATATGCGATCGCAGATTCTGTTTTGGAGCTTTATTTTTTGGTATTTATAACCCAACCCCATTTTGTTATATAGACTCTATGGACCATTTCATAAGTAAAACCTAACATTTTGAGAGTGAGAAAGTGCTCTAGAGAGGGAGAGAGTTCCTCAACAAATTGTTCCTCAATTCTTACTCAAATCTTTGAAGATTAACAAGGAAAACACACTAGGTCTTCATCCTAGAGGTAAGATTCATCACCCTTACACTCAATTTCAAAATTTAACTAAAAATAGGTAATTAGTAACGCAATTCTTGGGTGTGGGAGTTGTTTATTTTTACATGCATGTACTATCAAGGGTTGGGGGAAGAATGCTGATCTAAATTTGATAGACTTTGGGTAGTGGGGTGATAGAATCCACCATGGGAGGACCTCGAAATCATAATATCCACCTAGTGTTTGATAAAATGCTCAAATGAGCTGGAACCATAAACTCTCTCCTAATTTTTGTTCAATTTTGCTGTATTTTCAAATAGATCGAAGAAGCTAAGAATTCCGGAACATTATAGTAATTTAGAAAGGCTCGAGGCAAGGTATGTTGACTAAACTCTTCCCTTAGAATTTGACCCCACAATGTCATTGTAAGTCCCAAGTTACTCATTATGAATTGATTATTCCGAATAAACTTTGTGTCAAAAGACTTTTGCGTTCATCATGTGTTCCAAATGCTCTTGTTAACTTGTATTACTATTTGGTAATATGTTCAAAGTATTGGTTGCTTAGCTGAATGCTATGGCTTCTAGTTGCGTTTCAAATGATAGCTAATGCCTATTGTGTAAGAAACCTCAATGCACTTAAGACTTTTGTTTGCTCATATGTATGGTTAGTGTTTTGAACGTAAAAGCCTTGTTGTTGAAAATCCAAGATAATGATTAAAAGTGGAATAGTGAGATTGAATTATGAAGTACGGCCAATGTGCCAAGAATAATATTTTGTGATGGCCAATGATGTCAATAAAATGAATGACATGTAAAAGAATATGAATTGAGTGGTAAATACTTTTAATAATAAATGATTTGGGAGTATCGATTAGCCACCGAGGAAGGGTATGTCGGAACAACCTAATCCCGAAACTACACGTGCCGGTGTAGGAGTGATTGAGGGGTAAATCCCCGTGTTAATGTGATGAAATTGTTTCCCCTTATATGGGATGAGACGTTTTTTCCTTAAACGGGATGAGCTTATTGCGAGCTAGATGTGATGTAATGTCGACCTACACGGCATTGTGGTGAGACGGCTTAGTTGATCAGGCAAAGATCGGACGTCATGCCGCACACATGGTGGTATTATGAGTGTATGTCTCGGGGTGAGACGGCTTAGCCGGTCGGGCTGAGATCGGACTCCGTGCTAAAACACAGTGGTATATTAGTGCTAAAGATCTCCCAACTTAAATCACCAGAACCTACTTGAAATTTGCGTTCCCCTAATGTGGCACTTTGATACTGTTTGAGTCTCTTATATATATCATGTTTTATTCTCCGGTTACTGTCGCTCGTTCTACTGAGAGGGTGTTTAGTTTTAAATACTTATACTATTCCATGTGTACTAATGTCTTTTTTGCCGGAGGCGATGTATCTTTAATGGATGCAGGTAGTATTGATAAGTGATAGCAGCACACCCTCTCCTCAGCTGATTTTGTGAGCCCCATTTCATTTCGGGTCCTGTATCTTCTATCCTTTATACATAGCATTTTGAGGTATAGCCGGGGCCTTGTTGCCAGCACTGTCATAGCACTCGTTTGTTCCTGTTAGAGGCTCCATAGAAATAGTGTGGGTTGTGTCTGTTTCTTTTTTTTCTTTTTTTTTTTTTTGGAAATGTTAAACTAATAATGTTGTAATTGTATCATCTGTCCCACTTTAACTATGATGTACAATGTACTCTTTTGAACATTTGTTAAGGACGTAACTAATGAAAATGAAATGGTGTTGTTCACATGACATCTTACTGACTAATTAATGAAGTGTACTCTTCTTTTTATTTGTGGGTGAGTTGAGTAGACGGCACTGTGCAGGTTTGCTCGACCAAGGTAACTCTGTTAAGCGCCGATCGCACTCCCGAGGTTAGGGCGTGACATTCACCTCCTAATTTCTTTAGTAAGAAATTTGGGTTTTCATTTGCTAAGTGGCGGTGTGACTCTAATTTTAAACAGCAAATATCTATGCTTTAATTTTAGAGGAAACTGGAATCCCTTATGTGGCAGAATAGAAGCTGTAAAGCACACAATAACATAAAGGTAGTGAAATGGGAAAAGCCACCTGATCATACTTTCAATCTAAATAGTGATGGATGTAGCAGAGGAAATCCTTAGATATATGCGAGAGGGGGTATTATAAGAAACCACAGGGATGAAATGATTACGCCATTCTCATCATTTTATAGAATTGGATCAAACAATAGAGCACAGGGCCTAACTATCTTGAAACGGCTTCAATCGTGTTTCCACAATTAAGTGAATAACGTGATCATTGAATCTGATTCTACGCTTCTGGTGAACATGATAAAAGGAACTATTGCGACTCCATGGCAAATCAAGGATATGGTAGATCACATCAAAGATATCATGAAGAAAGGAGAATTCAAGGTCATCCCTTGCTTTAGAGTGGCTAACAATGTTGCGGATGCTCTTGCTAACTTCGCTGCCAATGATACTGGAGATGCACTCTTCACTGAGGTATTTCATTACCTAGAAATGTTAAAGCCTTATTGAAGAGTGATCAAGATAATCTTTCGAGCTTCAGAATTAGAACCAAAAAAAAATTATTTTAGCTTTGATCATGGCTGATTCTAGAGGCAGACAGCTTGATACCATGCAATAGCAGTAGCCACAATTTTAAACTTTAGTCCCATTATATATGGAGGACTCCTCCGGTAGGATATTGTGGCTTGGCTTGTGTTGAACTTCTTTAATTTTGTTACGGAGGTGAGGCTTTATGTCTCCCTCCCACAATATTCTTATTTTTCTTGATAAACATGATAGGGGTCCATGTCAAATCTCCCGCCACCATAGGAGGTGTTTGAATGGATGTTTTTAGTTTTAAAAAATTTAAATTCATATCCCAAAGGTTCTTGTCATTATGTATTCGCATTAGCACGCTAGATTCAAAATATAGCTTGATCAACTGTGTTTCACTATATTAGTGGTTTCTATGTTCAATATTTTGCTCATGTTGTCAATATGCTAGTACAGTATCATTTATTTTGTATAGGTATTTTGATATTACAGTCGGACCTCTCTACAATAACATTCCTATATAACAACACTTCAGTATAAAAGCCAAGCTTTTTTCGGAATCAATTTTCATGTTATGTCACTACTAAAAATCAGGTAAAAAGCGACCGAAAAAAGCGACCAAAGTTGGTCCCTATCAGCCCAAAAGCGACCAAAAAGCGACCACAATGGTCTGGTCAGTATTCAGGTGGTCACTAACCAATAGCGACCAAAGTTGGTCGCCAAATTAGCGACCGAAGTTGATCGCTTCATGAAAAATACAGAAAATTAAATTTAGCATTTAGCGACCAAAGTTGGTCGCCTTTTGAAAAATACAGAAAATTAAATTTAGCATTTAGCGACCAAAGTTGGTCGCTAATGGCGACCAATTGGCGACCAAAGTTGGTCGCTACTGTGCAGAACCAATTTTTTTTCCAGCAAAATAGCGACCAATTGGCGACCAAAGTTGGTCGCTATTTTTGGTATATTTTTTCCAGAAACTGCCTATTTTGGCAGCTACACCACCTGCCAGTTTTACCAAATTCCTAAAAGAAGCATTTTATGCCATTAAAACAACAACAACGACAAGAACAATTACAACAAACAACAACGAGAATAACAACTACAATAAACAACAACATTAAACAACAATAAGGTTTGAAGTTCAAATGAACTTATACATTATATAAGTTGTTATTACAATTTAACGTCTACTAATGTCTATATCGTCATCGTCATTGCCGGATGAAGTGTCATCATCAAGCTGACAACCCGGCGATGATTCACGTGACTGAGGAATCGGAAAAGAGCCAGAAGCCAAGAGAGATTTGATCTGCTCTCGTAGAGCAGCATACTGAGCATCTCTACGTTTATCTTTCTTCTTCTCTCTTTCTTCTCTCTCCTTCTCTCTTTCTTCTCTCTCCTTCTCTCTTTGCTTGGCAGCTTCTAGCTCGGATGTGAGCTTTTCTACATGGGCCCGCATAGAGGCGAGGGTATCCCCATCAAGCGACTCCCCTCTGGATGAAGTGCCTATTCCGTGCATTCCACACCTATAGCGGTAGAATTGCTTAGCGGGAAGCCCGTATACCCTCCCCCCTTTTGGACCGCCAGCCGCCTGCGTCCATAGTCTCTCAGCATCATCGTCCGACGGTTGGATTGTTTCGCCCGATGAAGATGCTGGTTGGCTGCGTGCAAACTCTTCCAACTCTGCTGTGAAGCGACTCTATAAGAAAAATTAAATTAGTATTCAAAACTTATATAAAACTAAATCAAAGTACTTAATAAAATTTGAAAACTTACATGTACAGCCGAGGCTTGGTCCTCGACCCACCTTTCTTCGTCCGAATCTTTCTTCTTCTTGACAGTATGAGTTTGCTTGAATAACTCATCTTGCCTGACCGGACGGCCTAACTTCTTCTCCTGAAAAGTCATAAATTTTATTTAATAAACAGATTAGACGTTGAAAATTAAAATTAAGTTAAGCAATTACGTACCATTTTTCTCTTTATTGAACCGAGGCTGACCGTACCTCCAGTGTGCAGAGAGCCTCCCGTCTCCGAAGCACGAGCTTTCTTTCCTTGCTCGCACTTATTTATGAAATCTGTGGTTGCCCATCGCCTTTGCAGATCAGTCCAAAAACCATCTTGCAACCAGTTGGGCTTCTTATTCGTCCTTCTAGCTTTGGAAAAGCAATGGGACAACCGCTTGCGTGCCTTGAGATTGAAGTTAGCAGCAACCTCCGCATTATAGCGTTGTTCCCACACACACTTGCTCTGTATTTGAGAAGTTAAGTATTTAGATGGAAATATCATAGTACTTATATGGAAATATCATAAATATAAATAATTGTACTGCTTGAAAGAACATTTATACCTTAAATTCTTTGAAAATTGCCTCCTTAAGTGTGGATGGAAATTCACTCCAACACGCATAAGGGCTATCATATAGCTTTCGTGTTGCTTGGGTGATTATCCTCGTTGTAACATTACAAGGGTCAAACCTTTAATGTAGTTAAAAAAAAACACATTAATATGTTATTAAAACCGTAGGAAACAATAAACATTAAAAATAACTAATAACTCTTACCCGTCACCCTCAGGGACTATAAGCAAATCGCCTTCCTCGTCATCATCAGCAGGGGCATGTGTGGACGGTGTGGGGGGGTCAGAGGTAGGATCACGCAGGAGAATGCCTGTAACAGATGGATTCCCCGACGAAGATGGCTGCGAGCCCTGCGACGCAGCTGTATGTACCGCAATGGGACATGTCACTGATTGCTGTGACCCGAGTGGCAGCAACGCCAGTGGCTGTGACCCTAGTGGCTGCGGCGATGATGAATATGCTCCATGTGGATGTGACATGGACCGATGCGGTCCATGCGATGAAGATGGCTGAGATCCACGTGGATGTGCAGTAGGTGGACTGTACGTCGGACGTACAATCCAAGGTCCCTGTGGCGGAAGACCCGGTGTTTGCACGAATGTGTAGGGCTGGTGATACTGGGGCTGATCAGAATAGCCCCGGGGTGGAGGAAGATACGTAGGCATCTGCAACTCTGGAACAGTAGGACTAATTGGAGTGTAATCTTCTACCCTCCTCCTTTGTTTCTTACCCTTTTCTCGACCCCGAGAAGTACTAGAATCAGCGTTACCTCGACCTTTGCCTGTCATCTGCATAATATAATACATATTTAGATTGAAATATATAAAGAAAATATATAGCTATAAACGAGAGTTGTTAAAGAAACCAACTGTTTAAAGCTCATCGTCGTATAGTTCCTCGTCCGAGAATTCTTCTTCCTCGGTAGTTTGAGCTTCATCAGTTGATACTT
>MCJB01020319.1:1896-52891 GCA_002018475.1 Nicotiana obtusifolia
GGGGGGGGGGGTAGATTTTTTCCTATATATATGTGTGTTGAGGCACTGGTTCAAGGGTTGGAAGAAAAAAGAGAAAAAGGGCTGTAAACAAGAAATACAAAGGCAATATATTGATTTACCTAGTCTTGCAATCATAATCTTTCTCAAACATTGTATCCTCTCTATCTTATCATATATTTGTCTTCAATCGAGTTCGTCACTTACCTATCGTTTCCCACGCTCAAAATTCAATTGATTTGTTTCCAATTTTTGGGGCAAACAGATATCAACTATTTTCTCGGGACAAACAAGAAAAGAAAATAGTGTCATGCAAATTTGGAGAGTAAAGTATGTCATATTAATGAGGGTTAACTGATTAAAATAAATCGAGCAGAAAATTATTCTCCTTCAGAAAATTAATCTTGAAATACTTAAAATTATAGATTTCTACAAGGTGCAAAAGGAATTAAAATGAGAATTTACGTAGGAAGTTTTTACTTTTTCCTGGCCCCTCCTTTATGTTCATCGGGTTCATGAATCTAGGGGAAATCTAGAACATCGACATTAGGGTTGACAACTGGGTGAAATTATAGTGGATATGTCTTATACCTGAGTCCAGGACAATTAACAAAATCGACTCTAGGTTTGACAAGATAACATAATTGTAGGTCAACTTTTTATCTCTATAAAAGCAACATTCTAGTTAAAATTTGAGAGATATTTGCTTTTACCATACTCTAATTGCGGTAGTAGTGGACAAGGAGGAAAAATTACTCGTGGATATTTACTTTTACCATATGCCACATAGCGAAGATGATGATCGATCGTTTATTTCAAGTTGTGGTGTAAATAAATAAGAATGTTGTAAACATAGCCAATATGTCTACCTATAAACAAGAAAAGAAATCCTGGTTATTATTTTAAAAGTGTTTTCTCATTTATAAAATTCAATCAAATAAGAAGTTGTGAGATACAGGAGAAAACGTTTACTTCAGGTTCATATATATTCGTGTCAGATTCTCTTATTTTTATCTTTCTCTCCATTCGGCTTCGGCCTATTAATTTGTGGTTCTCATGATCTGTTTATCTGGTCCTCTTCCTCTGTTGTATATACCCTACTGACTTATACAAATATAAAAAAATCTAACAAAATTATGGGAAGTGGTAACTTTCACATTTTCAGCGTGTCGATTCAATTTTTTTTGCTGCACGTACAAAAATAACGTGATCATTTTGGTGGGGTTAGGCCTTGATCCTTACCCGTATATTAAAATTCCAAAAGTTGAACACATGAGGACGGTTCTCGCTCCCAAATACACACGCAAATATACGTGGTCGACAAGTAATATAGGATTATAAGTTTAGATATCATACCCACAGAGACTTATGATTAACTATTTACTAAATTAAACTAACACAATCAATCTACTCAAGCAATCTTCTAATGTGTGATTATTTAACTAAAACTAATCTAAAGGAGCAAACTAAAGATTAATGAGAACAAGTTGGTAAAATTAGACATGAATTCAATGGGAGCCAATATTCTAGAGCTATGGGTTAGCTAACAATCTTGTTGAGTCTTCCACTTAAATTGTCTAATTAATTTATCTGATTTATTGATTGACAGGGTTAATATTACTCGTAGCCTTCTCCCGAAGTACTTCTTGCCTATTGAAGCTAACCTAACGCCTATATTCCTATGGAATCAGGATAAACAAAAACGCATTTATAATTCCCGTATAGTAACCAAGCTAGGTGATTAGGTATATCCTTATCTTAACCGCAAATCTGTTCCCGATACTCAGGTTCAAGATCTAGCTCTACTCGATCTTATATGCAATCTAGAATTCCCTCCCCCGAGTTCAATCCTAGACTCGTAGATAGTATTCAATTAGTGATCAAGCAATCAAACAATTAAGCAAAAGATTGAATAAAAAAATCAATATGATAAAATAATAAGAACAATTCAAGCTTCAAACCATAATATTCATGTAGCACCCACAACTCTTAGAACTAATGAACTATAAAGTTAAAGGAAGAGAAGTGATAGAACCTAAGGGTCCACCAAACTTATATAGAGAACCGGATTCTCTATTAGTTCTCACAGAACGCACGCACACAACAGTAAGTAAATGATACAATAGAGTTTACGTGAAAAACTCCCAGCTCACGGGACTAAAAACCACGACCTACCCATGTAGGATTTCAACTTTACTAGTGAGCAAACTTTCAGATTACGAACTATTGTAACCTTGGAATTAACCTCTTAATCCTTCACTGACTTGTAATAACTCTATCACAAGCACCTTTGTAATACTCTACAACTTGACTAACTTTAGCCAAGACTCAAACACAAGGTTTATGATTTTAGAACAGATTTCCTACGCAATGCTTCTAACTAAGCTGAGTAGGAATTACAATTGAAACACTTTAACAAAAGTACAACACAACTAAGGACATATAATGACTCAATGCAGGAAATTGGTCCTTCGTTATATTGTTCTTTGTTCTTGATGCCCTTGAATATGCCGGTCGATATCCTCTAACGGTGAATCATCTGTAATCTCCGTGTCCGTCGCCACTAGATGTTGCCGAATGGGCGTCAACTACAATCGACTGGCCTCTCTTAGTACAGTCGGCTCCGTTGGCTAGAAACGGGTGAGCCGCTGTAACATATGAAGGTAATCCACTCCCGTATAGTCTCTAAGAGCATGCGAGTAAGTTACATGTATACCATCAACAGGTAGCCCGAACAGAACCTCCACATCCTCAAGCATGATGGTAGCCTCGCCGATGGGTAGATGAAACATATGGGTCTCTGGTCGCCACCGCTCTATCATAGCCATGATCAACGCCCAGTCGAACTGAAATCGGCCGATTGATGCAAATAAATTTGATCAAGTGTTATCAATGCCATCTACAAACAAGATAAGAAAAGGCGTTGGTTAGCGTTGGAGAAGATCCAAGCGTCCATAAATCTTGCTATGGACGAATCTTGTGTTGAAGATGTACATTTGTGTTTATGTTGTATTATTGTATAGTTATGGAAGACATTAATTCTTCCTTGTTTTGGAGTCCTGCGTGACTATTTCTTAAACTTAGCCAAATTGTGGCCTTTTTGTTAATTAGTTGTTTCCTAATTGATTTAGGTTAACTAGTTTTTCTTTTCCTAGTTGATTTAGGTAAAGGCTCATTCTATATAAGCCTAAACACTTCATTATTTTGATACCTTTTGACATTATTATCAATCAAAAAACGGCAGCACATTGCTCCCAAAATCGTGTGAATTAACTTGTCCAATTTTGGTATGATTCAAAATTGGACTTGTTCCTTTGTTTGATCGAACAATTTTGCAAGACCATCATTGTCTTGAGGGTTGTTCGTACAGTATAGGTACTCCGTGACTTCATCAAAAAGGTAAGTAGACTAGTACCTACTTGTTGTCTTGAATAGTTCATTGAGCGTCTTGCTTCTATCTTTTGTTTTCTTATTTCCGCGTTTAATATTGCATCACCGATCTCTATGATCTTGTTGAAACCCGTACCCTGAAGACGTCTAACTATACGGGGATGCAGTGAATGGTCCCTAATGAACTCCCACATATTGTCTATACGTCTGGGGCGGAATATCTAGGACAGACACTGCCCATCCCATATGTCTGAAGACCTATGATTGTCCTATAGCAACAGTAGCTCTCGAGATGCAGGTCCGGGATGCACATGGGGAACCTCCATGACGATGTGTGTAAATTGAAAAATATTAATTAAGGTATTTTTCTGTTTAATTGTTTAACATTTTTAAATATATTGTAATATCTTTTATATCAATATTTAATCGATATTTTTTCTATATTATTACTTAGGTTGATACATTTTCTATATTATTATTTTATATGTTAGTTTATTATTTTATATGTTTGTTTCTTACTCAGCTATTTTGGATACAATAGAATTAAATAATCAATTTTCATAACTATACATGATATAATTAATAAGTATTCATATAAAAAAAACTTAGTTTGACAAATTTTCTATATTGTTATTTTTTATGTTATTTTCTTACATTTGTTGACTAAAATTCGAGAGGGTTTGTGTTTGAACTATCATATTTTTCTCAGATATTTTACGGTTTAACAGAGAATTAAATGATTGATTTCAAGAACTTAAAAAGATAATTAAGTAATTCTTCATATAACAAATACTTAGCATGATAAAATTTCTATATTAATATTTCATATGTTGGTTGATTTTGTTTGAACTATCATCTTTTTAAATTAATTTTTGAATCGTAACAGAATTATCTCTTAAAATTTCATAACTAATCAACATATATTTAATAATTAATCATATAAAAAAATACTACAAACTTAATAGTAAATAATACTGAATTTACTTCATTTGTAACAATTTGTTTGTTAACTGTGCAACTGATTATTTTATGATTCTTATTTAGGATTTGATAATTATCTACTGATACATTAAATCCATAACTGAGTACTCTATCCGAGTTTGTTAAGGAGAGCACATAGTTTTTATTCTACATAACGGAATCTTAAAGAGCACTAAAGTAACACTACTCTAAATGGCCATAAACAAAGTCAACTACTATAAGCTAAAATTTATTTTCAGTTTTACTACGGTAAAGGGCACTACATAACAATTAAGGGCACAACATAACACTAAAGGACACTAAACACCAATAAAGTCACATATTAATATACGTACGACAATAAAATCACGTATAACATTAATTATTCATAAAATAATAATTTATCTTTTTTACCATTTTTTAGCACATAAATAATCTAATTGGGATAAAAAATATCAAATTAATTAAATTACAAAACGATCACAAAAAAATATAGACCACAGTAAAAAATAACTAATAAGCATTTTATATACATGAGTTTTACTAAAAAGAAAGTCGGAATACCTCGATTTAAAGTTTTTTGAAATGTGAAAATTTGATTATTTGGGGGCCGAATCGAGCAATAGATGAGATTCACTACACGACAACGCCTTGGATCTGGTGTTAGCTTGCTACAATACGGAGAAGATACGCTTTTTGTGGGATGGGTGGGCTCCAATGAAATTATTTTGCTTAAAAAATTGGGGGGGGGGGGGGGACGATTTTTAGGTTTCTATTGGTTTCTAGTCTGGGAAGAAGTTGGTCCACTTTTTAAAGTATGTATAGTGCATACATAGGAGGCACTATATTATTGCGCTTCCTATATATGCGCTATACCTCCCACCAATTTTAACTTCAAATACAGCCCCGTTGTTCACCGCACTATACCTTACCGGACAAACGTGCTGTTAATGTATAGAGCAGTGAATAACCGCGCTATATATAAAATGGTAGTTAGTTTTTTTTTTTCACCTAATTTTGTCATTTGTGTTTAAAAAAATCACACTTTAGTTCCGGACTCTGACGAATATTCTATTCTATTTGTGTAAAAGACTTTCCTAATTTTAGATCCTAAATAGGTTGATACCATAAGTACCCATTATGAATTGTTTTGTTCTTCTTTTTGGCGCAAGGACATTGAATAAATTGTTAACACAATCGGTGTCTTCGTAAGTGTTGCATAAATCAGTTTATATTATTAAACAGCGATAACTAGGCCTCAATTAACAAATTAGTTCGATCTGATTAAATACATTTTCCTCTAATCGTGCCATACTCCCATTTATGCCTTGTATGATGACGATAATACCTGGGAAAAGAACTAGAGTACTAATATTGTTGCCAGGAATCGTGATTTACCCTAGTTGGTTAAGTTTTCGCATGTTGATGATTTATTTATACGGAAAATTTACTTTTGAAGCTTACTCAAGAATACAGTCCCTTGGGTTATTTTCGAAAAAAAGGAAAAGATAGTTAGTTGATGATGAAGTGATGAAGAAATGCCAGCCATTTGATAGTGAGACACAGTACGCTCTTTCTCACCTCCTCAAAAGCTACAAAAAGGAAAGGAAAAAGATCATCAGAGTTTTCACATCAAGACTATAACAGCTATACTACACAGGAAAGTAGCTAGTACTAGAAACTCCCCACACAACCAATGCGTTTTTGATTTCTCATTGGAACGTACATACTACTCCTCTTTGACATTGACATATTGATGTAATTTAGCGGTGTACGAACTTTCCACTGTTATATGACTGTTTACTTCTAATATCCTTTTACATCTCATTTTTTCTCTTTTGGGTTAAGTTTATAGGTTTACAAAACTAGCATAAAGTAATGAAAGATGATGTTTTGGTCTTTCACTGAATTATTAATTCTCTTCATTTTTCTTTCTTTTCTTTTTCTCAATTTGGGGGGGCTCAAGAAAAGGAGAGAGAGAGAGAGAGTATTAATATATGAGATAAGAATAATAATCTCGAGAGAAAATTCGGGATGAACTTTATTTCAAATTTAGTTTGGGGTATTAGTTAATTTTGAGATAACTTTTACACTAAAATGGTAGGCTTAGTTATCCCATACAAAGGATAACTAATCTCATGGAATATCCCAACATTATATCAAACGACCTTCTAAAGAATTACGATTGTTTCATTTTTGTGCATTGATAACATTAATTTTTTACACTAGTAGGTTAGGTAAATGGAGTAACTGTTTGTAATAAATGAATTATCCAAAAAAATAAGAGAGATGATTTGTTAAAATAGTTTAAATTATACTGATAAAATAAAAATTCTTTAGGCTATAATGTATTTAAATCTCATCCTAATTTAATAAGGATAAGGAAAGTAAAGTATTTGGCGTTGTCCCTTTCTTTCCATTTTGATAATATACTATAATTTGGGGCTGAGAAAAGAGCAAAATTTGCACCTATTACCCTTTCAGGTTGTTCTTCCACTAACACACATCAGATTTGGGACTTCCCCATTTTAGCATCACTTGTACATTTCCTCATACCTGCAAGAAAAAAGCCTTCCTGATTTTTTGCCAATTTTGTAAGTCCTCATTGCTTCTCCAACATACACTAGTTAAGCCTTCCAATTTGATTTTCGTATCTTTTGTACAATATAATTCTTTCTGCATCTATTGGAATAACTGTCCATTTCTTCTACTTGATGTCCTTTATACTTGCAGAAACAGGAGTATATACTTTCTTGTTTTGTATTGTAATTTGGCACTAACATCTTCTTGTTAATAAGGTGGATTAATTAATTGGTTTTTGAATCGTTGTTATGTAGTCAGATCGAAGGGGAGAGATGGTGAGAGGGAAGACTCAGATGAGGCGTATAGAGAACGCGACAAGCAGGCAAGTCACTTTCTCTAAACGCAGAAATGGTTTGCTAAAAAAAGCATTTGAACTTTCAGTACTTTGTGATGCTGAGGTTGGATTGGTTATCTTCTCTCCAAGAGGAAAGCTCTATGAATTTGCCAGCTCTAGGTACCACCATCTCTTTCTTACTTTTCCATGGTTTTAATTAATTATTTGTGTCAATTTTGTTCCTTTCATTTTCCACCAGATGTCCAACATCTTGATTGAGTTTAACTCCCAATTATTTGTTATAGTCATGAGATATGATTTTCTTGCATATATCATTTCATCAGATCTCATCTTTGTACCTAGAAAATCATTCAGCAGAATTTATTTTATACATGAAATATATAGGTTTTCTTAGAGTTCTTTATATGACTTACTGCTTAATTAAAATGACACTTTGAGGTTCAAAATTATAAGGAAACTAATGACTTCTCATTTGTGAACATCTAATTCCTGATCAAGTGATCCTTCTAAGCATAATTGCTTCTACATTTGTGAACATCTAATTCCTGATCAAGTGATCCTTCTAAGCATAATTGCTTCTACAACGTAGGTATTGTCCATCTACCTAGCAACTTATAATTAACCCTAGTTAAGAGATTCCTGTTGAATGGCATTTTATGATCCCTCAAGATAAAGATATATATATATATTCCATTTTTCGTCCAAGTTTTGTTCCCGTCATGTAATAACCAAAAAGGGAAATAATATCAACTTCTTAGGACCAAAGGTTTAATTTCCTTGAGTTAAACTTGTAATGATAAGAAGATAACTCAAGGAATATTAATCAGTACTAGAGTATATAAATCATGTTTGTACGTGCTTATTTTGGGTTTGTTATTTCAGTAGTTGAAGTATAATTGTGCCTCGTCGTCCTATACATGGTGTAAAATTTAAATATTTCGTCAAAAGTACAGTCGTCAGAGTCATTCTTTCCCAGAAACTTGATAAATTAAGCAGTTATCAGCCGACAAAGGCTACTAATTATAAACTAAGCGATGTTTAACTGACAAAATTAAAAGAAAAATGAGTTTCTTGATATGATTAGAGTTGTAAAGAGGTATAATGTGAACTTCGAATCAAAGTTTGGGAGCCACTTATCAAGTTAGTACTTGATTTCATGCTCAGGGGTCGTTTGATAGGGTGTATAAGAATAATGCTAAATATGGTGTATTAATGTTGGTATTAGTTATGCTTGCATTAGTTATGTTGGCATTAATTATGCTGACATATTTCTTATCTATTGTTTGGTTTGATGTATTAAAGCATTGCACAATTTCTAAAAGAACTATTTGTCCTCATAACCAGTTTATCACTTTATCTTTTTAAAAGAAATATATGTTGAGGAATATTTTTATATAAAAAAAGATTTTAAAAAGATTATTTGATTTGTCTACCTATATTGTAGTATAGAACTGAATATTTATTTATAAAAAAAAAAAATGCTAAGTATTTATTTATTTACTAGAGATATAATTTTATTTTCCACTTTCTTGGATTATTTCAAACTTGCATTAATATAATAGCGTATTTTAATCAAGCCTAAATTTTGAAAGATAATTTTGTCTTTAATTAAGCTAATACATGCATTAAAACCTTTGCATTGTTAATACCATGATTAGTTATACATTAGTTATGCATAAGATAATACCAAGTAGGGTGTATAACTAATACTTGTATAACAAATACATAGGTTTAAAAAATATACCACACAATGTATTATTAATACACAAAGCTAATGCAACTATATTTTATCTAATGTATCCTACCAAATGAGCCCTTGCTAACTTACTTAGGAAGGCCATACTCTTGGGCTGTTTCCTTTGTAACAAACCTTGAGAATCTTTTGGGCAGAAATGTACTAGTACCATGTGTTCTCGGAAAATGCAAGTACTATATATGTTTGTCAATAAAATACTTTAACTTAAATAGATTGACATGAACCGAAAAAATTTATATAATCGATCCTGACTTATTTTATATTGAAACGTTGATGTCAATAAAATCCTTCATATCCTTCTTTTCTTCGTTAATTGTTGGTGTGTGAAAATCTATGTATGTCATGCTAGTTCTTTTGAACTCTCCAAAAATATTGTTATATACGTATCGGAATTTTCAAAAAATATATTATTTTTGGAGGATCTTATACGCCCCAACGATATTTTTAAAAAGTTCAAGCAACATAGATGTCATGTACTTCATTCAAAGAATCAGCTTTGACTGTCTGAAGAAATCCCTTTAATTTAGTCATGCTTCCATTACTACAAAAGGAAATTAGAAACCAAATCAGGTAGTTCTTGTTATGTCACAGCCAAATCATGTTTTGGTTGCCTTCATATGTATATTTCATCTAGCTGATATTGAAATACTGTCATTTACCAAACTCTTCTCATTTACCAAACTCTTCTTTCGCTTAACTAGTCCACATCGCGTCACAAAAGAAACCTAAGTTAGAACTTTATCTATATGCAGTTATGCACAAAGGTCTATTTTTATTTTGAAGTTAACTTCTATCCACTAACACGGTAAATGAATTCGTATGTTATTATGTCACCTAAGGGGCGGATTTTTTTAGCTAAGTTAGTCTCGTCCAGTGGAAACTGTACCTTTTATTACTCTTTTCAACAGCTTACAAAAGAGGTGAAGGCACATTTTCAACTAGATAAATGGCAGCTTCTTAGTATTAGAATCAAATACGACAAAAGTAATTTCTTTGTAAGTCGAACTCACCGTTAGCAATGAAAGAATTGTATAAGCTTCTCTCTTCCAATATATTTTAAAGATTGATTCACAATAAATTAAAATACATTAAAAGTGTAAAAATTCTTTACACTTGGTATGTATATAAGTTAAATCCTTACTTGTTTACTGGATTTCTAGTACACTCTCTCCATAAACTAATGCACAAATATTCCAGTACATGACTCCTCCACTTCCAATTACACATTCCTTGATGCCTTACTACATGATTGATACTTGTGTTACAACTTAATTTAAACCATTGAGTCCTTACCTGACGTCATTGTTAAAATTAATTCAATGGCTCCACAATGCAAATGGTTTTGAGGCTTCCTCGAAATTGAATATTCTTTGGTTTTGCTCCAAACCTTTAGTTCATGAGGCAATAATTGCCAAGATCATGTAAGAAGGCTAATTACCTTTCCCACAACCGACGTGAGACTTCTAACACTTAGCCCTTTATATCTTCTCTTCTTTCTTTTTTCCTATATGCTTTTCAGTATTTTCCCTACTGTTGATCCTTGGGGTTTAATTTGTTTTCCTCTTTCTTCATCCCCAGGCCATCATTATTGGAAGCAATAACTTTAACTGAAACTTCTTTTTTTTTCCTAAGTTTGAAATATTCTCGTATAGTATCTTTGCATGAACTGGTTGGCTTACTTAATGTTCACGATTAATATAGAGATTTTAGATAGAGTATAAAAGTAGTGCTTTCCTCATATATGATGAATAACAAATGTGACAATTCCCTTTACATTTAAAAGTATAAGTAGTAGTCAAGTGTTGAATACAATCTTCATCAGCAAGTGACCACATCAACTTGAAGACGCAATTTCATTGAGATAGAAGCAAGAGATATGAAAATCTAAGACAAATAAACACTTAAAAGGACATGATTGGGAATACTATTAAGAGACGATTTAGCCAAATCAGTGTGACCTGCCATGTTCAAAAGTTGGTCTTTCATTCAGCTAATTCTGTATTAAGATTATCAATAACTGAAAGTCCTTACGAGTTGGCCTCTTACTGACGATAGGGAAGCCCAGGTACTAAATAAACTCTTGACTTGCTTTGATAGATAGCATGTTTCGAGTTGGCATTCGCGTCAGCTGTTTGCAGAGAAAATGATTTTAGACTTAGAAAAGTGAATTCATTGACCTGCAAACATGTGGAAATTAGTGAGGGTGCTCATCAAAGTGTCAGTTTTCCTAGTTAGCCTTGCCATTAGGGTTAAGTCATATGCGAAGAATAGATAGGATAACATTGACCTTGATTTTCCAGTCTTTATAGGATCCCATGTAGTAGAAGAGATGTCATTACAAACATTTCTTGAGAGAACCTCCGTAAAGATAATGATTGGAAAAATTTTATTGTTGCATATGTCATCGACTTCCAATTATTGATTGATGCACTTTTCACCAATATCTTACATTAACTTTTTTTTTGAGCATTTCTCTTCAATTTTCAGAAAAGAGTTTCTTCTTTGTTGTGCCATATTTGCATGCTCCTTTTCAACTACAATCTTTTTCTTACTTATGTCCAGATCTTTTACAATTAAAACACTTGGGACGTTTACCTTTATGCCAATAAACCTTTACAGCATGATTATTTTTCTTGCATATACAACAAGGTGTAAACTTCTGTTTTTTGGTTGATTCATTTGGCGTCTTCGCAACAAAGGCCTCTTCACTTGTTTTCTCATCTCTACTGGTCCACTTTTTCTCAATAGTTCGCCAAGCGTTATTAAATTTCATTAACATAAATTTTAGGTATCTTTGAAATCCTCAAGTGAAGAAATCTTACACACAAATTTCTCAAGCAAACTCACAAGAATTTTTTCAATAATTCCATTATTTGGAACTTTTCACCAAATAGCCTAATTTTGTGGACAATTATCGTGGGTTGCCAACATAATCATTGATCCCTTCCGATTCTTTCATTTTTTAATCTCAAATTCTCTTTTAAGGTCAAAACTTTAAAAAACCTTGAATGCTTATAATATCAATTTGAAAGATACCATGACCTTCACTCATAATCTCATACATCTTGGCACAATCATAAATTCCAACACGGAAAATGGGTAGTACGTAGCCTTCAACAAAAGTTCAAGTGACTTATATTATTCGATTTCCAAAGTCCAATACTAATGAAAAATATCTTCAAAAGTAACCTCCTATGTTCATTGCGCATGCGACCACACATGTGGCGTTTTAAGATCTATGAATAAAGAAACAAATAGATACCAATATAGTTAATGGTACAAAATGTTGCATCTTTTCCTCATTAAGTGTGTAAGAATTTTCAAAGGGGCTTGAATAGTCACCTTTACCTTTAGGGTCGGCTTGGAAAGTCATGTGTAAGTCGATGTAATTGCTAGGGTAGTAATTTCACACTCTGGTAATTAGTAATTAGAGTGATCTGTTGGTTTGTCAGAACAAATTACGGTATAATTTTCACTGTCATGTTTGCTTAGACAAGTGTAATTACATAATTAAATAAATATTTTTCAGATTAATGACGAGCGCAAAACACAACACTTAATTGATGTCGCTATCCAAAGATAGTATAGTTTAATTATTGTCTTCAGAAATAGTATTTAAGTAATTTCTGGTTTAACGCTATTCAGTATGATTAACACATTAATTGGAATGAATATGAACTAACATTAATTATTAAAACTAAAGCAATTAACAATTGATCATAGACAGCTAGAGAGTAGAGCAATGGATTATTATCAAGATGAAGAATAAGGGTTTTACCATGATAGTTGCAAGACTGCTATCCTGAATTTGACATTGCTATATTTCACTCTTAAGGTTCTATCGCTTCTCACGAATTCAATAGGTGATTAGCTTATACTTCTGATTCAGGTTCCTCTCTCGATTAAATCTAAATCTTCCAAATAAGCTAATGTGAAGTGCGATGAAACTTGTAAGAATATATTGGTAGGAATGATCTAAGAGAAACTTCTAGCGAATATTTATCAATCTTAATTTAAACGGTAACTCAAAAAGCTCTCTCGATTACTTCAAAGAATCACTAAATAAACTAAGGCATATACTGCAATAATATTCAATAAGATGTTCCTCTTTCGATTAACATTATAAAAGAATAAAATCACAACTACTATTAAAATTCCTCCAATAAATTCAGGCAATTAGACAATAGTCAAATCCATAAACAACAATCAATTCACGAAATCATGTCAAACCCTAAGGTAAACTACTCCATAGATATGGAGAAAGTAATCACAAATAGAGTTAAAGAAATAAGAAAACAATAATCAGACATTAAAATCCAAAGTCGCGTATTGAATTGGTAGAAGGAAGATGAAACCTTGTGCCTGAAGCCTCCAATACTCTTCAAAGCTCCCAAGGTTAAAAATCTTCTCAAAAACGTGTTCCTAATGTATTTATTCCAAGTCGGAATGTCCTGGAACAAACTACCCTCTTTGAGCCGAAGTGGAAAAATTTGAAAATTTATTACACTTCATGGATCGCACAGTGCTACGCGCCCTGTGTCGCATTAGTGTATTTTGCTCGGCTGTATACTCTCTGAACTTAGCTTGTCTGACAAACTTTTATACTAATGCGTCGCACCCTGCTACGCGCCCTGCGTTGCATTAGTATATTTTCTTGTCAGACCCAAAATTTCAAGTCTCTGAACTTCTCAAATTTCTGACAAACTTATGCACTAATGCGACGCTCTATGCCATGCCTTATGCGACGCACCAGTACATTTTTCTCTATCCCATGCACTTTCTTTCAACTTTCGTATGCAACGCCATTTCACGAACTCCGGCTATGGTCCCAGATGATCAGTTGAAGCTTTTACTCAGACTTCGAAGCTCCATGTTTCATTATGGCTCTGATTTAAGTCCTGAACACAGAAATCACATTATAAGTACAAAATTCTCATAATTAAACTCAAACATGACTGAATGCAATCAATAATAGGTAAATTGAGACCAAAATTCATGCTTCTAGCCTACCATCAATAAACCTATCAAAATATATCAAAAAATATATTAAATGATTATAAATTTAATAATATCGTAAAATATTAAGTATCATTCAAATAAATTATGTTATTACTTAAATTAATTAATTAAAAGGCGATTCAACGATTTAAGTTTTTACTGACTCAATAATGTGATAATAAATGTATATATAAGAAAAGCTAAATATTATTTATAATTATATTTTTAATTATATTTTTAAAAATAAAAGCATTAGATAATTATAAATTGATAATTAATATCGGAAAGAATTATCAGTATCTTGACTATCTTTCTAATAAATAATATTTTAACTTAAAATAATTAATAAATTTTTTAATTATAAATTAAATTTTTTACCAACTTAAATGAGTAAAATATTAAATTCATTATTTGTTGTACTTTTTAAATTACAAAGGATAAATATGAATTTAGGAGGGGTATTTTTTAAATAATTATTTCATACTAATGAGTGCAAAACAAAGCTAGTAAAATATGAAATTGTGATAACAACTAAGAACATTAAAAAAAAAATAGAAAAGGAAGAGAGGTTGCAAAATTATATGGAAGCACACCATAAGTAACACGTTGGAAGGTCAAAAAATGAGAATAAGAGAAATAAAAATAAATATTATAAAAAGAATACGTACTTAATATATTCAAAAAATAAATAAAAAAAGATCAGAAGAGTTATATTACCTTATAATTATATAGTGTAATTACCATTAATTCTCACCTCCCTCTTGAGAATTAGAGAGTATAATTACACCTTCTCAATACACTTAATTTTATGATGACCAAGTTATTACTTGGCCTAACAAACATGCTAAACTTTGTAGTTACACCATTAGACCCAAATCAAACTCCTAGGTGGTAACAAAATCTTAATTTGGATCCAAATTAAAAATCATGGAAACATAGTTGTTCCTGGCAAGTGTTCTAAAAAGCGCGGGCGTGAAACAAAACGTTTTACCTGATATGGGGCTAACTTACGCCTCGAAGCATTCTTCTTAAGTTTATGGATCTTTAATTTTTAATATTTTATATATTAATATAACAAAAATAAATATTAAAAAGATAAAATTACACAAATTTATAGAAATTTGAAGAAAAATATAGAAGCAGTGAAATGTATAGAGAAGTAGTTCATATTAAAACGCTAATTTGAATAAGCAATTGACTAAAAAACTAATCAAAATTGTTTCATGACAAAAGCTAATAAGACTTTGGAAAAAAAAAATTGAGTATAAATTTATAAACTAAAGTGAAATAGCAAAATAACTTGAAAAGAAAGAAAGCAAAGAAGAAACCTACAATCAGAAGCGTTGAACCAGAGCAAATCACAAAGGATGATGCATTATTATTAAATTGATAATTTTTCCCTTTATGTAGTAGAAGACAAAGAGAGAGTAAAAATTAGGGCTAAGAATAAAAAATCTTTTGGCTTTTTAGGTATTTAAGAATTTTGGAATGTAATAACAATTTGACTTTTGTGTTTCTTTGGTATTAAATTAAGGACTTATTTAGAAATTTGAATTCTAGTTTGGAAAGGTTCTCGGCTTACGCCATAAAATAAAAACTCACCCAACGCCAAGGCATACACTCAGAACAATGGGACTTACATCTCGCAATACTTTCGCTCCTTGAATTGTCTCAATGCATCTTTACTGTTCCCCTTCGGAAAGAGAAGGGGTGGCTTGCCCCAAAAACGCATTTTAAAACATTGCTCATGACATGTCGGTGCAGATGCTATAATTTGTCCAAACTAGCTGACTCCGCAGCACATAGAGGGCACATAAACCGTTGAGGTCGATCCTAAATCATATGATAACTAGAAAGTATATCAGTCTTAGGTCATAGTTCAGTTTATGTCCTTGCTTTTGACCTATGTCAATAAAAATATCAAGATTCTTTTCAACAAATAGGGAATTTACTCGGCATCTGTTGAAACATATTGAAGCTTTACAAAGTGGCAGAAGATCTCCATACATGGATGCAGTCGTTTATTCATATGATTGTTGAGTTGCAAGTCGATGAAACATTTTTGTTTTCATTTTGGCAATTGTTACTAAAGTTACTTATCAGTGTAAAAAGCTTGATGTTTTGAGCAGATTATATGTTTGCTAATTCTAGTCTTTTTCAGAGTTCCAAATATATCCATTGTCTAAGAAGTTTTCTGTATTTTATAGAAGACTATCTAATTAATGTTTTGGGCTTGGACTTATAAGGAGGAGTTCCATATCAAAGAGTATTCTCATTGAGCTTTTCCACATTTCAAAAGGATTTTGAAGTTCAAACATAATTTTTATTTTTAAGTGAGAATGGATCCCAGTCCAATGTGGGATTCGGTAACATCAATCAAATATACCTGCATGAATCCCAGTCCAAGTAGGATTGGGTAACATCAATCGGATATTTATACCTACAAGCCCAAAACCCTTTTAAGCAATAATTGATTGACGGAACCGAAATTCCATTAGCCCGCCAATTTTCAAACAGTACTCTCTTCATTTCTTGGGATTTCCTTCTCTGCGATATCAACCTTAAAAGATGTGGGGTCTGAATTAAGGAAGTTGGTTTCAGACAAATTAATGTCTCTGCTGGGTTACTCATAGCCCACAGTTGTTACTAGTGTTCTTAATCTTTCTAAGCAAGCTTCATCAGCTGCTCATCTCACAAATCAGCTAGTAGATATGGGAATGTCTTCCTCCGACGAAATACGGTTGTTTGCTCAAGAAATTTTTGCTAGAGTTGAGCGCATGACGACAGGGCCAAATCTTTATTTACAACAAGAAAAGGAGGCTGCAATGTTGGCGAGGAAGCAAAAGACCTACACACTTTTGGAGCCTGATGATGATGACTATAATGTTGGTGCCGAAAGTAATTCTATGCCCTCTCAGACTAGGAAAGAGGATACCCGTGAAAAGATATTCAAGAGAAGGGTTGAGACCAATGAAGACGAAGATGATGACGAGGTAGTTAGGAATGTGGAGGATGACAGACGCGTTAGGAGACGAACTTCCCACGAGCAAGATGACAATGATAACTCTGAGTCAGAAGAGGAAGAATACCAAAGAGAGAGGGAAGAGTTGGAACGACTTATCAGAGAGGGAGATGCTGCAGCAACTAGAAAGTTGGCAGAGCCAAAATTAACAAGGCGGAAGAAGAGGCCATCAGGAGGTCTGATGCGTTAGAGCGAAATGACATTGCAACTTCAAGGAAACTCTCAAGACAAGAATACTTAAAGAAAAGAGAGCAGAAGAAGGTACAGGAACTGGAAGACGATATAGAAGATGAGCAATATTTGTTTGACAAAGTGAAGTTGACAGAAGTAGAGCAAAGGCAACTGAGATATAAGCAAAAAATATATGAACAAGTTAAGAAGCGATCAGAAGATACTGATGTCGTGGGCGAATATAAAATGCTGATGCCTATGATGTTGAAGGTTGTATAAATCAGAAAAAGAGATTTTCAGTTGCAAAACTACGTTGCAGGGATCCAGATGCTGCTCAAAATATGTACTCTTTCGCGGAACAAGAAGCATTGGAAGAACATCAGATTGGGAAGGCAACACTTACATTTGGATCGAAAAATGGAAAGCCAAGATCTGAGGTATCAATTTGTGAGCGACAGCAATGGATGGTGTTAATGTTGAACAAGAACCTCCTATTGAGTCAAGAGAGAAATCTACGGCTAAATTGGCATTTGAAAAACTTCAGGAGGACAGGAAGATTCTGCCTATTTACCCCTACAGGGATGATTTGCTCAAAGCTGTTAATGATCATCAAGTTCTTATTATTGTCGGAGAAACGGGTTCCGGAAAAACTACCCAGATACCGCAGTATCTACACGAGGCGGGATATACCAAGCGTGGGAAGATTGGATGTACTCAACCTTGCCGAGTTGCTGCAATGAGTGTTGCTGCACGTGTTTTTGATGAATTGGGAGTCAAACTTGGTCACGAGGTTGGCTACTCTATTCGTTTTGAAGACTGCACTTCTGGAAAAACGATACTGAAATATATGACTGATGGGATGTTGCTACGGGAATTCGTTGGAGAACCTGATCTAGCAAGCTATAGTGTAATCATGCTCAATGAGGCTCACGAAAGAATACTATCAACTGACATTTTGTTTGGGTTGGTTAAGGATATTGCTCGATTTCGGCCTAACTTGAAGTTGCTTATATCAAGTGCGACACTAGATGCAGAGAAGTCCAGTGATTATTTTGACTGTGCTCCAATTTTTAAAATTCCTGGAAGGCAGTTTCCAGTCGATATACACTACACAAAAGCACCAGAGGCCAATTACTCGAATGCAGCAGTAGTCACTGCTCTTCAGATCCATGTAACTCAACCACCTGGTGATGGTGATATCTTAATCTTTTTAACTGGGCAGGAGGAGATTGAAACAGCAGAGGAGATTATTAAGCACCGGATAAAGGTTTTGGGGACAAAAATTCCTGAGCTGATAATTTGCCCAACATATGCAAACCTGCCAACTGAATTACAAGCCAAGATATTTCAGCCCACTCCTGAAGGGGCTCGCAAGGTTGTCCTAGCTACAAATATTGCTGAAACATCATTGACGATTGATGGGATCAAATAGGTTATTGATCCAGGATTTTCTAAGATGAAGTCTTACAACCCACGGACGGGAATGGAGTCATTAATGGTCACTCCTATATCGAAGGCCCCTGCAAACCAATGGGCTGGTCGCTCTGGAAGAACAGGTCCTGGAAAGTGCTTCCGATTATACACTGCATATAACTACATGAATGATTTGGAAGATAACACAGTCCCTGAAATACAAAGGACCAACCTTGCAAATGTGGTGCTTTGTCTCAAGAGCCTTGGGATTATTAACTTGGTGAATTTTGACTTCAAGAATCCCCCACCAGCAGAAGCTATACTTAAAGCGCTGGAACTGCTCTTTGCCCTTGGTGCCCTTAATAAGCTTGGCGAGTTAACAAAAGTAGGTAGAAGAATGGTCGAGTTTCCCCTAGATCCCATGCTATCCAAGATGATTGTTGCCTCTCACAAGTACAAGTGCTCTGATGACATAATAAGTATTGCTGCAATGCTTTCTGTGGGGAATTCAATATTCTATCGTCCAAAGGACAAACAAGTCCACGCAGACAATGCAGGGACGAATTTTCATTTGGGCAACGTGGGAGATCATATCGCTCTGCTAAATGTTTACAATTCCTGGAAAGAAACAAACTTTTCCACGGAGTGGTGCTACGAAAACTACATTCAGGTTAGAAGCATGGAGAGAGCTAGGGATATCCGAGATCAATTGGAAGGCCTGCTAGAAAGAGTGCAAATTGAGTTGACTTCAAATGTTAATGACCGGGAAGCTATAAAGAAGTCTATAGCATCAGGATTTTTCCCCCACTCAGCAAGACTACAAAAAGGGCGGATTTTATCGAACTGTTAAACATCCCCAGACAGTTTACATTCACCCCAGATCTGGTTTAGCACAGGGGCTTCCTAGATGGGTTGTCTACCACGAGCTGGTCCTGACAACTAAGGAGTACATACGACAGATTACTGAACTGAAACCAGAATGGCTTGTAGAAATTGCTCCTCACTACTATCAGTTGAAAGATGTTGGAGACTCCAGCTCAAAGAAAATGCCTCGCGGAAGTGGCCGTGCATCTTAGGATCAACTACTACTTTTGCACAAAGCATTGTGGCTTATGCTCGGATTTGGAAATTTGCCCATTATACTGCTTGGTAGGAGGATTCTGCTATTTGAAGAAGCCCATAGATTAACTGAGACGATTAGATAGCTGTATATAGGATTTTGTATATTCTTCATTTTATTGGATTTTTGTAGATTTACGGCAGTAATTCTTTGTACATGCCTCTTTCTGATGCATTATATTGCACGTCAGCATGAGGAAGTGCAACTGTCTAATTAATGAACTGCGAAAAAAAATGAAGTTCCAGTGAGTGCTAAACACTGGTAATTTAATACATACCTGTTTCCCCACACTCCAGTCTTCTGTACTAGATAAATTGCCACAACTGAATGATCACTTAGAGGTCTATTCTTATGCTATTTGCCTGTGAGTTCATCAACTACCTGAGGAGTCCAAGTTTGGCTTATGTTCTTATTAGAAGAGTTGTCATTCAAAATTCTTTATGCTATTTGCCTGTGGGATTATTATTCGAAAAAAGAAAAAAGGAGTAATAGGGAGAGATTCGCAGCATGCAGGAGATAATAGATCGATATAAGAGGCACACTAAGGACATAGTTCAACCTGAAAATCAAGTTGGGGAACAGAATCTGCAGGTAATGCCTTGGATTTATGCCTCCTTCGTAGGTTGAATTGACGAGCAATTAGTTTCTTGCAAAAAAATGAAAACGGCTTAATGTAGCTTACATTATAATGCAGCATATGCAGCATGAGGCAGCAAGTTTGATGAAGAAGATAGAGCTCCTTGAAGAATCTAAAAGGTTCAATCAAACCCCAATCCAAAAGTTGCTGCATTGTCGTTTCATTGTCATTTCTCTCCCTTTCCTAGTAAGTTTGAAAGTCTTCTAAAACAAATGGAATTTGCATCAGGAAACTCTTAGGAGAAGGTCTGCAGTCCTGTACCCTTGGAGAACTACAACAGATAGAAAAACAGTTGGAACAGAGTGTCAGCACCATCCGAGCACGAAAGGTTTCTTCATAAAAGTCCAAGAAATGATCTGTTCTTACGAAGTTTTAGGAACTTATCATTTAATTTAGTTTGCTTGTTCTTTTCAGATTCAAGTTTTTAAGGAACAAATTGAACGACTAAAAGAAAAGGTAACACCACAGTTATTAATTTATTATGAGCTGGAATTCCCATGAAGGTACACAATAAGAGTTTTCATGCATAATGCAATCATCTAAACAGTGAATTCAAGATAACTCGGATTGCAAAGTCGAAACAACTTACATATGGGCATGACTTCGTTGCATGTCAATGTCTCTGTCAGTCAGGTTAACTGTTTTACTAGTTTATTTAATTCTTTCCTGTCTAACTAATCCAGGAGAAAATTCTTGCTTCTGAAAATGCAATACTGAGGGAGAAGGTATACTTTTCTTTTCCTTAGCCTCAAACCTTAGTTTAAGTCTTCTTTTTTCAACTCTTCGACTCTATAGTTCATAGTTGAGTATGAAACCATAATAAAGGAAAGTAGTAATTCTCTCGCGTCTTTTTTTAGTTTGGTGGCTTTCAACGGAGACAAGGATCAACTGGAGAAAAGGAAGGGGAAGTTCTTTGTCCAGAGAGTAGCGAAAAATCAGATGTGGAGACTGAATTGTTCATTGGACCACCCGAGTGCAGAATAAGGCGTCCCTTACAGAATTGATAGGTGAAAAATCTTTGGACTATCTGCAGTTCCAGGGTATAAAATCAATTGTGAAAATAGTATTCATGCTAAATAATTGTGCATTCTTGAGCAAGCAACTAATAAGGCGTATGTCTCTTAGGCGCAGCTGATGGAACTTTTGATCAATTCTGAGATCATTTGTACTGGGATGTGTTATATTTTCCTTTGATTGACACTCTTAATTAATAAGCTCCTTTCATTATGACGTTAAGCACCTGTTTAGCTGCTTCCATATTTGTGGGACAGCTATATAACTCAACAATATTCTAATCACTATTTATGTCAGGAAAATCTTAAGCAACATGGATATCGACTTTCTTGCTTGGCTCTTGTTCATTTGCTAGTGTATCTCTTGCCTCAAAACCATATAAATCAGAGAACTTTCTGACAATAGGGGGGTTAGTTTTATCTCCTTCTGTGGTCTGAATCATAGACCCTTATTTGTATAGTGCTTCATGTTGCGATCCAACAGTTGCATTATTAGTTTTATATATGGGATAGAAGTCCTGAAAACACAAAGCTTGTGTGCTCTTGAAGATCAAAACGAGTTTGCATAATAAAAATTACTTACAGGGATAGCATGTGTTAACATCTAGTATCAAATGTTATGATAGAGTGAGGATAAACATATAGAAAAACAATTTCCTGATAATTTTGCCGAGGACCAGACTTAGACCAAGTCCTATGGAGTTTCAAAAATAGACCTCTATGTGATCATTCAGCTGTGGCACCATCCAAAATTTTAAGCACATCTTCTTTTGTAGGAAGAGTAGGAATAGATCCTTTTTGTGTTACTGTAATAGTTCCACATCCATTTGCAAAGAATAGCTTTCTTTAATTTCTTCTCATCCTGCAGCCAAAATTTCAAAGACAATTTAAAGACATTTGCAAAGACAACTTTATGGCTTGAAATTGGCTACAAAGTTCAGTGATGAACTATTAAAAATTATACCTTATACAAGTATGAATCTGAGGCCAAAGCATACAGAACTCCACCGACTCATGCATCACCTGCCCCTGTGGTGTCAACAGCCTCAACTTTAGCTCTACTTACTCTTCTGTGAAAGTCCTGCAAAATTTTATCTGTTATAATTTGTGATACCAATATCAGAAGTGAAGCTGTTAAAGTATTATTGATTTTCTTCCCAAGTTGCATATGTTAAAGACTAAAACTTAGTGTAGTATCTGCAGCCCTCTTCACCTTTACCAGCAAAAGCTTAAGATTCTGGTGTAAAAGTTTAGTTATCACAACATTTTCATCAAATGAACTATCACCATTAGTTAAGAATGTGATTTAGTCCTCGCTTACATGCAATTTCCATGTAAGCACAAGGGGACTTTTACTGCTTTACCCAAGATTTAACTTGTTTGTAAGCTGCATTTATCCTAATAAGGTCAGCTAATTGGTTTCAAATGCTCATGATGCCTTTTTGAGCAGCCTCTGCTTGATGACTGTAAGGGCAATCTTAGATTTGAGTCATAAGAAAGAACACACCCTGAATTCTTGGCAACATCCAGTGCAGCAAAACTGAATGCCCCATAGTGAAAAACTTTTGCCTACAAAGAAGTAAAAGATTATCATTCCTTTTACTGCCTTAATTGGAAAAGGGAATGTTTTTCTCTTTTCACACCACACCTCAATAGAAGTTTCGACTTATTTGTTGAAAGTAAAGTGTCACACCAACTGAACCAACAACTCTCGTCTATGGAAAAAGGTATTTAAGACATCTTTCAAACAATTACTATTAGTTCTCAGCACAAAGAAACACATGGAGTAACTTATTTAACCTTCTGAATGAGATCTTTGTCCAGCTCTGCTTCAGTAAGGAGCATATCAGCACTTGGATCGCGAAAAAGAAAAAAATTTAACTTTCTCTATCTCTCACCATCTTATCTATAAGTTGACAAAGGCCAACACTGTCCTTCCATGGGGATTAAAACGCATATGACCAAATTCATCTTCACCTACCTGAAACAAAGATGAAATCTTCCTAATTAACTTGGGTAAACTTTGAAAAACCTCTTGAATTAGAAACAGAGAACCACAAGAGTGGTTGAGCCATAACTTCATAAAGTCCTTGACAACAGGTTTGGGCATATTAA
Organism: Nicotiana obtusifolia; assembly: GCA_002018475.1. Taxonomy (NCBI): domain Eukaryota; kingdom Viridiplantae; phylum Streptophyta; class Magnoliopsida; order Solanales; family Solanaceae; genus Nicotiana; species Nicotiana obtusifolia. The sequence goes on from MCJB01020319.1 coordinate 25,367, forward strand.
ACACATATAAGCTCAAAGACAAAGCAAACAATAGTATCTTCTACATTCTTGGCTCGAGTTTCGCTGTCAATCATGAAATAAAAATGTGCTTGGCTCAAAAAGATGCAGGTCTCTATAAGTGAAGATTGCTTCCGTTAATTGCATAACAGAAAATTACCTTGACTACCAACTGCAACATTGGCAGGAGTTTTCTTGCACATGTGGTTTCAACAAGTGAAACTCCTGCTATTGTTTGCCCAAAATCAATCAACATTTCCCCGAAGCAAACAACTAGGCCATGATTTTCGTTGTGGGAAGAGATTTTGGTGTATCCACTTGTTTGGACGTTGAAAATATTCTAAATCAGTAACATATTGCTCAATATACGATAGGCATGAATTCGAACAAATGATATGTTAAGACTTCAGTTTTGATTGACCATACCTGGATGTATAGATTACATAATATGAGTTGCTGAAGCTTCCTTTTCATAAACTTTCTTCCATTATCCGGTCAAAGGACTTAATTGACACAGAGAACTTGCTCTGTCACTTTACTTGGTCTAAAATAGAAAAAGATTATTAATTCGTAATGAAACCTTTTTTCCCTTTTTCTCTCCCCTTTAATTAGTTAGTTGTCCTCTGAACGTAAAAAGAGAAGAAAAGAAAATAATAACAACTTAACATCCCCAATGTTTGTGATATCACATTTACCTCCCCTATTTAATTTTTTTCGTTATTTAATTACTTTTCTGATATTCCAAAATTGTCCTTATGGCCTTTATTAAATTTGCGACATATATAAGCTGTCTGCCGCAAATCCTTGTCACAAAAATGTCTCTCTCTGACAGTTACCGATCCAGGTATCTCACTTAATTCTTCACATGGATTCTCCGTCTCTTGAGTTGTCTAATTTCTTGTGAGAAAGATGAACAAATATCGTTCACCTTCTTTGAATTACTTCCCGAGTTATCCCTCTTGTGAGAGAGATTCTTATATATGAATCGATGGTTACCTTGCTCAAATTCAATTTTGATATTTTAGAGTAAATAGAGAAGGACTAGCGGTCATGCCTCATACTGGAAAAGAACTAATGTACCTCAATTAGACAAACAGATGAATGTCAAACACACGAAACAATCTCTCTCTTAGCAAAGAAGATCGTTTGTGTTTCTGCCAATCAATTTTTTATCTCTAAGAATGCAATGGGCATATGGATCTAAAGGTACAAGGTTAATCTAAGGATCGGAGTTTTCCTTATTGGTCGTTTCTTGCTTTTAGATATATGTAAAACCTCCTGGTTCATGAGAGGTTTTTTTCTCTCTGTAATTTGGAGCAAACGCATTGTGAAGGGCCACAAGGACAATGCTCTAATACATCAGTCCCATTTAATTGTATGCGTTACTGTCTATCCTTAATTAATTTTGTACTCCTTTTAATTCTACTTTTCTGTGCATTTAATTCTATTCTTCTGCAGTTGAGCTTTAATTTAGCGCTATAGAAATGATTGCAAATTAATCACCCTATTTGGGTTATTAGGCCAAACCTCTGAAATATTACCTTAATTTTTTTACTTTATCAGATACTTCACACGTCATTTGTTTTTGTTTTTGTTTAGTCAAACTATGCATTGCCAATTAATTTGCTGAGAAAAAGGGAAAGTGAACAAGGTTAAACAGGAACACTTAAAATTATACATTATATGACAAGCACTTCAAATCATAAATATGTCACTGAGTTTTTAGTCTCGAAAAACTGGAAGCAAAGACTTATACTATATCCAGAAGTGGGAATTAGAAATCAAAGGCCCCAACCATGGATTATATTACTCTCAACAGCCATGCTCCTTGATTCTGGGGGTCCTTCTGCAGCCATATAGTGATGATACCTGTTCGGAAAACAACACATTCTATATTAAAATTCCCTTCAGATTGACAATTGATGAAGTTGATACGAAACGTTGAACCGGGGTTATGTCAACTCCTACCAATATATATATGCTCGGCTACTCTACACTTGCAGAAAACGAAGTATCACATCCGGGTTCAAAAATGCTCAAGTGCCATAGTTGGAAATTTAAGTTAAGGGTAATTTAATGAAATATAGGTATACCCTATTTGGAGTATTGGATCGGGTTCACATTCCATGTGATTTGATTGGGAAGGGTGGACAACAAAACTGCTGCTTCCAGCTGATGCATTAGAAGTCCATGGAAATGGAAGAGCTCTGAGTCCTTGTCCTTCTGCCTCAAGCTGCCAATATATATAGGAAAACAAACTCTTCACATTGTTACTCTATATATATAGTCTTCACAAAGCAGCATAATATATTTCTCAAGTTTGAACGAATACCGATGATAGTTCCAAAGAAACCTTAATCTTCAGTTGCTTGTTCACATCACCAAGTTGACGCTCCTGACAACATAATCCATTATCAAGTCAAAATAGATAACTACACCATTATTTTTACATGAATTGTGGTCCTCACTTGCCCCTGCTAACTCGGAACTCCTAATAATCTTTATCAATTAATAAGATGTATGTCCTTCTACTCACCTCACTCTTTCTTTCCAATCTATTTGACTCTTTAATTGTACTTATTTACATGGTACCTCGAGTCACTAATTTCCTTGAGAATGGACCGGAGAAATTAAGCGAGACTTAAAGGCTATTGCGAACAACCATCTAGCAAATTTAACTTCTTTTTCTTTTGTCTTTAGGTTATAAAGAGATCTAGGGTCAAGGGCTATTGAGGCAACAGTGTGTCTCACCAACTGAATTAACCGCTCTCATCACAATGTTGTTTGGACTCATCACTTACCATGACACAACAAGATGGAAATTAGTGTTCTTAAGATTCTAGGCCTTCAAATCCCTTCCAACTCTTGATTTTGCACCCGTTTCACCTTTTATAACAAATTTATAATTGTGATAACTAGGAAAAATCATATTTCTAATTTGTTTGTACCGATTTTGACTTACCTTTCTACGGAGCTCCTCCATCTGTTCCGCCATTATTTGTGTCTACACAAAAAAAACAACGCTTATTAACAAAAAATAAAAATCTATAGAAGTCTATATATTAACCAAACAATGATAAAGATGGCAATATTACAAGCCAAATTAGATCACTAGCTAATTGCGCGTGATGATTTGAAAAACGTATTGATACATTTTAATTTTTCCAGTATTTTCTTATTTGAATTTTTTTTGGTCCTTTGATTCGTGTGTCCTTGTTGCTTATACCTTTCTTGTTACTGGATGGTGTTTCTTTTTGTTCAAACTTAATCTTAAGCACTAACTTAGGCCTTTTATTTTTAGTCGACCAAATCTAAATATTGCAGATACAGCAGACAAAGATTTAGTTGTAAAAAAGGAGATGAAGCAAAAGCAATTACTTTGAAAACAATCTAATACCTTTCTTTGCCTGGCTTGTGCAAGTGCACCTTCAAGTTGTTTTTCAAGATTTTGCAACTCCTTCAGACTCAGTGGCCCAAGATCTTCACCAAGCAAGTGCCTTCATGCATCAAAATAACATCTCAGAAATTTCGACAATATTTTTTTCCCAAGGATCGGACAGTCACGAAATTATTTTGTTTATGTTCAGTGTGCTACATTTATGTACAAAATAAGGTGCCAAGATGTGTCTGAATAAGCAATTGAAATAACCTTTGAGTTCGTTGAAGGGCTTCAAATTTGGCCTTTAGTTTTGAGACCTCTTGGTACCAGCTCTAAGTTTACAACCAAAACAAATTATGCTTAGGAAAGACCATAAATTATGATAGGCCAATTGATTAATTGGCGCGAAACATACAACATTAAGCTGCAAATTCACCTGTGTTTCTCTCTCTCCGCAGTTGTCTTGAGGATTAAGGCAACAACGTTGATATCGCTCAAGGGTTTTAGTGATACTGCCAACAGCAAAAACACAATATTCAAAGCCTAAACCATACATGTTACTACAATTTATAATATGTTATTACAATTAATAAAATAACTACAAAATGTTCTTGACAAACTCCTAGAAAATGCCAGCTAACAGATTGGTAAGTTATTACTCTGAACAACACTCAATTCTCCTACAAGAAATTTAGCAGCTACAAGTTACAAGTTTTAGATAACACATGGAGAGACATTAAGATGCACAATGGCCATGATTTACAGAGAGGACTTTAGCTTCCCTCCATGCTAAGTGGAACTAATAACTTGAATAATAAGGCAGGTAATCTGATACCACGTGTTAAAAACACACTAACGGGTCGTTTGATTGGAAAATAAGTTATCCTATGATTAATTATCCACCCTCCCATAGGGATAAAAAAAAATACTACAATCCCGAGATAATTAATCATGATTACTTCTTTCCCAACCAAATGACCCCTAATATTATTATTATTACAATATTATATCTTGTTCAAAATGATATAAAATTTTATTATATTGTCAGTGCATATAAGTTGAATCGTATAGAAATGCCATAAAGTACAGCCTTTAGAACTTAACAGAAACTGTCATAGATATCCTGGATTAAGCCAGTAGCATCTAAAAATTAAGAGTCCTAAATCACAAGTAACCATTGATACTTTCTGCCATAATTTTGAAGAATGAATAATGTTAAATTGGAATCTTTCCTGCACATTATAGCCATGCAAAGACAAATTGTAATCTATATTTTGAGTAAAAAAGACTATTTCCCTTAACCAAAAGCAAATTTTCTGTTAAAAAAAAAAATCTAGGCTGTTCTTTGTTTTTTTTTTTCTTTCTGTTTTTCTTCTTTTCTGCCAAAAATTAATAATATAAATCATTGTCTTTTGGGAGAGCAACAAAAAGTTTTTACTTAAAAATGAAAATTATTTTGGCTCTTTCTATACTCACGACTCAATAATGTGTATGGGTAGATGGAGCCTGGACCAAGCTTTCCACTACCATATTCAGCAACATTTTCGAGATACGCTAATGCCATCTAACAATCTACCACCAACCCTAAACAAAAAAGAAAAAAAAAAAAAGAAAAACAAACGAACAAACAACAAACTCTAAAAGAAAAGAAAACTATTGAATATACAATGGGGAAAAGGGGGGGATACACAGCAGAAGGAAAAAACAGTGAAGGCAAAAAGCCGGAAGAGTACATAAGGAGCTGGGGGAGAAGAGGAAGAAGTGAAAGAAACATGATGACATGCCAAAGGGTTAAAATGGCAAAGTCTTCTCATTTCTATTCATTTACTCCATTTATTTTATTGGCCATAAGTACAGCAGGAGGGGTTGTCTTTTTACTTCTTCCAACCTTTCTATATTTGGAAAGTGGAAAAAGAAATTCATTTTACAATTCCTTAAGCATTATTAGAAACATAACCATTTAGACATTATATATTAATAAGGGTCTATATCTTTTCGTACTTAAATCTAAGGATCAGGTTATCTTTTTGCCATCACTAACAAAGATCATGATATTTTCGATCTCCATACAAAATTAACCCTAATTCTAAACAAAAGTGATGATAGTAGAAATGTGATTATGAAGACAAGAATATTTTAGTTCGCCACTACAGATCTACAATATCAGATAGGGGAAAGGAGAAATCAAATAAGAAAAAAAAATTATCAACACTAAAATAAAATAAAGTAGAAGATAATTATACTTGGATTTACCCCAAACATTAATGAAACTCTTGGATAAAAAAGTTAGAAAATCAGAGGTATTTTCAAGATGCCAAAAAGAAAGAAGCAATCTTTATACGCAACGAGAGTAAAGAAATGATGTCAAAAATGTGAAGAAAATGAAAAACAATACATTTGCATAAACAACTGCCACTGAAGAGGAAAGAAACCATAAACAAAAGGATGAAAAAGAGGACCTTCAGTGAGAAGTTTAAGGGGTTGAATAGGAATAAAAGTACTCAGTTTCATCATTTCTGCAAAGAACAAGAGCTGGAAGAAAGGTTGTTAATATATGGAAAAGCTCAAGAATCTAAGACTCAGTTACAGACTTAAAAACAACTCTAGCATTTTACACCAATAAGTTTCACCAAAATGGGAAGATAAAAGAAATGTTGAAGGATCAGTTCTTGGGGTTTGGGAATTGAAAGAGAAAACTCCTTTTCTTACATAGAAAGTAGCATCAGATCATACTACCTGCAAAACAGATAAATGTAAATCTCGCATATGAACAAATTCCCTTCTCACAGGCATGCCACTCTTTTTGCTGTGCAGTGCACAATGCTTCCTTTTACACAAAGGATTTAGTTATACAGAAGAAAATCTATGAGTATGGTAGCAGAAATCAGTGAAGAGACCCCAAGATCTAAGGATGAAAAGGTAAGAAGACAAAGTTTGAAGCTTTCTGATTTTTTAGAACCATTGGACTAATAAGTGCTCCCAAAAACTGCAAAAGCATTAAAGAGAAATAAGAGCAAATTAAGTTGGAGCAGAGAGAAGCATAAAAAAAAAGGAAGGGAATTAATTAATAGTAGTAGGAACAAAATGGAGAGAAACCCTAGATCTTTGCACAGTTGTCCAAAAGGGTTGGAGAAGTTTCTGAAGCACATACACTTAACAACCTCGTCAGTCCTTACTCTGATCTTTTAATTTGTTTCTGTGGAAGCTCTCAAACCATATATTGAAACGTGTCAATTCCCCATTGGTAAAATCTACTCAAATAGATCATCACATGGTTTTGATCAAACATACAACTGAGAAAAAGAAGAAAACTCAAGAGAGATCCAAATCTGAAAAAAGAAAAAAAAAAACTAACTCCACTTAAGAGACAATAGATAAAATAAGTTGGTGCTTCTGTAAAGCACTGCAAAAGCCAATACCAATTTAGCAAGTTCAGTTCTCCGAAAAGAAGAAAAAAGAAGAGTCAGACTAATTAAATTAGGCTTGAACCCACTCCCACATAAACTAAAAACACAACACAAACCCACCCCCCAAATGAAAACAAACACAAATTTGTAATTTGTTGATTTAGAGAGAAACCCATATCAAGAATTAGCCATTAAAAACCATACAAGTAAATTTGACACACATATTCAGGTATAAAACAGTTCAAAAAAGCTTAGTATATTATACCCTGAACTACCAAACTCATAAAGCTTTCCACGACTAGAGAAGATGATGAGAGCAACTTCAGCATCACATAGCACTGAAAGTTCATAAGCTTTCTTCAGCAAACCATTCCTACGCTTAGAGAAAGTCACTTGACGGTTGATTTTGTTCTCTATTCTCTTCAATTCCACTCTTCCTCTCCCCATTATTCTTTCTTTCTACTTTTATTTTTTATTTTTTTGCCTCAAAGAAAATGGAAGAGAGCTATGGGGATATGAAGGTCACCTTTGGTACAAGGAGAATTATGTTATGAGTAATGAATAGGAAAACAAGGAGAGGTGGGGATAGCAATAAAGTAAGGGTATGTACTACAATTCTTTCTCCCTTATAAATGTGGAAGCTGAGTAAGAGGCTCAATCTTGGATCTCCTCTTGCAAGAAAATAGTAACCTAATAATTCTTCTTTTGCTTCATTCTCCCTTTCACCTTTTTTTCCCTTTGTTTAAAGAAAAAAATCCTCTATTGAGTGTCTAAATTTTTTTTGCTCTATTGTTTCCTAAAACACTCTTTTCTTGTAGTTGTGAGAAACTTTGTTACCTTCTCTTTTGGGGTAAAAAAAACCTGGCCACATACTACTATAGTAATTTGTTTCATGAGAAGCTGAATTAAAGGGAGGAGGGACCTTTCAAAATGATGATGGAGAAAAGGAAAAAAGTGAATACGTGGTCCAAGAATTAGGTTCAATGAATTCAAAACCTCCAAATTTCAGATAGTTTCTGTTCAATTATGTGAAGACATAACAAAGTTTGATGGTAGCAGCCAACTAATATTTTGGGACCATTTTATTAATTGTTGAGTGACAAAGGCTCACATCAAATGTACTCATTTATTCAAGATCTGTGAATGATATATATTTTATTTTTTCCTAAATGCATGGGCTAACTCTGATCATAATTTCTTTAGGAGTTTAATAAGTTCATATCAATGGGATATTTGTTTAGAACTCATATCAATTATCAAATGTGGTTGGGTGCATTAGGGAAGATCATGAATTGCCAAGAGAGGTCCTAATTATCTAAAAATATAAAGAACCTAGCTTTTTCTATTTTTGCCTAGTGATAGCTAAGGGTTGTTAATGAAGAACTTGTCTTGTAGTACGAAGTATTTTGGGAATTATTAAGCGATGGTGGCTAATTAAGATTTGGCTATCAATTAAGGAATCATAAATCTTAATCAAATGGACATGCTATCTTTGACAGAAATATATTTGCTACGTGGTGCATATGTTGCTCCTTTTTCTTGTATATTCCTTTTTTTTTTTTTTAATGAAATTGGTGTTCGAATCAGTTTGTGCGCACCTCCACTGATTTTACTGTGTCCAAGATACGAGCTACCCCCATTAGCCTAGATATTGGACAACAATGTATTTTTTTTTTATTAAGATGGCCTATAGCAATAAGTAATTGTCTATAATAATCTTGATTTGGTAACTTAAAACTATAGTAAATTAACCTTCTATATTCGATTAAAAATAAACTAATAGTAACACAAGATTTACAATGTCAACGTATATAAGTCAAGTTCTAAATTATTCAGCTTATAAATTTTGTAGTAGAAGAAAATTAATATTGCACCAAGCCAGCACACTGTTTCTGGTTGTACAAATGGCATACGAGAACGCTTGTATGCCGTTGTTTCTGGAAAATATATAACGAATTAAAGAAACTAAGAGGAGCGAACATAAGTAGATTAAGCATGCATGGGTTAGAGGGGTTCCATTGAACCTAGTATATCCAACACAGCAGGCTACGGACTCGAAATATATGTGAACAATCACCAAAATCGCAATAATGTTAGATTATGAACCAATAATTTATAAGTAATGAGTTTAGCAGTAAGATCACTAATAAAGACTGAACGATCAAATTTAAATTTTGAATCGCTCTCTGACTAATAATAATTTTTAAAAAAAGTGGCATTGTGAAAATTAAACGGAAAAGGAAAAGAACATTTTAACTTCTTTATTTCGATAAAATAAAAAACGAAACAAAATAAAAAGTTGAGAATCATAGGGTAGGGATCAACAGCCATCATCCAACAAAGAAGGGTACAAACTTTGTTCATTGTGTTGGAGTTGTGAAGTCATTATTTTAATTGAAACCGTTATAGTATAGTGACGGACTACTCCCAACGTACACAAGGGCATTCCAGGTTCTTTTCTTCCTTTTGTTTGTGATCAGGGTGAGCCAACGATAGTGAGAAGAACAGGTAAAGGAGTACGGATACAATTTTGGTCGAATTTCGACCTTTCACATTGTTAATTAGTAGAGAATAGTACTTATATCTCTCTCATTAGTTGTGTTAGGATCTTCAAAAAGATTCGGTGGTCGTTTGGTTTGAAAACAAGTTATGCTGCGATTAGTTATATTGGGATTAATTATGTTGGAATTAGTTATTCTGATATTATTTCTTATTGACTGTTTGATATATATGTTGTATTAATCTTGTATTGTCAATTTTACTGCTTTATATTGGAGAACTTATCCTGAGTCACAATTTCACCTTCTGGCAGGTATAAGTTATCCCGATACTAGTTTTAGTAAATAAACAAGGGATAAGGCGGAACTAAAATTTTATTCCAGGATTATTTTTGTTTATCCATCATACCACACGACCCCTTAATGTCTTGGGTGCCTTCATTTAATGCCAAGGGTGGAGCTATCTAGAATTAAGGATGTCCAATTGAATCCTCTTCATTAGAATTTTTATATATACTAGTCTTATGATACGTGCGTTGCGCGTGTATACTATCTCAATGAAAAAAATATTAAAATAATATATAAATATCATATTAAAATATTATATTTGATTTATAAAATAAAAGTATGTGTTTGTGAAAGAGATAAATGTTGATCCTGTATACTATAAATGTTGATCCTGTGTACTCACTCTTGAATAAAAGAAAAAATCACAGCATAAACTTTTTCAATCTTCTGTTGATATGTATTCAATAATAAACTTATTTTAGTTTAATAATTTCATCACTCCATATTTAAAAATTATCATTCTTCCTTTCCAGTTTCAATATTCGCACATAAAATTAAGAGATTTATAATTTTGGTTTTGAAATTCTAATTTAAGAACTTCACCAAAAACGAATTAGGTTAATGGATGATATTAAATAATAGTTTCCTGCTTATTATCTCTTCTTATTTTTTCTTTTTGAACCTACGATAAATTTGACTTGACTTTAATAGGGTGTATGAAATATTAAAATTTTTGATTCTTTTTTCCTTTTTAAACCAACGACAATCATGTTTGTTAGTGATATATTAATTGAAAAAGGAGTTTCCCACTTGTTCTCTTCTTTTTTCCTTTTTGCCATACGCAATTTTGAATTTTGTAAAAATAAAATTTTATTTATATTTGCAATTTTGTCCAACTTAAAATGCATTTATGAAGGATAAAAAGGGCAAACAACATTTCGTTAAGAGGCTTCTTCGTTTTAATATAGCTAGTCTTTGGGTACGCGCTTTGTGCGCTAGCCCTAATTTAATGAATATATAATTTTAAAATTATTCAACTATAATATTAAATAATATATTTGAGTTTTAAAATTAAAATTAAAGAAAAGAAAGAAAGTAGTCTATAATTACTTTAGATGCAAGTAAAAGTTAGCAATCTTTTTTCTAAACAGATTGACTTTATTTATAGACAATCAACCACAATTTTAATCTAAGAGATATTTGTCACTGTTGCTTCCTTACGCACACGCAAGTATACGTGATCGACAAGTAATATAGGACAATGAGTCCGGATTATCGTACCCAAGGGACTTAAGTTAACTACTTTATAACAACTAATATTGTTATTTAATCAAGCAAAGATCAAGTTTAGTATATAGTTTATTCTAGATTGTAATTCTAATGTAAATCTAGGAATTGCAAAGAACAAATATGTATTTTGTAATCAATAAAACAAAGATTCCGGGGTTGTGATTATATTCCCAATCCTATTGCGTTCTAATTGACTTATCGTTCATATAGTTAATGTAAGATTGCTAATTAATCGATAATGATACTTATAGCCCTCTTCCGAAGTACTATTTGCCCATTCCTAACAAGATTAATGCCTATATTCCTATGGAATTAATCTAGCAAGAATGCATGAAGAACACGATTATATAATTAAGCATGGTGATTAAGTATATTCCTATCCTAACCACGAATCCGCTCTTTTTAACAAAGTTAAGAACATGCTTTCTTCAATCCTTATTCTAATCTAGACTTGGTTTTCCCAAACATAGCATAGATAATTGATAGAACTTAATTGGTGGCCAAAACAATTAAGCAATTAAGCATAGAATTGAAGAAACAATCTTATCCACATTAACTATTAACACGAATCCGTCAACTTAGAAACACAATATTCATGGCTAATCACAACCCCAGAACAAGGGGTGATTAGCAACTCATGTTCAACAAAAACAATTAACTAAAGAAGAAAACTAAAATAGAGATACTAGTTTTGATTGATGAACTGAGAATTTGATGATGTTGTTGATGTTCCTAGCCTCCCTTTTGCTCCAAAATCACGTTCTTCCCCTTCACAATGGGTTTAGGGATGTTTATATAGGAGTTGGGAAGGTTTTGGGTCGGTTTAGGGGTCTTCTAGATGAAGTAGGACACTTTTTCTGGAATCAGTCCCCTGGGGGGCGCTGGGCGCTGTCCAGGGGACTGGAGGCAGATTGCTTTCCCTTTGCTTCTGTCTTCAGCGCCACAGGCAGCGCTGGGCGCTGGCCTGTGGCCTGGTTCCCTCTTTTGTGCTTCTTTCTTCTTGTTTTGGCTTGCTTTCTCCCCCGATTTCGTCCCCGATTGTTTTAATCTTATTCCTACACATAAAACACATTATATTAGCATGAATCGATATGATTTAACATCCAAATCCAAACAATCAAGAGTTAAAATATGGGATAAGTTACATTAATTTAGCACTCTTCTACCCATTATCAGTCACCTTCATTATTCTATAACTATAATTTTTTATGCTGTATTTTTTGTTTCATATAAAAGACGGTGTACTAAATTATATGTAATAAAAATTTATTATTTGTTGTAAAAAATAAGTGTGGTTCATAAGGGAAAATTGAATTGGATCGGGAATAAAAAAGAAAAACGTTAGCCTTAAAGATTTTGAAAGGAGTTATTGCTAAGAAAGAAAACTTGAGTAGCAAAATTTCATATTGATGCGACGTTAGTTTTTAGATATTTTTTAAAGCATGAATCCTCTTTTAACCCAAAGTATTAACTAACATAATCTTTTATCCTAAAAAAAATCAATTGGATGGTGAAAAGAAAAAGATTTAAACGGAAAATAACTCTTCCAAAATTCTATAGAAGAATTAAAAACAAAAGTAACAACAAATTAAACTAAGAAAAATTGCCAAAAGTTACAATAATATTTTATAAAACAAAAAAATAAAAAAGATTAAGAGACTCATGCGATGAGAAACAAAATAAATAATAATTTATATTGATATACTTTTTTGTGTTAGTTCAAAGGATCCAAAAGCTTTTACGATTTAGAATCAGCAACCTAAATTGAGAGAAAGAAAGCACAAAAATTAGACAACACCAAATTAAGAACATAAAAAGAGATAATTTAGAAGCAAAAGCACTAATAAGCGATAAAGGAGTTTGAATCACAATCAACGATTAAGACTTAAACAACCCTAATGAAAATATCAAACTTTTCATATGACAAACTAAAAAGAACATAAAACAGAATTCAAAGCAATAGTCTTTCCAAGTTAAAGCAACAATAAAAATTGAACGACAATAAAAAAAAAACAAAAAACAAATTAAAATTGACTCTCGAAGCAATAAATTTTTAACCGACGCAGAAACTAAACCCTAGTGTCATGAAAATTGGTACATGTTACTAATGCCCTTTGACAGGGATATTTATTAATGATAAGTTTTCTATTTATTCTCTTAAATGTTTTCCTTTTGAACCCACCGAAAATTTTACTTTTCTTTAATAGGGATATTAAATGTTTCCTACTTATTCTCCTTTAAGTTTTATTTTTCTTTACGAAAATCACATTTTGTGATGGATATTAATTGAAGAAGTTGTTTTTCACTTATTCTCTTCCTCTTTCTCCCTTTTTTTTTTTTTTTTTTTTGTCATACGTTAGTTTCATTTTTTTTCCCAAAAATACTTTATTGATATTTATAATTTTATCCAACTTAAAATCCACTTACAATGGGTAAAGAATACGAATAAAATTTTACTAAGGGTTTTCGTGCTTTTAATATAGTATATCAATATAGATAAACTAGTATTGAATCCCCTTGATCTAAGATAAAATTCTAGCATAGTGACAAAAGAAGTTCAAGAATTATTTTAAGTCATAAGTTCAAATTTTAAATAAGACTATGTAGTATTTTTCTAATCTCCTATGCATGAATTTCCGTGTGTCACTGCCATTGTAATAAAGATATTGGTTTAAATGTTCAAACTCTTTCAATCTTTAGTAAGCTCATGTTAATAACCATATTTTTCTAGCGATTGTATCGTTTTGGACTAATTCTCTCATTATCTCAATTCAGCTATGAAGCCACTAAATATGCTCCACGGCCACTTCTTAAGCTGTGAGAGCCTACTCTATCCCACTAGATCTGCTTTAGGCTAGCTCCTTCTTGAGCTCGCCTTCTCTTTCTCTCTTTCCTTTTTTTTTTTTTTTTTTTTTTTTATTGCTATGAAAGATAACTTTATTTATAGATATTAATCTGATGATTCAATACAAAGCGGCACTTGGGAGTTCCTATAAAGTCTCATACAAAAAATTTACGAGCAAATGGAAGGAGGTGAACAAAAACATAATAGTTCTTCGTGGGAGGATGATAGAATATACTTGTCACTCATTGGTCTTTTAAAGGGACTCACAATATTCAGGATCACTCATCCTATTGAATGAATGTGAAGCAGAAGTGTGAAAATTTTATCTATGTTTATTCATTTGTGCGTATCAATATGTATACAAGTATCTATGTTATAAAGAAAACGAAAATCTTAAATCAGTTGCATACTTGTACATTTCCTCTTGCTACTCCTATAACAGAAAAACTAACAATATTCATTACTATGTATGTGCATGTGCCTGACACGTGCATGAACCTTCCTAGAAATTCTTTTATCCCTTCTGTGCAAATTTGAAATCAACGGCTGAAATTGAGCTTCTCTCAACGCCTAGGATACTTCCATGTGTATAGTGATCGAAGGGTGAAAAGAAGCGATGAAAATAAAACTGTTCGAACATAGAAATGTCTGAACCGTAGCTATTATGTCTCAAACTCCTTTGTTTCTCCTTCACTTCTTTATTCACATATGGTTGCCTCTTCGTCTCTATAATTTCTTCCGAGAAATTACCATGGAGCTTCTCCTCTTCAACATCCCTCTCAAGTTGGAGGAAAGAGATAAAATCCCAACTTGTTCATAATGAATTTGTGATAAGCCCCATATAAGGGTTAGGTGAATAAATCGGCGAGTTGATCCTTCGATGGAACAAAAGAGAGATTAATCAAGCCAGAAGGGAATTGCCGCACGAAATGACAATCCAATTCCAGGTGTTTTATCTGTTCGTAAAAGACTAGGTTGCTAACAATATGTATCTCGGCCTGGCTGTCGGAGTGGACGGGAACTGGCAGAGGCGGCGGGAACGAAAGATCGATGAGGAGACGAACCAACCATGTGATTTCAGTTGTAGCTCGTCGCATAGACCGATACTCCGCTTCAACGGAAGACAAGAAAATAGTCACCCGCTTTTTTGACTTCTAGGAAATTGTCGCTCCCCAAGTATAACAAAGAATCCGCTTACTGATCGACGAGATTCTTTGCAAGCTGCCCTATCCGCGTCGTAAAAAGCGAGTAGATCAAAAGAGGGCTTTGAAGACAAGAGGAATCCCTGACCCCGGCTCTTGGCTCAAATAGCATAGGACATGCTTAGCGGCTGAGAAATAAGAGAAACAAGGTCGTTGTATGTATTGGCTGAGTGATAAAACAGCAAAACACAAGTTTGGCCTTGTGTTTGTTAAATAATTGAGCTTGTCGATTAGCGGTAATTTAAATTTGTGGGCGCTGAACTTTTTTTGGCATAAAGTTATTATCAATTACATTATATAAAAACATAACTATTTGAACATGATAATGAAAAACGTTAACAAAAGAACACATAGTATTAAAATTAAGAACGTCGTAAAACTGTGATGAATAACGCATAGGTTTCTTCCTTCGGGAGGAATTGCTCGTCTTCAGGAGGGTCGAACTATAGAGTCCTTTTTCTTTTTCTTTCTTTATAGTGAATTAGATTTTGTAAAATAAGAAAAAATAAAACAAAGTCTGAAAAAAGAAATTTGGATCGTAGTATTAGGTAAAAAAAAAGTGGTTGATGAAAATTGGAAAGAAAGAAAAGGAGAAAATAGCTTGATATATATGAAGAAAAAACAGAAATAATTTACCTGTTTTAGAAAGGCTTGGTGGGAGACAGAATCGAATCATCACTCTTCACCTTTCATAAATTCCAGCGCTCTTCCACAATCATAGCACCTCAGACTTTTTGTTGTTGGAAAATGCATTCTTATTTATGTAACCTTAACTAATGACTTTGTGTCTTGTTATAGGTTTTGATAATCGACAAACCATCATGGACAAACTACTGAGATTGCTAAGGACTTTGTTAGAGTACAAGTCGAGCTTTCAAGATACTAGGAGTCGATGCATGGAACAAGTCGATGAAGCAAAAAGATTGAAGACAAATGAAGTTGTCATTTAGTCTTAATGTTATTTTGAGTTTTAATGTGTTTGATTTATTTATCGTCTTTAATAACTTGGCTTAAAGTTTTAAAACGATTTCAAACACAAATTAAAACATTTTTCAAAACAATTGGTTTTCACAAAATACCAAAATAATTGATTAAAATTTGCGCTGGAAATTTTCAGGAAAGAGCCATACATTGATGTTACTGTAGCAATGTCACTGTAGCAACATCACTGTAGCAATGTTACTATAGCAAATTCCAGAGAGTTTAGGAATCGATTATCAGCCTTAAATAATCGATTATCTGAGTTAGATAATCGATTATCTGAGTTAAATAATCGATTATCTTTGTTACCGTTAGGCTCCAACGGATAGTTTTTGTTACTAATCGATTAGTTATTTGAATTAATCGATTATATGGCAACGGGCAGAAGACTTATTGCCCTTAAACTCTTGTTTTCTCAAATGAGAGTTGAGCCAAATTTTGCCAACGGTAATGTGAGGTTTTGGGGTTATAAATAGACCCTCTTAAACCTCAATTGAACACAACACAATATCCTAAATCATAAGATATATTGCTTCAAGTATTCTTACTTCATTGAGCTATATTTTGAGCTATTTCTTGAAAGCATTGTTGTGTTCTTGAGCTACAATTTTATTCACTTCATCTACTCTTGAGAGAGTTGTAATTCTAGTGAAAAATAGTGTTGTCATACACTTAAGGGAAGTTGTCCCTTGTTGTTAGGAAGAGTGTCTTCCTTATTGCACGGAGCTTGTAAGTTTCAAGTGTTCGTGTTTGTATTGCAAAGCTTGTGTGATCAAGTTTTGTATTGTAACGGTTTGTTAAGCACCCGTAAGCTTGACAAGTGATAGTGGAAATCTCAAGTGTGATCTTGAGGAGTGGACTAGCTACACGTTGTAGTGAACCACTATATATCTGGGTGTACGCTTTCTCTTTAATATTCTGCAACTTACATTCTTGCAATTTTATTTTCGCACATACTTTCTCAATTATATATCTTGATTGCGAAAATTAGACAAAGTTCCGCAAAACGCTATTCACCCCCCCTCTAGCGTTATTCATTTATTCTAACATTTGTCTCATGGGTGCTTTTGTTATGTTTTATATCCGTTTCCTCAAATTTTCTATACAACTATATATACTCTGCCTCGAGGTTAATGGGTGATCGAGCACCCAAATTTAATATGTAGATCCGCCCCTACTAACAAGATGCCGATAGATGGTGGGATCAGCTAACAAAGAACTAAAATCAGCCTGTAATTTGCAAGACGGAACAAGAGGAGAGGTTACTGCTACCCCGAATAATCAAACTCTTGTAGGAACTCCAAGGTAAACTCTTGTTGAGTAATTATGAAACTTTATTTTTTCCCGCAAAATTTTCATCCCTAAATAATAATGAATATCTCCTAGATGCTTTACACTTAAACTATGTGTTAAGAAACTCTGTGATATACTTGATTTCTTTGCTCCCCAGTTAATAGTATGTCATCAACATAAACCGCTAGAATAGAATTAAGATCACCATGTCATTGCATCTGATCCAAAGTGAGTATTCCTTGGAGGTCTGAGATGGTGCAACACAACTCCCATCTATGGAGCCTAGATTGTTCTTGGCTGAGAGCGTTAAATGTACTGACCTTCTCCATCTGGGAAGACCTCTGCCATCAAAAAGTGAATTGACAATGATCATTCCAGGTGCATTTGAAGAATTGAGGAAAAAAGGATGATTTGCATTATGATTTACTCCATGATTGGATGAACTAGTGGAAACTTCTGTTTCAGTCAAGATTTATAGTGATTTATTTTTTTTAAATTAAAAAATCAATTACGTCGTATGGTGGCATGGCCCTATCATTCAACCAACAAAGAGTACAAAAATATGCATGGGGCCTATGTTGTTACCTCGCACAAAAGGAGACAACGGCTACCCCTATTTACTAACTATTCATTGCGCTTATGCATTACTTACAAAAACAAAAGTGTCCTATGCAATTTGACAGATATACCATTAGATATTCACTATTGCATATACAATAACCCGCTGATCAACCGAAAAAAAACTATTCACAAGAAAGAATTCTTCATATGTTTATGCCTTTGTGACACCATTTGAATGTAATCCAATGTATAAGGTCCAACTACAGAAGAAGTAAGAGCATGATGGGAGAAAATAAGAAGTTTTTAATTGTCAATACTCCATTTTGCTAGTACATTCACAACTTAATTAGCTTCTTTTATTGATTGATTAAAGAAGAAGACAAATTGAGAGAAATTGAATGGATCGAGCTACTGCTCTGATACCATGAACGAATGTGCACCAAACGTATGAAAATTTTCTGTGTTTATTCATTTGTGTGTCTATATTTATACAAGTATCCATGCTATAAAGAAAAGGAAACTATAAAGTCAGTTGCACAGTTGTACTACATTTTCATCGCTACTCCTATAATAGAAAAACTAATATTATTCTTTACTATGTATGTGCATACCTTACACGTGAAGAAAACTTTATGAATATTCTTTTACCACAACTGTACAAACTTGAAATTGACGATTGAAATTGAGCATCTCTTAACGCCTAGGATACTTCCACGTATACAATCAAATGGTCAAATGAAGCGATGAAAATAAAATTGTTTTAACATAGAAATTTTCGAACCCTGGCTATTATGTCTCAAACTCCTTTGCTTCTCCTTCTCTTCTTTATTCACAAATGGCTGCATCTTTGTAACGACCCGACTGGCCGTTTTGAGCTCTAGCATGTCGTTCGATGATTCGAGACCTTGAGTAGCTTACTTCATGTATTATGACTTGCATATGTAGTCGGATTAGATTTTCGGGAAGATCGGATTTGGTTTGCAAGAATAATTCTCAATTTGAAAGCTTTAAGTTGGAAGAGTTTGCCATGATTTGACTTTTGGGTAAACGACCTCGGATCGGATTTTTGACGGTTCCGTTAGGCCTGGATGATGGTTTTGAACTTAGGCATATATCCGGATTTGAATTAGAAATCCCTTGGTTGATTTGATGCTTTTTGGCAAAAGTTGGAGAATTGAAGGTTTAGAAGGTTGATAGGTTTGACCGAGAGTTGATTTTTTTTTTATATGAGATCGAGGTGATATACCACCTTATGGCCGATGAGATTGCCAGTCTCCTGCCTAGTTTAGATAAAGCGCCCCTTATCGCATGGGCCTACCATTTAACATACGTATGTCATATAGTTTTTGTTTCTGGGAGTTGGCATGCAAAATTTGAGGTCATTCCGGATTGATTTGGTATGGTTCGACATGAGTTTTAGAAGTTTAAAAGTTCATTAGTTAATTAGGCTTGAATTGATATACGATTCATGATTTTGCTGTTGTTTGAGATGATTTGAGGCCTCGAGTAGGTTCATGTTATGTTTTGGTACTGGTTTGTGTGATTGGAGGGGTTTCGGGGGCCTCGGGTGTGTTTCGAATGTGTTTGGATTGAGTCGCGCTCTTATTTGATGTTTCGGCGTCGTTTTTTTGGGCATAAAGGGTAATTTATTGAGAAAAAGATCTTTTATTTGTTATTTGATTGAACTATTATATCCGTATCGTAATTACAGAACCATAGCAACAAGAATTATCGAATTCCGAGGTCATATGAGAGAGTTATGCCCATTTCCCCGTCAGGCAAAATTGCTGATTTTTTGTGCGAACTTTTTTTCTTCACAAATGAGTGAGAGGTTCCGCGAACGTGAAGAAGGATTTATGGGTTGACCGTTCAATGCGAAAATGCTCTTCGCGAACGCAAAGATCTCCCGCGAAGGCAATAGACAAAAATCATCTAGATCGTATTTTAAACCGAGAACTTTAGTATTTTGAGCATGTCTTGAGTTCTAGAGCTCCGTTTGAGGTGATTTTCGCGGCGCTGTTCTCGTCTCAACAAGGGGTAAATATATGACCTTTATTTTGATATTTTTCCATGATTATTGTCGTTGATTATTATTTTTATCCATCTTTGGATTGTAGAAATTAGGGTTTTGAGCCCCAAAGTTGAGAAATGGTAAATCCTTGATTTGAGGGTCAATTCATGGATGATTTTTCTAGATATATACTATATAAGTTAAGGGTAATACTTATTTTCGATAATATTTAGAATCCCGGGCATTGACCTTGTTGACTTTTCGAGCAGAGTTGGAAATTATTTTAAATTATTAAATTACGAGTATTGGAGTATATTTTGATTGGTTTGCACGTTTTTTGACTAGTTTCGGATCGTTTGGCAACAGTTTGAGGAGTTAGAGAGGCGTTGGAGCCGGTTATCGGATTTCAGAGCGAGGTAAGTCTCCTAAAGAACCTTTTTAGAGGGAATTTACCTCGTAGGTATTATATTTATTATGTGCTACATATTGTGGGAGCTACGCATGTATGAGGTGATGAGCGTCCGTGCTTATGCTAGAATTTTTAATTATGTCCGAGTAGACTTAGACTCAAGTTATTCTTTAATCATACTATTTGAGTTATTCTTGCGTGTTTAAATGCTTTAATTTCCATTTATCTTGAGACTAGACTCCCGTAGAGTATCAGACTTGCAATTTTAGATACTTGACGGGCTACTTGATTAGGCGTGAAAATTGTACTTTCCTTTACAGATTTCTTCCGCGTTGTGCGTATTTGTCTGATAGTTTTTATTGAATTTTATAACTCACACGTATATTCGTGAGTGGGGTCAGTGACCGGTCAACATTTTATATTCTAATGGGATCGGGCTAAACGCCTCAGCAATATTTTTATGAGATCGGGCAGTTCGCCTCGGTAGCATCATGTAACACACTCTTAGGGGATCGGGCAGTTCTCCTTGGCGGTATCGTGTAACACACTCTTATGGGATCGGGCCGTTTGCCTCGGCGGTATCATGTAACACACTCTTATGAGATCGGACCGTTCGCCTCGGCAGAGTAACATATTCTTATGGGATCGGGTCGTTTGCCTCGGCATGGATTATGTATCACACTCTTATGGGATCGGGCCATTCACTTCGGCAGTTCTATAAAACACTCTTATGGGATCGGGCCGTTCGCCTTGGCAGAATCGTGCGAAATACTTGATAAGGAGTCCGTGTACTTATGAGTTTCCTGACTTGAGATGTGATCGTTGATTTGGTATTGACCATTACGTATTCCATTTGAAGAGGTATTCGATAATTGAGGACTTTGTGTTCACTGTTCAATGTAGACCGTATTGTTTGCCTATTTTCTGTTCTCATTGTTTACTTACTATGTTTCATACTTGTCTACCTTATTATATTTGATTTATTGGGCCACTAGTAAGTGTTAATTTCGACCCTTCGTCAATACCACTTCGGGGTTAGGCTAGATACTTACTGGGTACGCGTTGATTTATGTACTCACGCTACACTTCTGCACTGAATATGCAGGTACTGAGACATGTACATTAGGTGGTCATCTTGGCGCAACTGCTGAGAGGACTTTTTGGTGAGTTGCATTCTACGCTATGATTCGCAGCACACGGAATCTCCATCTTATTCAGTTATTATATCTTGTCTATTTTATATTCCTGACAAATGTTGTAGTAGTGTTGTATTGTTTCTGATTTTTGAGGGTTCCTAGTGGATGTTCATTGGTTTATTTCACGTTATTATTATCACTTCACTTTATGATTTATATATATTCAGAAATTTGATAAAGAAAAGCACAGGTTTCAATGAGTGCTAGATTTTATTCTATTTATTTAGTGAAACTCCTGATTTTAAAAATTTAAAATGGATAGTTAAATGGAGGTTCCCACATTAACTTGCCTAGAAACATAGTTGGATGCCATCACGACCTATTATGAGATTTGGATCGTGACAGTCTTTATCTCGGTTATTTCTTCTGAGAAATTATCATGTGGCTGCTCCTCTTCAACGCCTATTGTCTCATACTTTTAGTTTTTTCTTTCTTTTTTTGGAATTAAAGTATTTGGTTTTATAATCAGATTTTTTTACATAATAAGTAGTACAGGAGGTAGGAGTATAACCAATTGTTAGATCTCTAGCAATGATGTGCACTGCTTGACTTATTTTGTAACTTTATTTGTCTTCCTATTAAACACAAAAGAAAAAGAAAAAGAAACATTAACAACCTGTACTGAAAACTTTCAGTAAATGGAAGAGAAAACAACTACCTTTTAATTTGGAGTCCGGAATCAAAGTGTGATTCTTTTGGACTCAAGCGATATAAATAGATTAAAAAATTGGCATCATTTTATATATAGTGCAATTACTCGCCGAGCTATTTAACGGTAGTTTAATCCGTTAAGGTATAGCGCGGTGAATAACCACGTTATATTTGAACTTAAAATGGACGGGAGGTATAGCGCGCACATATAAGGCGCTATAGTATAGCACCTTATATATGCGCACTATACCAATATAAAAAACCGTGCCATCTCCTTCCCCTACCAGAGGCGAACCAACAGACCACAAAACCAAAAAATCGGTCCCCCCCTCCATTTTTAAAGAAAAAAACTCAGTGGAGCCCATCCGTCCTACAAAAAGTATATTTTCTTGGTATTGTAGCAAGCTTATACCGGGTCTAAAGCGTTATCGCATAGTGGATTGCTCGTTTCGGCCCCCAAATCATCAAATCCTCGCCTTTCAAAAAATTATAAATCGAGGTATTTCGACTTACTTTTTGTTAAAACTCATGTATAAAAAATGCGTATTAGTTATATTTTTACTATGATCTATGTTTTATCATGATTGTTTTGTGGTTTAATTAATTTGTTATTTTTTATCTGGATTAGATTATCATTGTGGTAAAAAATTAGTAAAATAGATAAATTATTATTTTATAAATAATTAATGTTATTAGTTGGTATAAAAAATATTTATTGGTTGTTTTTTACTGTAGTGTATGTATTTTCATGATTGTTTTGTGATTAAATTAATTTATTATTTTTTACCTGTATTAGATTATTTATGTGCTAAAAGATTAGTAAAATTGATAAATTGTTATTTGCCCTTTAGTGTTATGTTGTACCCGTAATTATAATGTAGTGCCCGTAATTTTAATATAGTGCCCTTTAGTGTAGTAAAATATAGTGCCCTTTAGCGTAATATCTTTTTAGTTATTGAAATTAATCATTTAATTATCTGTTAACTCCAAAAATATTTGAAAAAAAGATGATAGTTCAAACACAAACTCTCTCGTTGAGAATCCCCTTGACGCACATAATCCTCGTTACATACCATTTTAAATGGTTCCGGCGGCCAATAATGCTCAGCACCCACTAGCTGCAACTGTCCACTATAGGTGTTTAAGTATGCGGCAACACTATATTCTTTATCAACGTACCTCATTGCCGCAAAACTTGTATGTTGAAAGCACTTCATGGCATGTGAGGATGGCGAATGATAGATTGACCATTTTCCGCAGGAGCATAATCTTCTGGCTTCATTGGCAGTGTGTGTATTATTCCCACGGTTGTGATGCAGACCGGTGCGAACTTCAAAATTTTTTCTCTTGCTTCAATACTACAAAAATGAATGCCACTGTGCTCGCTTCCTATATTTCTCAAATCGTTTCATTGGCTGTGGCGTAAATTCAACACCCCCCTTCCATCAATGACGATGCACTTCTAGATCTTTCAACAAACCTCTCCGCCATCTGCTTGAATGACATCCGCACCATGACAGTGACTAGCAATCCACGTGCAGACTTCAATAACCCATTGAAAGACTCTGATACATTTATAGTCAGAATTCCCCATCTTTTACCACCATCCGCGTGCAAAGTCCACTTGTCAAGCTCATGTCGCATCAACCAACGATAGGCTTCTGGGTCTTCCTGCCTAATAAATTCCATTCGCCTCCTGAATTTACACTCTTGGTGATCTGTTGCAGCCATCCACATTAAATCATGCAAGTCCTTGTTCGGATAAGTCCTCTGGAAGTTGGCCTTCAAGTGCCTAACACAATAACGGCGGTAGGCATACGGTTCCTGCCATGCATGCAAATTTTGTACAGAACTTAAAATACCGCCATGCCGATAAGATATTAGACAAATACCCGAATGTTGTTTGACAACTTGCTCCTTCAAGTGGTTCAAAAATAGTGTCCACGTCTCTTGGCTTTCATTGGCACAAATAGCAAATGCTAGGGGAAATATACTTCCATTAGCATCTACAGCAACGGCGATCAACAACTTAATATCATACTTTCCATAGACATGAGTGCCGTCTACGGATATTACTGGCCGACAATGCACAAAGCCATCAATGTCTGGTTTAAATGCCCATAACACATATTTGAATATGCATTTTGTCCCGGACTCCGCTCAAGCTTGCATTCAACAACAGTCCCGGGGTTAAAGTGTTGCAATGCAGCCATGTACTTGGGTAAAGCGGCAAATGACTTATCACAGTTACCATAAACAATTTCAAATGCACGTTTACGCCCAAGAAATGCCTTTCTTTTGGTAATGGTACATCCATATACCTGGTGGACAGATGTTATACACTTTTTGATCTTATACCTTATGGACGCTTCCATGTGTGGACAAGAGAAATCAAGTCAACATTCAAGTTAAAATAATTCCCACTGAATGTGTCCATTTCACAATTGTCGATGCCAATGTATTTTCCCGCAAGTCACATATTTGTTTTCAACTTTCTTGCACACAGCATCCAGTTACAACCTTGAAACCATTTACGACAAATAACCTTGTATATTTTCCGAGATGACTCATGAACCACGATCTCACGACACTATTTTATGTTGTACATTTGCACCGCCCTGCTTAGGCACGCTTTATCAGCAAAAATCATGTCCTTTGACAGCACCGTTGCTCTAGATTCATCCCACATTATTGTCCGAATTTCATCAAGATCCCTTGTGAAGGCATCAACATCCGACATACTTGGCAACTGATCAAGGTAGGGAATATCCCTTGAATGAAACGGCACATATGACTCGTACACTCTTGATCTAACGGAAGGTGGAGCATGCTCCCTCGTCAAATCAGGTTCATCATTCTCGTCCTCATCACATTCACCCTCATCAAGGAATGGTGTGTCATCTCCAGACTTGTCATTATTGTTGTCATAATCACTATCATCTTCCTAACTATGCGCATCTGCCAGATCCCGATTAAATATGTCGTCTTCGGGCAATTGGGTAAGGACAGGACCTTCAAGTTGCTCGCTTTCACTGCACAACCAATAATATAATAAATTTCTCAAATTCATCCAAACTTTACATATAAACTTTATCACTTCACTTACAAATAATAATGTGTTGATATCCCATGATGCACATTATCCTGTTGGTGATGACTCCCGGATGGACCATCATGATCCAACGCACCAAAACTAGGCATATTCCAACTGTCTGTTGGTTCATAACTTGTAAAATTCATATATGGCTGGTATCCCCTGTGGAATATATTAGTGTTAATAAAAATTCAATACAAAAAAAATAAATATCGTAACACAAAAAAAAATTAAAGTTTACCACTCGGCTTGTGGATTATGTAAATTTGGGGAGAAATTATGTCATCGCTCCTCATTCGTCCATGGAGATAAGTTTAGATCATGCCAAACTCTTTCACCCGGAACCTGTTCGGCTAAAACTGCTCCAAAATAACCACCCGATGATTGAGGGATATCCCTACTTTGCGGAACCTCATTATTGCGAATGTCTTCAGCCTTGACGTACATTTCCAACATTTTTATCAAAAGAAGTTCCCGGTGTTCATCCGGAGTCCTCAAAAAATCTGTCAGAGTTTCATCGTTTTCGATGTTAAACTCAGCATAACAAGCAACCCCTTGCGGAGTAATATAATACAGATATCTTTCGGTTACTTTAATATTCATCGAACGTTTGCTCACACTTATTTTTTTACATAATAACAATACCAATTTATCGTACTCCATTGTAAGTGGCAACTTAACATGACACTGTGGAGAACAACTATAGCGTACTGAGTTATTCTCCGCCACAACCCCATCCCCACCCCCCTAATATAATGAAACCCTAATTTTTCGCTCTTTGGACATTATGACAAAATGCAAAATAACTTAATGAACAAATATTTCGGAAGACTTGAAGGATCCTGAATGGATTTTTACCAAATTCTAAAACTCCTTAAATAAGAAAAAAAATTAGTCCAACAATTATTTGATGTATAGTGCATGCATAATAAGGGCTACACCCACATGATTTATTGGTGGGTCAGTTAAGTGCAGATAAATTATTGGTAGGGCATATTTTATATATAGCGTGTTTATTCACCGCACTATTCCTTAACGGAAAAAACTACAGTTAAGGTATATCGCAATGAATAACCCCGCTGTATATAAAATGATACTCATTTTTCTTAAACCTATTTGTGTAGCTTGAATCCAAAAGGACCACACTTTGATTCCGGAACTCTTTAATTTGTCTGCTCGTGGAACGAAAGAACAAGTCAGTAGTACATATTACATGGTTGCTCTGGAAAATTGATCTCTTGGTACGTAATATTATTTACCAATCTTGTTTTTCTTCTTTCTAGCACTATTTCTTTCTTTGTTCAAAAAATAAAACACTACAAAGACAAGACAATATGCGTAGGATGGCATGAATCTTGGGACAAACATAATAATGGGAAGACGAGATATATCGAAATATATTTTTCTGTTTTTTGGAAGGGGTGGCACTGTAAAGTCATGTGATCACCGTAATTATTTCTTATTTTGGCTGTTTACAGCAGCAGCCCAATTTTGAGACGCTTTTCCTATTTTGGCAACTTTAACCTCTTTCTTTTTCCAACCAAATGTCACACTAGTTTTTGGAGGCTATGAAATCTTATCTAATTAGTTGCATGCTATTTCCTACTAAAAATAATCCCATGTTAAAGATGGAATGTGGATAGAAAGATTTCCGTTAGTAAATTCATAGTATTTTACATTTATAAATTTTTAGTGACAATGAGTACACTTAACTAACGTTTGGATATAAATTTGGTTGAAAAATAATTTTTGAAAGCTGATGTTATGTTTGAACATGTATTTTATTTGAAAAAAAGTTGAAGTTTTGTGAGTGAAAAAAAATTCACCCGAAAACTGCCCTAAACTATTTTTTTTTTTAATTTTCTTTTCAAAAAACTGATTATATTTCATGAACAAATAGTGTTTTCAAAAACTTTGTGGATTTTTTTTTCAAAATCTATGGTCAATTGGGAGCTTAGTGTTGATCAACAAAAATTCGATCCTATATTAGTTAGGATTGGCTACGCTAATCATTTATTTTCATTTTAATTTAGTTGGACCCATTTTATTAATTCATGCTGCTTTAATAAAGTCACTTAAAATGAACTAAGATTTCCATGAAGATTACAGGTTCTTTAAATCTTGCATTTTTTCCCTACAACATACATCAAGTCTTTAAACAAACTAGGCTCCTCCTATAAACATTGAATATAATATGTGACTGTTACAACGTCTAATTCTTAATCCTAATTAGTTTGTGACGGTTATATGGATCTTTCGTTACCATTCCATATGAAACTTCAGCATAAATATATGACACTTTAGCAAAGTATATGAAATTTTCATTTATAAATTAAATCTTCAAGTAAGGTAGTGGATGAGTCGTCATCTGTTGTCAAATAGCTATATTAGTCTTTGAAACCCCCCCCCCCCCCCCCCCCCCC
>MCJB01020319.1:52911-71981 GCA_002018475.1 Nicotiana obtusifolia
CCCCCCCCCCGCCACCCCCCAGCATTTTAATTTGAAGAATTAACCTAAATAATAATTAACTCAGCTGCTTAAACTAAAAATAACTGAGATATAATTAATATAATATATTAATTGTATATAATCGATATATAATTTATATATATTGGTTAGAAAAAATAAAATAATAAATTTGTCAACTATTTTAATTTCACAATTGAAATACTAAAATAACTTTACCTAGGGCTACTAGTGAATGTGGACCCTATAATGAAAGAGATGTCCTTTATTTCTGCGTAGTCTTAGGGCACATCAAATTCCAGTAAACAGTGTGATTCTACGTCAAGTTCCGTCTACGTCAACTATATTTACCACTCAACTTGAAAGTGATGAAATAATTTAAAGAAGATGTACAGATTTAAATGATTTATGTTATCTGTTCATCGATAGTTAAACTCCAGTCTACAAGCTTGTCTGTATCATATACTTCTTAAATGTGATTCCCTTCTATTACAACGAAATAATTGAAGCTCATTTATTCTTTGCTTTAATGTGTTTTAGTGTCCCAAAGTGACTATGATATCATTTGTTCCCTGGACCTACTTAGCCGTTAGATGTGTGCTTCTAGTACACAAATAATTAGTTTTCTAGTACGAGTAGATGAGAGAACATACCATGCTCTAAAGAGAAAACATATTAGAATCATATATTTAAGTTTTATGTACCATGCCTTACAAAACAACTTTTCGAAACTAATTAAAACAAAATTCTCTAAAAGCTAATTAATCAAAACCAAATCTAAATGCCACCGTAACATACGATACACAGAACATTCCGAAGAAAAACTCTTCAAATTAAGGTGTGTTTGGCATATAGGAAAATATTAATCAATTTTCTCATGAGTTGTGACTTAAATGTCTAGAAAACTTTTTTATTATAAACTTATTTTCCTTCAATTTCAAGAAAATAACTTCACTACCAAAAAAAAGAAAAATAATTTAATTTCAAAACTCTCCTACAGGTGGTTTCAACCTAAAGAAAAATAATTTAATTTCAAAACTCTCCAACTAGCGGTTTCAACCTCCTATCCCCATCCTCGCATCCGCTCTGACCACCCACTCGCCCCATGCCCCACCTCCCATCGTGATCGTACCCATCCCCACGCCCTATCCCTTCCCTCTCCTCAATTATCTTTGATAACCACAAACCTTCACCTGCGGCCCTCCACCCTTCACCCCAACCCCCGTATTCAGACTCTGACCTCGATCTCGACTCCACCACTCTGACCTCGACCGTTGAATCCACCACTCCCCACCCTAGTCCAACCACATCTGACCCCATCACCCCGACCACTTCAACCTTGCCCTGACCCTAACCTTAACCAGCCAACCGCTATCCTCACCCTGACCCCCCAACCCTTGACCTCGATCCTCGACTCTACCATCCAAGACAATAACTTTTACGTACTTGCTAACATACTAAAAAACTAAGTAAGGAAACTACTTATTTTTCAGAACAGTATTTTTTACATACCAAACACATCCTTAATGGTATGAGAGGGCCCCTTAGAGTTTGACTTATTGTAGAGCCACCATTTCTCTTTCCAAAACCAGCCCATGGCTTTGACTTTGTGTTATATGTAACAACTAACATTTTTGAGTGGGAAAGCAACTTTGTAGTTGTATACAGTCAAGATCGAGTTTGCCTACGACATGAAATGACAAGCTCGGAACATGAAAATGCAAGACTGAAGATTGGCCCCAAGTCACACCGTGCTAGAACCCGAGGTCAGAATACCTGCCTTCGAGAATATTGAGTCCGAGACCCCGGAGTCGACCCTAGCCCCGAACGGGCTCAGATAAACATTGTTAGCATAACCAATAAGACCAAAATATCCGTAATCGGGCAGATGTTGCAGCGGGAATCTCGACGTGTATTAGTAAGGAATCGGTAATCAGCAAATCAAGAGATTTTTATCTTTTATAGATATGTATATAAAGTAGGACTCCTCTAATATATAAAAGGGGGGAGGGGGGGAGGGGTCTGATAATTCATTTAAAACATTGTAACACGCATTCCAAATCAATACATCATTATTATTTCTCTTTAAGATTTTGTTCTTCTGTATCCTGACACCGATCAAAGCGTACCTGGCTCGAGGGTTATTAACCTTCCAAAGTTAAGACTGTTTAATTCATGTGGTTTGTATTTTACTTTACCATTATTTATTTCGATTGCAATCTAATTTATCGTTTGTGTCAAGTTAGTCCACGTATCCTTAAAACTACTTACTAATTCAATTGTTATCCGATTTTGAGGATAAACAGTTTGGCGCCCACTGTGGGGCTAAGGATAATAGTGGTTATTTGATACAAATCTCCATAGCGCACACTACTTTACAGTTGTTCTTTGAAGTGTCTCTAATTGCAGGTTAAACTCAAAATGTCAAACTCTTAATCAGCACCCTACATGTGGACGATGAGTCCGGTCATCACGGTAAAAATAACAAACATAGTGCGCGGTGACAAGGTACCACCCGTTGATCCCATCGGAATTCCGGCAGACCTGATTGACGCTAATTCACATGTGTCCATCGACACAAACCTGCCTAAGGCCCCGAGAATAGCGTTCGTGGTGGAGCCTGATCGGCAGCTCAAAATACACAAAACATTGGAGGAGACGGGATCAATTTACGGATGATCTTCGAAATGCTGCAGGCTCAACAGACGGCGATAGCTCAGTTACAGAACCAAAGCCATGCACCGAGTAAAGTTGAACCCGATCTACCTCGGGAAGTCACCCGCAAGGGTGAACGGGTCGCAGAAAGGCCAAATAAAAACGAATCGGGGGCTAACCCTGAGATCATAAAGATGCTCGAAGAACTGACAAAACTAGTAGAATCAGGGGAGAAGAAAATCGAAACTAATGACAAAAAGGTGAAAACCTACAATTCCAGGGTAGACCAAATCCTAGGAGCACCGCCGATATTGAAAGGCCTAGATTCTAAGAAGTTCATGCAAAAGCCTTTTCCTCCGAGCAAGGCTCTAAAGCCGATCCCTAAGAAATTCCGCATGCCTGAGATTGCTAAGTATAACGGAATGACCGACCGACCCAAATGACCATGTAACCTCTTATACATGTGCCATCAAAGGGAACGACTTGGAGGTTGATGGGATCGAGTCTGTCCTGTTGAAGAAGTACAGAGAGACCCTGTCAAAAGGGGCTATGATATGGTATCACAACTTACCTCCTTATTCTATTGATCATTTGCTATGCTTGTGGATTCTTTCGTGATAGCACACCCCGTGGTCATCAAGGTCGAGACAAGGAAATCAGACCTTTTCAAAGTAAAATAGAAGGATAACGAGATGCTCAGAGAGTTCGTGTCCGGGTGTCAAATGGAACGAATGGACCTTCCACCGGTCGCTGATGATTGGGCCGTTCAGGCTTTCACCCAAGGGCTTAATGTTCAAAGCTCGGTGGCTTCACAGCAGTTAAAAAAAAACCCTGATAGAATATTCGGCCGTTACTTGGGCCGATGTGCATTACCGGTATCAATCAAAAATCAGAGTTGAATGATCAACTCGGGGCCCTTTTGGGGTTCGTTTATCCCGTCAGAACCATTGACAAAGTCAAGACAAACATCGATCGTGAACCGAGATCAAACGGGGATCGGTATCAGCCGTATAATGGAGATCAAAGAAGCAGTGGGTCCGGGCGAAACTCTATGAGAAATGAAAAGAGAAGAGATCGAGGACAGAGCAACCGGGGACTCATGAGCAAAAATAGCTTCGACAGGCCCATCGGGCCTAAAGAAGCACCGAGGTTATTGGAATACAACTTTAACATCGACGCTGCCGCCATTGTATCAGCTATCAGACTCATCAAAGATACCAAATGGCCTCGACCTCTACAATCCGATCCAATCTGAAGGGATCCTAACCAGATGTGTAAATACCATGGCACTCACGACCACAAAACGGAAGATTGCCGACAGTTGAGAAAGGAAGTAGCCCGACTATTCAACAACGGGCATCTTTGAGAATTCCTGAGCGACCGCGCCAAAAATCATTTTAGGAATAGGGATTCTAACAAACAGATCGAACAAGAAGAACCTCAACACGTCAATAACATAATCATCGGTGGGGTCGATGTCCCTTAGGGGCTGATGTTGAAGCGCACCAAAGTGTCCATCACGAGGGAAAAAGGGACTCTAGATTATATACCAGAAGGAACCTTGTCTTTCAACGACGAGGACGCGAAAGGGATTGTGCAGCCACACATTGATGCACTGGTAATATCTGTACTCGTAAATAAAGTTTGAGTTAAGCGTGTGTTAATTGATATAGGTAGCTCGGCCAACATCATCCGATCGAGGGTCGTGGAACACCTCGGTCTATAAGATTAAATCGTGCCTGCAGTCGGAGTATTAAACGGATTCAACATGGCATGTGAAACCACTAAGGGGAAGATAACATTACCGGTGAACACTGCCGGGACCATCCAGGAAGCTAAGTTTTATGTGATCAAAGGAGACATGAGGTACAACGCTTTGTTCGGGAGGTCATGATCCACAACATGAGGGCAGTACCCTTGACTCTGCACCAAGTGTTAAAATTCCAACCACCAGGTGGGATTAAAACAATCTACGGAGAACAGCCAGCCGCAAAGGAAATATTTGCGGTCGAAGAGGCAATTCTAATATCCGCACTTGCAACGACAAAGGGTTCGGGTACGGTCGCAAAGCAAGAAGCTAAATAACAATTACCGTCACCAGCACCGACTTAACCGGGGAAACAGGGGATTGATGAAGACGATGATTACGGGGTCCCTAGATCTTTCATAGCCCCTGATGACTCCGACGCTACAAAATCAACGGTCAAGGAACTGGAACAAGTCGCATTGAGTGAACACTTGCCCGATCGAAAGGTATACCTGGGCACGGGGTTAAGCCCCGAGCTCAGGAAAAAACTCATTCAATTTCTTATAGTTAATGAAGATTATTTCGCTTGGTCCCACTTTGAAATGGAAGGGATCCCATCAGAGATAACCATTCACAAACTGAGCCTGGACCCAAAGTTCCATCCGGTCAAGCAGAAGAGGAGATCCCAGTTCGAGGTCAAACATGCTTTCATCAAGGACGAGGTATCTACATTCCTTAAAATAGGGTACATTCGGGAGGTCAAATACCCAGATTGGTTAGCAAATATAGTGGTAGTCCCTAAAAAAGGAAATAAATTAAGAATGTGTGTAGACTATAAGGATTTGAATAAGGCATGTCCCAAGGACTCCTTCCCTTTGCCCAATATCAATCGCATGATCGATGCCACGGCCGGCCACGAGATCCTCAATTTTCTCGATGCTTACTCCAGGTACAACCAAATATAGATGAACCCGGATGATCTGGAAAAAACCTCAATCATCACTAAGTACGGCACATACTGCTATAATGTGATGCCATTCGGGTTAAAAAACGCCGGTGCCACTTACCAACGCCGGATGTTCGAGGAACAAATAGGAAAATCAATGGAGGTTTACATTGACGATATGTTGGTTAAGTCCTTGCGAGCAGAGGACCATTAAAAACATTTGCAGGAAACCTTCAGCATATTAAAGAAATACAATATGAAGCTGAACCCGGAGAAATGTACGTTTTTGGATCAGGTAAATTACTCGGGTTCATGGTATCCAATCGAGGAATCGAGATCAACCCCGACAAGATCAAAGTCATCGAAGATATCACGATTTCGGACAATGTAAAGGCCATGCAAAAATTAACCGAGTGCATAGCCACCCTGGGGCGATTCATCTCGAGGTCCTCCGACAAGAGCCACCGGTTCTTCACACTATTGAAGAAAAAGAATAACTTCTCATGGACCCCGGAGTGCCAATGGGCCTTGGAGGAACTCAAGCGGTATCTATCGAGCCCACCACTGCTTCACACGCCGAAGACAGACGAACAACTATACTTGTACTTGGCAGTATCGGAGATAGCGCTAAGTGGCATCCTGGTTCGGAAAGAGCAAGGTACGCAATTTCCACTTTACTATGTTAGCAGGACCCTAGGTGAGGCCGAAACTAGGTACCCTCACCTAGAAAAGCCGGCGCTCGCTTTGCTAAGTGCCTCTAGAAAGCTAAAATCATACTTCCAGTATCACCCCATATGTGTCGTGACTACTTACCCATTGAGGAATGTTATGCATAAGTCCGAGCTCTCGGGTCGGTTGGCCAAATGGGCTGTGGAAATCAGTGGGTACGATATTGAATATCGACCCCGGATCGCCATTAAATCTCAAATTTTGACAGACTTTGTGGCTGACTTTACATTGGCCCTAATACCCGAGGTCAAAAGAGAGTTATAATCAACTCAGGGACATCCTCGGGGATCTGGACCCTCTTTACGGACGGTGCCTCGAACGTTGGACTTCGCATCGTATTGAAGCCACCAACAGGCAATGTAGTTAGACAATCTATTTGGACTGTGAAATTGACTAACAACGAGGCTGAATATGAGTCCATGATTGCAGGTCTTGAACTAGCCAAAAGCTTGGGGTCAGAGGTGATCGAAGCCAAGTGCGACTCTCTCCTCGTGGTGAACCAAGTTAATGGGACGTTCGAGGTTACAGAAGAACAAATGCAAAGGTACCTGGATACGTTGCAGGTAACATTACATCGGTTCAAATAATGGACTTTGCAACACGTACTTCGGGATCAAAACAGTAAGACCGATGCCCTTGCTAACTTACGATCATCTGTCGAGGACGACAAGTTTAACTCGGGGGCAGTCATACAACTTATGAGATCGGTAGTGGAAGAAGTTCATGCCGAGATTAACTCAACAATCCTATCTTAGAACTGGAGAAATAAATATATAGAATATCTGAAGACCGGAAAACTGCCCTCGAATACAAAAGAATCGAGGCCCCTGCATACAAAGGCAACCCCATTTAGCCTGTTCGAAGACGAAACCCTGTTAAGAAGAACATTCGATGGCACACTCGTGATATGTTTAGGACCAGGGGATACCGAGTACGTTTTGAGAGAAATCCACGAAGGCACCTGTGGAAATAATTTAGGCACCGACTAACAATGGATCGATATGGAAAAGGACGCGGGGGAGTTCGTACGAAAATGTGATGAATGTCAAATACATGCTCTGATGATTCATCATCTCAGGGAGCTGCTGCATTTGGTTTTGTCACCATGGCCATTCATGAAGTGGGGAATGGATATCGTTGGCCCCCTTCCATGGGCACCGGGTAAGGCTCAATTTATATTGTTTATGACTGACTATTTTTTTGAGTGGGTGGAAGCCCAGGAATTTGAAAAGGCTAGAGAGAAAGAATTCATCGATTTCATTTGGGACCACATCATATGCCGGTTCGGAATGCCGGCCGAGATCTTATGTGACAACGGCGAAAAATTCATCGGCAACAAAGTAAGCAAGTTTCTCAAAGATCATAAGATCAAAAGGATCCTATCGACACCCTACCACCCTAGTGGGAACAGACAAGCAGAATTGACCAAAAAAACCATAATCCAAAACTTTAAAAAGAGGTTGACTGACGCCAAAGGAAAATGGAAAGAAATCCTGCCCGAAGTCTTATGGGCATATTGTACAACATAGAAGTCCAGTACTGGCGCCTCCCCGTTCTCACTGGTTTACGGTGCCAAACATCTAATACCTGTAGAAGTTGGAGAACCAAGTCTCAGGTTCAGATATGCAACCAAGGAATCAAACGACGAGGCTATGAATACGAGCCTAGATCTATTAGACGAAATCCGCGAAGCAGCTCTTATCCGATTGGCCACCCACAAACAGCGAAGAGAGATATTACAATCGAAGGGCCAACCTTCGACATTTCAATATCGGGGACATGGTGTTACGGAAGGTCACACTAAATACCCAAACCAGAACAAAGGGACATTAGGACCAAACTGGTAAGGCCCTTATCAAATTATCGAGATCACCTATAAAGGATCGTACAAACTCGGAATAATGAACGGTGAACAACTACCGAACAACTGGAACATAGCTCACCTGAAGCGATACTACTGTTAAGGTATGACCTCATTAATTTCCTTTTATTTATTTGTATTCCGAACTAACACTTGCAGGCAATCATCAAAGTACAATACAATCTTTAGGCCTGAAAGCATGTGTTGCACTCTTTTTTCCTTGGACCGGTTTTGTCCCAAATGGATTTTCTGGTAAGGTTTTTAACGATGCTACAGTAAATCATTCTAACTTAGAATTGAAGGCCGGTTACGAACTAGTATCGAAGATCACGACAACAGTATTTGAGGCCTCTCTACAATCGGCTTTCGAACACTGAGGGGCATTACCCTCGGATAACGACTTTAGCAAGGAAAGAAACTTTATGATTGAATTGTCTCCGTTCGATCGATAGGATTTACTGTAAGGGCCAAACGGTCAAATGAACCGTGCCCGCATAGACTGCCCGAGTCCTGGCACAAAAGTTTTACTCATGTGTAACTATTGCGCACAAGAATAAAAAGAAGTTTCTACCTTGTGGATCAATATCTTGTCCCTTAAGAATTTCTCTTTTTACTTTCCTCTTAAGGAATTTCCTACATTCGATCCCCTAAACGTATCGAGCCCAAGGGCCCACCTTTATCCGGGTTCAAACGATCACTCCTAATCGGGGAGTGTCGTCCAAAAACAAACTCGGACAACTCGGGCTATCGAAGCCCGGGGAACAAGACCTATTAGGCAGCGCCCGAACATTTAAAGGCTACCGCCATCCACACTTGGGGACTGTTATCTTAGGCAAGCCCGGATAACTCGAGGTGACAAGCCCACCGGGCAACACCCAAACTAAAAAGGCTACGGCTATATTAAAACGGCTCGGAGATGTTTGTGACCCGTAATAAAAATACAAGGCCTTGAAAATTTTCTAAACTAGTTTTAAAGGCTATCCTCATCAAACTATAATCTAAAAAATTATAAGTACCTTGGGGAAAAGTTCTGGTCATACCGAACCCCCACGATGCCTTAGACAAAATAATGTCAAAGTCAGAGATTGTCGAAGGGAAAAACAATCCCTATATTATATATGCAGTCTTTACAAAGACCAAACAACCTTGACAAAAAGTACAAAAGTACAAAAAATGTACAAAGCACTTAAACTGCCTGGTCTTCACCGCAGCCCACCTCATCGGCAGGGTCTTCGAAGTCTCCTCCACCCTCGGATCCGCTCGAACCCTCGGAGTCCTCATCGGGATAAGCTAACCTCTTGACCTCGGCTTCGTACCCCTTAGGGATCGCCACTTCGCATGCTCGACTATATCTTTCGTTCGGACCTGGGCCGCCTCAGCATTGGCCTTATATTGGGCCACCATTTTGTTGGCATCAGCTTTAACAACAACGACCATTGACTTGGCCGTTTCCAGCTCCTTGGCAAGATTTCCTCGATCAGAGACAGCTACACTTAGCTGAGACTGGAGCTCCTCAACCCTTTTGGCCTGCACCTCGGCCTTTTCCTTTGCCGCTCGAAGTTGAGCCTCAGCCAAAGCCAGCTACACCTGAGCAGTCTCTTTTTTTGAGGCTAGGCGGTCCATCATGCTTCTCCATTCGTCGGTCTCGGCCTTGATAACATCGATCTCAGCTCGCAGTTGGTCGATCCGATCGATTTTTGTTTGGACCTGCGGATTCCGACTGTTAGTCACCGAACCTAGCTTATCGTCACTAACCTAAAATATTTTTACCTTCTCAACCAAGTCGGTATGCTCCTTCCGAGTCACCTCTAGCTCAGCTCAGAGGCTCTTAGCCTCCCCTCACGCTGCTCGCTGAGAAGTTTGTAAGAATCTCTCTTCTCGTTGAGCCCTCGGACCTCTGCCTCAAGCTAGTTTAGCTCGTCCCAATATCGGAGAAAGGTCTCATGATGAAGCACCGAGGCCTGCAAACATAAAGAAAAATGTTAGGATTATCTACGAATTAGTCTAAGTATGAATTGAAATCAGCAAGAGATATTTGAAGTTACCCGGTTTAGCGCCTGTTGTGCTTCATTGAACAGGCCGGGCGCGTCTACCTCGTTCATCTTAGCTTCATCTTCCTCGGTCACCAAACACCGAAGGTAGCTGGCCACCGCTATGGCGGCAGAGAGGATCCGGGCATCCTCCGGAACGGAGATGATGATTAACCGCTTCCGTTCGGGATCCATACTCGGAGCTGAAAACCGGTTGACCAGATTCGGGCTAAGAAGGCCCACTTATTCCCGAAGACGGACTCGTCTTCGGCACCTCCAAGTCACCCAACCTGGTGACGTCCTCCGTGGTGGTAGAATCCACGCCATCAAAAAAGCTGCGAAAGGGGTCGTCCGCTCCGTGGGCCCTCTCGTTAGGACGTTTCTTCACCGTCTAAGCCTCGTTGTACATGGACTTAGTGAATGAAGGTGACTCGGTGATGTCGATCACACCATGTGCTTCCTTTGGGGCGTCGCCCACATCCCGAGAAGCTTCGGCCACGGCCTCCTCGACGGCCTCCCTAACTTGAGGCAGATCGGCCTTATCTCTCTCCGGTTCGGAGGCCCTCGCCCTTCGAGTTGTGACGACACTCGGGTCACCAGATTGAAGGATTTTTCTTCTTATTCTTCTTCGTATTCATCCCTCAGCCGACAGAGTGAACCCGAAGATGGTGCTCGAGCACTGGTGCTTTCTTTGTATTTGCACACCAGCCTTCTCCTTGGCTTTTTCTTCTCCGAGCTCGGAGAACTCGGAGCCCTTTCTCTTTTCTTCCTTTCACCTGTCTCGGTGCAGGGAACTCAATGGGGAAATCATCGCTACCGGATGGGGGCCTCATTTTGACATCCTTGGATAAACCTGCAAAAGGAAATAAAACAAGTGAGGACTTAATGATGCAAAAAGGAAACCAAATATTACTCATGAAAGCGATCTTACTGTGCAAACGGGCCTCCCATCGACCCTTTGAAAGCTCGTGCCACGAGCGCTCGGAATAAGGCTTTTGTAATACGATGCCCTCGACCCGCTCCTTGAGTCAAGGAATTGCATTCGGGACTCGAGCAACAGTTGCACCACCACAGAACACTGATAAGAAGGAAGGAAAAAGTGATAAATTAAATTTTAGAAGAAAAATTATACTTACGTGACATGTTCCACTTCTCCGGGAACGACATGTGCTCGGCCGAGATCAAGTCCGAGGTCCTCACTGGGGCGAAACAGCCTAGCCAACCTCGATCTTTTTCTTCATCGATACTCGAGAACGGGGCTTTACTGGCCCGACGGGCGAGCTTGACCTGTCCCCCCTCCCCTCCCGTGGAGTCGGGGACTGTATAAATGCATGAGGTGGTCGATAGTGAAAGGGCACCCTTTGATCTTGCTTAAAAATAAACGGAGGAGGATTACGATCCTCCAGAAAGAAGGGTGAATTTGACCGAGGGTTACCTCGTATCTTTTGCAAAAGGCGATGATAACCGGGTCCAAGGGGCCCAGTGTGAAAGGATAAGTGCAAGCACTTAAAAATCCCTTGACGTGGGTGGTGATGGCTTCGTCGTGTTCGGGAATCACCACATGTTTGTCAACCGAGTTACAATCCTTTTTTGACTTCAGAGAGAATATCCTCGGTGTTACAGCCCGTAAATTCGTACATTAAAATACACTGTGAAATAGTTTACGTACGAGAATCCAAGAACCCGAAAAATGGTTTAAAGTTAAGAAAAAGAACAAAGGTGTCGCATAGTTAGATATGCGAACCGCAAAGCACAAATGCGGACCGCATATCCAGCACCAAGATCTCAAAGTGAGACAGATTTCTAGGCTGAAATTGTGTCAAATATGCGTCCAGTATGCGGACCGCATAATGCAAATGCGGACCGCAAATGTGACACCTTCCATCGCAGAATGGAACAGAGTTCTGGGCTGAATCCGTGTCTGAAATGTGACCAGAATGCGATCGCATTGTTGAAAATGGAACCGCAAATCTGGCCCTTCTGCGTCGCATAATGCAACAGAATTCTGGGTTGAGATTTGCGACTAGAATGCGAACCGCATGTCCTGTTTGCGGCGGGTATGCGATCACAGACCTGAAGTTTGTCAAGAACGTGTACCACTTATTGCCAGGCCTATAAAAGGGGCCCAAACCCGTCCCTCCTTTATTTTTCTGAGTCCAAGCATAGTAGAAGGCCCTAAACGACCTCTCTCAAAGCCCTCACATCAACACAACCAATTCCCTCTCTTCCAAACTCTAAATTGAAGAAGAAAAGCAAGAAATTGAAGAACTAAGAGGGAACCCTAGCTGAGTTTCCCCCTCCTACAAACCCACATTGAGGGTAAGACCTAGAAAATTGAGGAATCGCAGAGGAGGGTTAAATAATTCACATGCAAGGTAAGTTACTACTCCTTTTCATGTAATTCTCCCTTAAGCATTCATGATAGGTGGTTGCATGCCTGTAAGAACTTATGGGAGTATGACTAGAAGCCATGAAATTGAGATAAGTAGGGTTAAGTGGAATGGGTCATGGTTAGTAGGGGTTGTAAATGAGTTGCATGTCCTGTAAATACGTTTGATGAGGGTTAGGGGAGGAAGGATGTAGAGAACCACAACATGAATTTAGAAGATTGTGGTTAATGATAGCTATCACGCGTAGCGAGTAACGATTGAACTGTCCTTTAATTGTAGACTAAGGAACTGTAGCAAATTGCGTAGCTTGAGAACTGGCGCAGTAAGTACTAGGTATGTAAGACTATACCGTTCTTTCTTTTGCACGACTCCTATTGAATACAATGCCACGAACGAGCCCCAAAGAATATTCTATTCTTAGAAGTTAGTGTTGCTTATATTGTTTTCCCTCTATGGAATGATTATTCTTGTTTCATGATATCAATGCTGATGGTAATCCTTGAGTCTTATAAAGCTCCTGTTAAAGAGGTATTCTTAACTATATGTGAAAGAGGGGATAAATAATGTATGTCACTAAAAAGGGTCTGGAACACTTGTTTATAAATGAACTTGCAATGTATTAAATATATGTGTGATTGAATCCGTATGACCGCGCCTATTGAAGGCCGGGTATGTTGTGACCGCGCCTATTGAAGGTCGGGTATGTTGTGATCGCGCCTAGCACGGCCGGGTAAGATATGATATGATAATGATGAGCCCACAGAGGCATGTGATGATGATGAGCCCACAGAGGCATATGATGACGAGTCCACAGAGGCGTACGATGACGATGAGCCCAGGGAGG
The DNA here is from genome assembly GCA_002018475.1 of Nicotiana obtusifolia. Classification (NCBI taxonomy): domain Eukaryota; kingdom Viridiplantae; phylum Streptophyta; class Magnoliopsida; order Solanales; family Solanaceae; genus Nicotiana; species Nicotiana obtusifolia. Next base: position 66,111 of record MCJB01020319.1, read on the forward strand.
CGTATGTGATTATATGAGGTAACGATTATGTAACGGTTACGGTAACAATAAATGTATATAAAAATGACAAGCCCACAGAGGCAAGAGTATAAGACGATAATAATGGTAATAAACATGTATATGTTTCTATCTTGATGCTTATATCATTGCTCTTATATTGTGTTTCCTATCTTATATACTTAGTACATTATCCGTACTGACGTCCTTTATTCGTGGATGCTGCATATCGTGCTGCAGGTCCTAATAGATTGATAGACAGAGCTCCCCCACCGCAGTAGGCTACCAGTTCAGCAGATATCAGCAAAATTCATCCTTCGGACTTGCTATAGCCTTGGTACGCATTTCGTATAGGCATTGTGGGCATGTCGGGGCCCTGTTCCGACATAGGTTGTATAATGTCTGTTCTTGTAGAGGCTCAATAGACAAATGTTGATGTATGTATAGACCAGTGTTGGGTTGACTCATGTACGGTTGTATTGCCTCGTCGGCATATGTAATACGTTGTACAGTTTTGCACTGTAGTCCCGTTGGCACACTATGTATACAAGTATGTTTATGTCATGGTATGACGTTTCCACCTAATGTGATGTTGTTCAAGCGTATGACAGGCTTTGTAGATAACAAAGAAAGTAAGATAGCAGATATGAGGGGTACGCCGGCGCTCTGCAAGCAGGGTCCGGTGCCCTGTCCCGGCCCTCCGGTTGGGTCGTGACACTCGGTGATCGAGCAGATGATCGAGACCTTATCGCACCGTCCTGGTACAGAAGAGGGCTTTTCGACCTTAAAATCAGCATTGACCGGGCACCTCCCCGGGATGAACATTTCAGAGGAGGTTCTGGTACTGTTCCTCGACAACAGTACGCGAAACGATCTCTTCGGTAGTCGTCCGCGAGGTAAGAGGAGTTTCTCTTTGGGGAACGATTTTTGAAGTCTTCGCCATTTCTCTGAAAATGAAGGAAAAAGGAGGATAAAGAGGATGTTAAAAGAGTGATGGTTTGGGATGAAGATTGAACAGAAGTTCTGATAAAAAGATCTCAAATAACTGAAATATAAGTGTCTGAAAATATTAAGATTGCTAAGGTGCGAGGGCAGAAGGATTGAATGTAAAGTTTGAATAAGCAAATGAGGGGGTATTTAAGTTTTTCAACGATGGTTCGCATCCAGGAGTGACCTACCGGCAACTGACAAACATTTAATGCCATTGAGACTTGACTGACGAGACGTTTCGACTATTTTGTCGTTTTGTCATGTGGTGTCGAAGAAAGAATCAGAAGCTCATGTCGTTTCTCGTCGTTTACTCTCCAAAAAAGGAGGGTCTGTATACGGTCGAGATCGAGTTTGCCTACGACATGAAAGGACAGGCTCAAAATATGACAATGCAAGACTGAAGATCCGCACCAAGTCACGCCGGGCTAGAACCTGGGGTCAGAACACTTGCCTTTGAGAACATTGAGTCCGAGACCCCGGAGTCGACCCTAGCCCCAAACGAACTCAGAAAACATTGTTAGCATAACCAACGGAAGACCGAAATTTCCGTAACTGGCCATATGTTGCAGCAAGAATCTCGGCACGTATTAGTAAGGAACCAGTAATCAGTAAATTAAGGGATTTTTACCTTTTACGAAATTGTACCTAAAGTAGGACTCCTCTACTATAGAAAGAGGGGTCTCATAATTCATTGAAGACGTTGTAATACGCATTCCAAAGCAATACATCATTATTATTTCTCTTTAAGCTTTTGTTCTTTTGTATCTTGACACCGATCGAAGCTTACCTGGCTCGAGGGTGATTAACCTTTCAAGACTAAGACTGTTCAATTCGCGTGGTTTGTATTTACTTTACCATTATTTATTTGGACTGCAATCTAATTTATTGTTTTGTGTCAAGTTAGTCAACGTATTCTTAAAACCACTTACAAATTCAATCGTTATTCGATTTAAGGGTAAACAGCCGTACAAATTACAAAATCACATGCTCATTCCAGAACCCTTGAAGAAGATTTAACAGAATTGGTATGACTATGAATAACTCCTCTAATCATTTCATCAAAAGCCCATAAACAAACACAGCCAACCAAAATGATTTAACTACAGAGGGTTGCCAAAATAGGAGAATAGTTGAAATGGCAATGTTCATCAAAAAGATTGGTTGGCATTAAAGTAAGGCAATAATATCTTTTCTTTAGATATTCTTTCAAAGCTGAGGAAAAATAATGAAGATAAATTTTTACAATTAAAAAAAATTGGACGTTCAACATAATTTGTATCCACCTTCATTTTCAAGTTACAGATCAATACTTAGTCTTTTGTAAGTAATAGTAGTAAAATAGAGGAGGCAAGTTGCTAGGTTTGTAGGCTGTGGTGGTTGTTAGATTTTTCCATTTAAAGAAGGTTGTAAAGGGTTGGAGGGCAAACATTTCAATGTCCTATTTCCATTTCTTACCAAGCCTTCTTTAGCAGCTGAGCTTTCAACGCATCATATTCATGGGAGCCCAATTTAATTTTTGTACACTTTCTTTAAGTCTTCATCATCTTATGGGGACCAAATTTAATAGTTTCACAAGTTAAATACCAAACTCTCCTACGGTCAAATAATATGTATATAATGGTGAATTTCATGTAATTTCACTTTTCGTATGCAATTAAATCCAAGTGCTGAGAGACCACTAATCCTAGGTTAGCGGAAGACAACCTAGGATTAATTCAATCATCAAGTAGTTATTGTTTGATTTGTCCGCCATTAGAATATTGCTATATTTATCTTTTACATTGTTAACGTTCTCAACTAGAATCAACCCTTCAATTACCTTTATCCTTTCACAACAGACTTGAAGAAGAGTAATTAAAACCTTCATTCTAATATTTCTTTTCGTTTATCAAATATCTTGGTTTAATTAAAATGGTTTAACAGTGAAGAAACAATCTCATAACTTTTTGTGAATTTATGAAGCTTCCTTAAATTTTAATCAGCAATACTGTTGAAGCATCTTTAATGGCTTGAGCTTTCCATGGCCAATGCAGCCATGTGGATAGGAAGGGGACCAATCTTTCTAATGTACGATGAAACTATAGTGTCATTAAGACTACTATCAATTCAACAAAATTGACATCATAAAAATCTTTATTAAATCATTTATAATCATTAGTTCATAAACTACTCTTAGTTCTAAAGTTTCCTCCACACACGCACACACAAAATTGACTTCATAAAAATCTTTATTAAATCAATTATACTCATTAGTCAAAAACTACTATTAGTTCTAAAGTTTCCTCCACACACACATAACCATTTATTATTTGCAAAATTTGGTAAATCTTTATACATATGGTCATCGAATTAAGGATGTATCGTAGCAAAGTCATAAAATCGGTTTCAAGAAAAAATTATTTATTATAGTAAATTGTCGCGGAGGGTGGTTGTTATAGAAATATATGATTGTATATATGTATAAAGTTTCTAGAATTATCAATGAATATTAAATTTGCTATTGTTTACTTCAAAATTAGGTAACAATTAAATTTTTACGCGGTTTAAAGGATACGTGGTTAAATTCAGCACGAATAATTAAGAATAATGAATAAATGAATTAAAGATGAAATAAACGATCAAACCACTCGCAATGTTAAGACCAGGACTGATCTTGTGTTGAATAGTGAGCTTGTCCTCGATTGGACCCTCGGTTTGAGCCCAATCGTGAAAAACTTTTACTTTATATAGTAGGAGAGTTTCATTTCTAGTATAAGTCTAAAAAAGTCAAAAATCTTCTTCCTCGATAATTATTGATCCATAATTGATTCTGACCGAGATTCGCGCCGTAATATCCGGTTGAAGGCGATTATTACGGCCCCCTATTCGTCGTGCAACCATCCACTGCGTCCCGAGGTCTAGAAGTTATGCCCAGTTCAACATGTGTCGATTTACTTTGTCCGATGTCGGATATATCGTTCACTCTCCCTAGGTCTTGATACGAAGGGTTTCTGACCTCGATTACATTGTCGCGGATTCGTGTTCCTCCTTCGTTCTCTCATCAGGGGATCGGGGTAGACATTGCCCTCGATTTTACCCGTGCACATCTATTCATAGTTTTAAAAGCGCAATAAATTAAGCAGTAAATCTTAAAGGTTAAATCGATCAAATTTAAATTTCTATCAAATGAGAAATTAACCTGGAATTTGCACATAGTATTTGCATCGTACTTTAGGTCTATACATAGAATAAACATTTAATTGGGAATTGAGATGGACAAGTCGAATTAGGTTTTTATTGAATGCTTATCTTACTGGGACAAACTCCATGTTGCTGGTCTAGATTAGGGTCTTTGCACATACCCACAGCTCCTGTTACACATAAACATAGGAAAAATAAGGAATATAAAAAAGGTCTATAACATGTATTTTCCTGCTTGTCTTTATTTGCAAACATCGACAGCACAAGCACTTGTACCTTCTTTTTTTTTTTTTGCTTTGGATTTTCTCCTTTTCTTTTTTTTCTTTTGTTGCAAAAAGACATTATTGAAGAAGTCAATTAATATTTGAAATAAAAAATAAAGTAATTAGTTCAGAATATCTATTTCTTTCACCAATTCTCTTCTAAATAGTGTCTAGAAAAGTTAAAAAAGAAAAGAAATGAAAGAAAGATTTGGTTAAATACTTACCCGTATTTGTTACACCAAACCAATAGGTGCATGATATGTATTTATAAAATAGACTCCTATCACTTAATCACAGTTAATTAATACAAGTTTCACCTAATAAAATTACTTAATCATGGTAATAGTCTAGTAAAATACATATATAATTACAGTGTAATTATAAGTTTACTGTTTGGTTGCACAAGTGTAATTATACAATTAATTTAAATTTTTAAATGAAGTAATTATCAAAATTTAAAAGTTAATATAATAAATATATGCCTATAAATTTTAATAAGTATAAATGATATTATTTGGTATTTAAGATGTATATTTTTTCGTGAATATACATTACTTAGTAATCGTATATTTATAATTAAAATTGTCAAAATAACTTTTACATATATATATATATATATATATATATATATATATATATATTTCAAATTAATAATATTTAGTTTGGATATTAGATCACATCCAAAGCACACCTCAAAAAAGGTATGAAACGGTCGTTTGCAATAATAGAAATCCAACTAAGAGTCGGGGTTGAATCCACAGAGAGTTAAGATGGGGGTTAGGGGTATATATTCACTGTGAGTGATTCATTATCTAGATTGCACTTCCACTCAAAGATTTGTTTTCAATTTCTAATTTTACTTTATTGATCGCAAAATAAAGGAAGAGGACTAGAGAAAATTATTTTTAAAGGTTTCTCCAAATGGATAAAAAGCCTAGGACTGTGACCTTTACCTAGGTGTTTACCTAATGGGATAAAGACTTTAAAGCTTGTTTTATTGATTGGGGTGTATTATAGCTATCTAATGCTGCGACCCGTCATGGGCCTGGGCCTGGGCCTGGCGATCTCGAGCCTGGCGGTCCCGGGCCTGGCGGTCCTAGGGTATGGGTCCGCCCGCTACGGGCCTAAGCCCACACAGTCCCGGGCTAAATGGGCCGGGCCCGCAGGCCCAAACGGGCCTAACGGTTCCGGATTTTTTTTTTAATCAACGAAAATTTCTTGTAAACTATATATGCATATACTAATATAGATTGCAATTAGACATATATAAATATATTGCCTATATAAGTCTTGTATATATTGTATATATATGTTGTATATATTTTATATATATATATATATATATATACATATAAACTATATATATGTATTAGACATATATATACAATATATACAAGGCTTATATTAGACTTATATATATATATATATATATATATATATA
>MCJB01020319.1:73737-153728 GCA_002018475.1 Nicotiana obtusifolia
TTTAGGAACCTTTCTTTCTCTAAGGCCACATTCATCACATTTTTTAAAATATTCTCTAAGTCTACTCCTACGGTTTGAGTAAAATAGCCAATTAAGAGCCATTTTTACCTTTTCTATTTCTATATTTAACATTTCCATTCCGTCACCGACAATTAAATGATAAATATGACAAATGCATCTAACATGAAAAATATTAGAAAATGCGGGATTTAAAGTAGTTGTAAGCATGCCTATTGCGTTTGTGTTACTAGACGCATTATCCATGGTAACAGACATTATTTTTTCTCTAATACAAAAATATCTACAAATGTCTGATACTGTGCTAGCAATAAATTTACCAGTGTGGCGTGAGTTAATTATTCTATAGGCGATAATGCATTTTTGCATTATCCAGTCCTCGTCTATCCAATGACTTGTAACGGTTAAATAGTCACTGGCACTTCTACCTATATCCGTAGTAATTGCAATGCGACAATCTATATGGGTAAATAGATATCGCAAATATTGTTCATATTCATGCTTATATTTGTAAATGTCGGCTTCACGGTAGCACGAGACCATCCTTTATAAGTAGGATTATAAACTTTTCTAATATATTGTATAAAATGGGGGTTAGAAGGAAAGCTATATGGTAAGCACATAACTGTTATCATTTTTGCTAATTCTTCACGATCCTTATTTGGATCGTAGTATAAAATTTCACCAATAACGGCGTTAATTTCGGGTTGGACTAAGTTTGAACTTGCACTAGTTTGAGCCGGATTACCTACACCCGTCCCCTCTTCCGCAGCTTTCATTTGTAAATATCTCTGTTTATCTCTAGGGTGTTTTAATATGTGCCTAGTCAAACTACCCGTACCGCTACGGTTGCCAGTATATTTATGAGCCAACAAAGACCCACAACTTTTACACTTAGCTTTGTTTTCTTCTCTTAATTGAGTAAAAAAGTTTCAAACAAGGAATGTTTCGGGCCGTCTAGGAGGTCTTCTATCAAATGTAGGGGTTACTACAGGAGGGTCAAGCGAGGCATCAGTTGGGTTATTAATAGGACTAGTAGGTGTATCATCTAAATCCGGTTGGGTTTCATCTAAATCATCATTTTCAGATATAGTTTCATTAGGATAAAGAGCGTTCATCGTTTGTTCATCTAATTGATTACCGGGTGCAACATCATGAAAAAATTGACTATCGAAAAATTAAAAACAAGGGTGATCACTATCTAGAATAATAGGTGGAGAAGGACGGATAACAGGGGGAGGAGGAGTAGCTTGGCTACTAGATTGACCAATTTTAGATTTTCCCTTGCCCTTACCACCAAACATTTTTTTCAATGAAAAATCCATATTAATTATAATTACGCTAAATAAAACAAACACAACAATATATTAAAAATTAAAGAGTTGGAACGAGTTTACCGAATTGACGAAAAAATTCTTGAAAATTGAATATCGTTGAAGACTTGAAGACTTAAATACTTCAATTCACCAACTTCACAATTTTTCACGAAATTGGAATAATAAAGTAAGCAATTATGGAAATAATTAGAGAGAGATTGAGAGAGATTGAGAGAGATTGAGAGAATTTGTGAGTAAAAAATAAAAGAATGAGGGGGTATTTATAGTTGAGAATAGGTAAAAAGTGTATTTATAAAAAGTTTGGGGTAAAAATAAAGTTTGGGGGCTAAAATGGCTATTTTCTGAATTAAAAACGGTCCCAAAAAAAGGCCCAACGGCTAGATTTTAAAAATCTGGCCGTTGGCCATTTTTTTTTGAATTTTGACCGTTGGGCCCGGACCAAGCCTGCCTGGCGGTCAAGGGCCTGGTGGGCTTTTTGGGTAGCCCGGGCCGTCACGGGCTTAGACCCGCTAGGGGGCCAGGACCGCTAGGGACCGGCCCATGACGCCTGTTAGGCCCACCAGGACCGCGGGCCCGTGCCGGTCCCGGGCCTGGACCGGCCCACTTACAGCCTTATAGCTATCAACTCTAAATTAGCCACTCAATACCTCTCAATCAGAGAGTGATCTTGCCCAATTTAGTTTTCTCAAGACCAAATAGGTATAACTCAAAACAGTTGATAAGAGCTCAAGTCGGGTTATTATTATCTCTAGGTTGAATCCTTTAATTGGGTTAATCAATTTCTCAATTGACCTAATTCCTTGTTAGCTAAGTTATCCTAGACTAAGTCTCTCTTTCTCAAGTAGAGACTAAGAGAGACTAAGACAAATAGGCGTGAACTAATGTTTGCAACCATTAATTCCACAATTAAAGTATAAACTAAGCTAAATAATAAACACCCAATCATAAACAAACACTAAATTAGATACCCATAAGGTTTACACACTGGGGTTGGGTCACAAACCTAGTAGAAATCTAGCTACTCTTACTTGACTTTGAAGAAAATAGAGAATAAAGACTAATTAAACTCATAATAAAAGCTTAAAATGATTAAATCAATTGTAAATACACCAAAATAATGTAAAACTTCCTAAAATAGTAAAGAAAAATGCTACAGTAACTTCAATGGTTCAAACTTGACCTAATTTTATGAATCTAGTCTATTTATACAAGGCTGAAAATCTTGGATAAAAATACCCCTGGGGAGGTTCTGCAGCCGCACAATTTCATGTGCGGTCCGTAGATTTCTTCATCTGGCATGAACTGGAGTTCTGCGGCCGCACATTTCTGCACTGCGGCCACAAGGCATTCTTCTGCGGCCGCAAGGTAGCTCTTCTGCAGTCGGCAATATTAGGATTGCGCCCGCAAGGCAATCTTGTGCGGCCGCACAAATCTTGTGCGGTTCGAAATTCACTAAGGCTCTGGATTTGGTCTTTTTGCATACTCTCTGATCTTCACCTCTTAGCCCAGCTTTGCGACTGCACAATTCATGTGTGGTCCGCAATTTGTACAAATGTCTACTAATTTCCTTCATTGTTTACGGCAGCAAATGAAATTCTGCGGTCCGAAATTTCTTCTGCGGCCGTAGAATTCCTTCTATGGACAGCACATTATGTGCTTCTGTGCCCTTTATTGCCTGGTGCTTGGACTGCTCCTTGTTTAGTCGGATTTCATCAGGGAGCCCAATTTCCAGCATTCCTGTAATTTTGTACAATTTTATTAGTTTCGGAAACACAATTCAATGCTTTTAGACTGAAGCAAAAGCTAAAAGGCGCTAATAAGTAGTCAAAATCCTCACTTATCAACTCCCCCAAACTTGTGTCTTTGCTTGTCCTCAAGCAAATAAATTAGTTCCCACCTCCAAATTAGTTAAGGGTGTTGGTACCAATTGAAGCATGTTTGACTCTTCGAGCATGACTTAGTTAGGTCTTTTTATTCATTACTACTACTATTATTACCTAAACACCAAAATCGGACTCATTCCCTTGAGAAGGTTTTCACGCCATCCATCGTTGGGATGAGTCACCCGGTTCACATAACAACTACCTTTAGAAAGAACCGTAGTTTTCTTTTGGCATTAAGAAAACCAAAGGCTTATTATCTACTAAAACATATAAAGAGGCTACTAAATCAAACAAAGAAGCTACTAACTCAAACTAAGAACTCACAAAGAAACAAAAATGAAGAAGCTAATAATTAAAACTACTGAATATACATAATGAGAGAAAAATAGAGAATACATACAAAATAAGAAAGAGAAAGAAAATAATATCAAGTTATTACAGGCCAATTGTCTCATAATGTACCAAATAAGATCAATTAAACTCCACCCCCGGAATAAAAATAAGCATTGTCCCCAATGATTAACAAAATAAGAGTGAAAGAGGGGAAAGAGTGAAGAAAAACTCCCTATGACTCCTTGGACATCTCTATGTCCACGGCAATGTCACCGCTCTCAGTCTCATCCAACTAAATCTCATCATCCTCAATTCTGGGAGTGACTGGGTTGATGAACATCTGATGCACTGCCTCAGCAGTGTCGGCAGGAGAGTCTGGCTCCTCAGACTGGCCAGCTGGTGCCACCGGTGCTGATGGTGCTGCAGGATCTGGGTTTGAAGGGTGTAGGTCGATCAACATGTCAAAAGGGATATCTCCGGCTGCAGCAAGCTTGGTCACCTGCCTCCGGAGCTTGTCCACTGACTTCTTACTGGCTGGGACTTTCTCATCTTCATTACCTCTTTGCCCAGCTCTTCGATCACCGACCCGTGTTGTACTAAGGTAGCCATGATGGTGTTCTGGTTCTCTAAGATCTTCTTCAATGTCTCCTCAACTGTCGGGGGAAAATTGAGGTGCCTGAATGGTAAACTATGCTGCAACAACACTGGATAAGTCAGACAGCTTTGCAATTGCTGTTTGCATCCAGTTGTTGAGGTTCGGCAATGTCTGGGAGAGTCGCAGCGCAGAAAGTAGAGTAGTAGGTATGGGCACCGGCTTCAAAGCCGAAGTGGAAACTACGGCAGGAGCTGCAGAAGGGGTTGTGGATGATGGTGGAGTCATAGCAGCGACACTAGAGGAAGGCTCGGCTGAAGTAGATGGGACATGAAGTCCCTCCGCAACTACCACAGCTGGCTCATTAGACTGGCCTGTGGTGGTAGATGGCTGACCATTTCTCTTCGGGTTGTTTGCATCCACAAGTACCATGAGAAAGGATTCTTTGGCCTAACCTTTGTATCAAAATCCCTTAGTTCCACCCCTCGCGTCCGTAAGATACTCTATAATGGTGTTGGGGTACGGGTAGGAAGAATCATCCTGCCGAGCGATCACAGAGATGTTGGCTGACATCATGGCGCCCACATTGATAGGGTACCCAGCTAAAATGGAGGCAACTAAGACTGCCCGAGGAATCGGCAAGTGAGTCTCAGTCTGACTCGGGTCCAGTCTGCTGCAAACAAATGATTAACACCCTTTTGCTTCAAAGCTCAGTGCTCTAGTGGATAGAACTCCAGCGGTGATCCATGGTGGTGGTGGTCCTGGTGCAACTAGAATTTTCGCTAACCAATGACGAACTGCATCCCCAAGTGCACACTTTTCTAGGTATTTCTTTGGCTCGACATCATCAAAGCCCAAGTATGTGTTCAGTGTGTGCTGGTCAAATCGCACTTTGAGGTTTCTGACTTTTGTCACCTTTACCCCTTTTTGATATGCGCCACATTGGCGTAGAATTCCCAGACAAGGTATTCCTTAGGATCCACCACACTATGGGTAAAACATGTCCACCCCTTGTGCTCCCTAAACTGCCTCAGCACGGCCGAGTTGTATCTCTCTAGATCTGTTAATAAGAACTGTTCGCTCAAGTGTTAGCGACTTCGCCGGCCACCATGTGCGGAAACTAGTGAAAGCTGCTAGGCTGACGAATAAATCCTCCTAAACCTCTTTCTTCTTTTTTCTTTCAATACCAGCAGTTGTGGCATCTCCCCCTCTACCATCATCGGGTATGTCTTGAACTGATATATCTGGTGCCTCAGGGACAGGTGTAGAGGATGGCTCAGAATCCTGACTAGCACTTTCCGAACCCTCGGAAGTGCTGTGGGATGAGGACGGCTTGTCCCTCAGTTAAAATCTACATGACGGCCTGGACTGTACTGCCGGTTGTTCCTGAACAGAGGCTGAATTACCCTCTGATATGTCCCTAGACAGGGCGTATGAACTCGTCGCGGAGAGATCTACATTTCTCCATCTCCCGGCTATTGTCTTTTTTCTGATTTCCTACTGTTGGGCACTAGGTAAGTCTCTCTTGCCTCGTCTCTGAGAAGGTTCACCCCTCCCTTTAAAAGTGTCTCCTCTGCCTCTAGATCGAACCATTATCTGTATCAAATAGACGCAGTTGTTAGTTGCAATTCAATGTTCAATCAGACACCGATGATATACAAGAAAACACTAGAACTTACAGTGAGGGTCACAGACACAGTGTGCTTGAAGGGAAGGATCTGCAGTCCTCACAATTTCTTGCGACCGTAGATGAAGCCTTGCGAACCTCACAATTTAGGATTGCGGCCGCAGAAGTGAAGTGCAGTCCGCACAATTTGACTTGCGGCCGCAACTCAGAGACTCAAAATGTGCCAACTCACTAATGACAGAGAATTGGATGATGTGAAGTCATAGTATGTTTTCTGCGGTCCGCACAATTTGCCTTGCGACCGCACATTTGAGTCACAAATTTGTGGGCTCTCTGATTACAGTACAATGATTTTTTTGCGGCCGCAATGGGAATTCTGTGGTCCGCACAATTTTCTTGTGGCCGCAGATTCTTTCTCATTAGTGTTGCCCTAGATCAACTTATGCAAGACCACACAATTTTCTTGCGGCCGCAGAATTCAAAGAATACGAACAGTCCAGTATGCTTAGCTAGGTTTTTCAATTTTTGTGCAAATTTTGACATGGCAACAACATAAAAGCATGAAAATACATTGACCCAGTCCCCAATAAGTAAGTATTAGTTAACCCACTACAGATTTACCCCCACATGGTTGTATAATTGAGTTCTACTGAAAATGGCCTAAAAATACTTAAAATAACTACCTTGTAAACTAAAAAAATGAAAAATTCTAACAAGAAATTTAAGCATAGTAGATGTGACTGAGTACAAGGGATGAGTGATCACAATTGTTGGGCGTGTGAGGAGATGATTTACCAAGAGATTTCACTATAGTGCAAGCTTTTGTGCTCAGAGAGGGAAAAGTGTAACGGTAGCCCTAGCCCTCTATTTATACAGTTGATGTTCTTAAGGGAAAGAGGGGCGAGTGTAGCAGCACAATTTCAGTTGCTGTCCGCACTTTGTTACCTAGGAAGCTTAAGTCGACTTTTTGTTTGTGGTCCGCAGAATTGTGTGTGCGGCCGCAGATCGACCCTTTTTCTGACAGAAAAAATTTAGAGAGTTGGTATTTTTCACCTTCCACTTGTGCGTTCCACAAGATAATGTGCGGCCGCAGAGCACTTTTGCGGCAGCAACTGTAAATGTGCGTTCCGCACAATTCAACTGCGGTCCGTAGATCTTGCAACTCTTAGCCAAATTTTTGTCCACCATTCTTGTAAGGCACACTCATCCCTGAGCACACTTCAAATCAACTTAGCACAAAAATAACACCTGACTACAAAAGAAGAAAAGAAAAGAAAAAGAAACATGGGTTGCCTCCCAAGAAGCGCCGAATTTTACGCCGCGGCACAACGCAGAATGATATTAATTGAAATGAATGATCGCCACGACATGTCCATCTCCAGCTTTTCCCAAATAGTGCTTCACTCGATGTCCATCGACTCATAATACCTCATTGTTTTTGTTTTCAAGTCAAATGCACCAAAAGTTATCACACCCACAATTTCAAAAGGACCACTCTATTTAGACTTTACTTCCCAGGAAACATTCTCAACCTTGAGTTAAACAACAACACAAGATCACCCACCTTGAATTCTTTGTTCCAAATGTATTTTTCATGAAGATATTTAATCTTTTATTTGTACAAGGACGAACTTGCATATGCATGGTACCGAAACTCATCCAATTCATTCAAATGTGCAACCCTCAAGTCAGCGCTACATTCCAATCAAGATTCAACTTCTTTAGAGTCCACATGGCCTTGTGATCTAATTCCACCTAAAGATGACAAGCTTTCCCGAACACCAACCGGTATGGCGACATTCCGGTAGGTATTTTGTAAGTCGTCCGATAAGCCCATAATGCATCATCAAGCTTCTTGGACCAATCCGTCCGGTTAGCATTCACTATTTTTGACAAAATACTCTTTATCTCCCGATTGGAGACTTCCACTTGACCGCTAGCTTGTGGATGATAGGGATTCATGACTTTATGAGTAACACCATACTTGCTAAGTAAAGTGTCGAAGGCCTTGGTGAAAAAATGTGATCTCCCATCGCTTATAATAGCCCGCGGAGTACCAAACCTTGTGAAAATATTCTTCTTCAAGAACGCCACCACACTTCTTGCCTCATTGTTGGGTAGAGCAACGGCCTCTACCCATTTAGACTCATAATCAACCGTGTCCAAGATGTAGGTGTTTCCGCAAGAACTCACAAAAGGACCCATGAAGTAACCCCACACATCAAAAATATCAATATCCACATTGTTTGCATAGTTTTGGATCGACTAGCATCGGTTTGAGGTGTTAAAGTAGCATTGGAGCCGGCTATAGAACTTCAGAGCGAGGTAAGACTCTTGTCTAATCCTGTGAGGGGGAAACTACCCCCTAGGTGTTATTTATTATTATGTGCAACTAGTTGTGGGTGTTACGTATGCACGAGGTGATAATAGTTTGTACATAGCTATAGCATATTTATGTCCGGGTAGAATTAGGATCTTCTCATGTAATATTTGAACTACCTGAACTCATTGTGCTGGCTTACTTAATTGAAGTGTAAATGTAATTGATTTAGAAATAAAAATATGTACACTAGGCCAAGATTTAACATTTGAGTAGTGGGCGAGTTATTTAAAAAGTGGTAAAGATTATATTCATTTTATGCTCTCATGCTATAATGTAAACGCGTATCTCATAATTCCGGGAACTTCCTTCCCTTTCTTGTGGAGCGGGCCGAATGCCTCGGCAGTATATAGATGCATCTATAGTTCGTGTCGCTCGACCCTCGGCAGTGTACACATTATTCTGGATCGGGCCGAATGACCTCGGCAGACTCATGCGTTATATTGTTAGTAGCCTAAATATTCACGAGCAAGTCTTTCCACTGATGCCCGGCATTTTATATGGTATCCCTTATTTATTTGATAATGACACTTGATATTTTTCTGAGTTGTTATGTTAGAATACAAGATTTAAAATTTCATGCTTTAAAAGAAGTAAATTGGAAGATTATGTAACTTACAGATTTATCCCATCATTGTCGTATGCCTCATATCTGCTCTTGTTTTATTACATTATCTTATTGGACCTTTAGTAAGTGTTGATGTTGACCCCTCATCACTACTTCTCTGGAGTTAGGCTCGATACTTACTGAGTACGCGTTGATTTACGTACTCATGCTGTACTTCTGCACTAAATATGCAGGAACTAACAGGTTCATTTGGTGATCATCTTGGCGCGTAGGTGCACCTGTTGGGGAGACTTTATGTGAGCTGTATTCTAGGCTACGCATTGCAGTCCACCGAGTCTCCATCGTACTATTTAATTTATCCTATCTTATTTACATTCTGGACGGAGTTGTATTGTTGTTATATCTCTTAGAAAAATGTTCATGCACTTGTGACACCGGATTTTGGGGTTTCTCTTCGGATTATTCATTATTGTGGTTCACGTTAATATTTTTATTCATTTTTTAAGTTCTATGATATACTGTTAAGTTAAGAAAAATCACGATTTCAAAAATACTAAAATGAGTAATTAAATTGGTAAATCACCGTTGGCTTGTCTGACGGCAACGTTAGGTGCCATCACGACCTATAGTGGATTTTGGGTTGTGACAGCTTGGTATCAGAGCGTTAGGTTCACTTAGGTTTCACGAGTCATAAGCAAGTCTACTGGAATCCTGCGAATCGGTATGGAGACGTCTATACTTATCTTCGGGAGGCTACAAAGCTGTTAGGAGCACTTCCCTTATTGATTCCTTTATCGTGTGGTTTGATTCCATTGAGGCTTGTGCCTTTATTTCCTTCCTACTCAATCTTATGCGACGTGAAGCACTTGTTGTCAATTGGACGTCGAGTAGTGGTATTGATACTGCAGAAGTAGTGCATGATATTTTTCCTTGCGTGTTCGGGCAGGCTATTAGCGTTGCCTTGCGGAAGGGTGCTCTATCGTTTCAGTTCAGTATCCGTACTTTCTATAGTTTTGAGGCTATGCACGGATAACTATGTTGTTCATGAGTTGTTATCGCACCGTGTTGGTGTAATAGTAGGGTGCTTATGTACGGATCGTAATAGTGAATGGATCAGAAGGAGGATTTCTCAGTGCATGATTTAGAGGTTCAGTATTTAATTCTAGCAAAGGAAAGGCAATTGGCACTATGAATGTTCAGGTTTGGGTTGATGAGTAACGAGACTTGGTATTTCGAGTGTGATGGAATTTTCATTGTGATGTGGTGCCAATGTCCTTGTTTGAACGCATTACAATTCGTCGGTGTTATGATCTTCTTTGATTTCGCTGTTGAAAGGTACTTGAGGGGCAGTTGTTAGAAACAGCGGTTCAGGATCGAATGGGGGATTCCAATGTTGATGGCTCGAGAAAGATGATCTTCTAGGAGACTTAGAATTGGTAGTAGTTTGTTAGTTCACGTGCTACAGAGATGGATTTTGATTTGATACAACATTTGGTTAATGAAGAATGAGGAAAGACATAGGGAGGTGTCTTACTGTGGTTAATTTACTAGCAGGTCAAGTATGAGAAGCGGAAGTCGAGAAGTTGCTTAAGGGAGATAGTTTGACCGAAGTGGGAGAGGCAGAGTAGCATATGGATTTTGTGGTAGGATAGCCATGTACCTTCAGAAAGTGTAGAACGGTTTGGTAATTGTGATGGAAGGTGATTTGGTATACGTATTTTTCTTGGAATGATGGTAACCGTACGGAGAAAGAGTGAATATGGCAGAAAGGAGTTTTCTTGGAATGAAGAGGGGTGTGAAGATTTGACTATCATTTCAGGTGAGATACGACTTGAGTTTGGATGATATTGTTGAACTCTCAGTTGATGTTAGCGAGGAAGGAACAAACTTATACAGCATCGTGGAAAGAGGTCGGATATGAGATTGTGGCTGATGATTCAGAATGTTCATGAAGAGATTAACAAAACGCTTCGAGAAACTTGGCAGGTTAACGGTTCGAGATCATGGTAATTGATAAGGAGGAAACATTGTGGACTCAACATTATGTGATTATAGCTTAAAGCTAAGTGGGGGGAGCCCCACCGTCTATGATTGGATCGCGTGGTTGTCTGCTTGTGTGGTTTCTGGTTATTGGTGCATGGGTGAACTATTTATGACTAATGAACATGTGCAAGGAACTTGATGAATGTGTGTCAAACTTCGTCTTATTGATTCAGGTACAGGTTTTGGGAAGACTCAGAGTTATGCTTCTTGTGGATGTAACGTGCAAGGAAGCAAATTCAGCCGGTTGCTTCTATGAGAGGGTATTCGTGCTAGTAGAGCAATGGAGTTTGGTTATATTCGAGACCAGGTCAGAGTGGGTGACT
The DNA here is from genome assembly GCA_002018475.1 of Nicotiana obtusifolia. Lineage (NCBI taxonomy): Eukaryota > Viridiplantae > Streptophyta > Magnoliopsida > Solanales > Solanaceae > Nicotiana > Nicotiana obtusifolia. The sequence continues at coordinate 84,842 of MCJB01020319.1, forward strand.
CTTAACAATGGTCAAGTGAGTTCAAGAATTTAAGTCTAGTACCTAAGGATTTCGGGTCCGTTGTGTGGTCAAGGATCGAGCATCTGCATTGGATTATGAACGAGACTTGGAGCATTCTATGTTATCATCGGGTATGCGGTGCAGTATTGGAGGAAAGGAAGAAACAGTTTTGGATTCTTGGAAGGTCTTTCACAATGGGTGTACTAGTTGGAGATATTATTGTGCACATAAGGAGAATATGAGGTGGTTCAAGAGTAATAAGACGATGTGGTCTCGTGATGCGGGTCGTTCCGGATGAGTGCGGATTTGGTTCGATACGTCTGTAAAAAAGGGGTATTATCATTTCTAAGACAAATTGAGAGTAAATTGGAAGAAGTTGGGTTGGTTAGTAATGATTGAATCAGCATGATTGTGGCAGTGATCAGTTCCTTCAGCGTGAAGTTATACATGTGGTTTTTGGTTGTACGTGCAGGCTGGACAACCTCCCAAATCGAATGGCGGTTTAGATCACGACTTGAGGTTTGTATTTTCTGCAATTTGGGAATTCAGTTGTGTGTTGCATTGGTTCTTCTGAAATGAGCTAAGTGAAAGGTTTCTAGCCTATGAAGTGTTTATTCTACAAGTAATTCAGGAGTTATGATGAATTCTTGTACTTTAGTACATCGGCGTGATAGATGCAGTGAGCGCCATGGGAATTTGAAAGTTCAGGATCAAGGTGGCGGTTTGGTGTTGACGAGAATGTCACCAGCTCGGATGAGCAGGGGAGAATTTAGATGTTCGGAGTAAGCTGGCATTTTCTTTAGTGTCACCTGCGAATGACATTCTGCGTAAGAGACTTGCGTATTGATTACGGATTCTCGATTTGCCTTATAGAATTAGAACGGTTGGTAGTATGGATGTGCAAACTTTCCTACCTGACCGGAAGATCATGGGAGCGTATCCCACTGGGAGATTTGTATAAGTGTGACATGTTAGTCACCTGATTGTTAAAGATTGACACCAAGTATGGAGATTTTTGGGTACTATTGTTAATGTGGGAGTTTGTTCCGGATTAGGACGGTTGCTTGTGTGTGTCATGAATAGGGCCATTGTGGATCCTTGAAAGGTTATTAGCCCAGTATGGTATGATCAGAATCGGTTAGAGGTCCGTTGATGAGTCTAATGTGAATGTGTGCTTTACGTAAGGACAGACGTGTTCATTCGTCATAACATTGCTTATGAAGGAGTCGACGGGCATTGGATGTTATTTCCGTCGTCAGCTATTCTGTGTAACCTATATTATGCCACGTGATTTATGAGATGGCTTGATTATTCGCACATGTGTTGAGGTCCCGTGTAGCTTGTCGGTGTTATATGAGCAGGATAGCTCTCGAGATGCAGGTCATTTATCGCACCTTAGTTGTGCTTGAGTTTTGTAGCGTGTGGCGCTATTCGCCTACCTAGGATTTGTATTATGCACTGGGCGTGCTTGTGGTCGATATTCGGGCATTACGTAAATATAAGCCTTACGGCTTAAGGTGTGTTTTTTTCTTCTTGATTGTTATGTGAGGATCGAGTGGCACGCCGCCACGGGTATGTTGTTTGGATCGGGTTCTACGACGCAACGGTATTATGTATGGATCGGGTAACACGCCGCAACAGCGAGATGTTGAGTACAGTTTCCTATATCTATTCTTGAGCATTTTGTTTCTCATTCTTTAAGAAAGACTCATAACATCTTTTCAGTTGTTGTATTAGTTATGTCGGTTGGGTAGTTCTTTTCCAGGGTTCGTTTTTCCTTATATATCATATTCGAGTTGTGGCTTGTCGGCACATTGATGGCGTCATATGAGATTTTGGTCAGTGTTTGAGATGGCTTACTGCCTAAGCAGCTTGTACTGGGTGAGACGAGGTTATTGGACCTGGGATCAGTGCGATCAGAGTGATGTAGGGTTATTAAAGAACAAATATCGTTATTCAGTTCAGAATGAGGTAATGGTTCCTGTCAGGAGGAGAGACTCCAGGAATTTGTTGATTTGGCAGGCGGTTATGAGTTTCTACACATCTCTTCTGTCGTGGAAGAATTGGGAGGATTCAAAATCGGGCTTATACGTGTTATGAGGCGTATTGCAGGCTTCAGATTCGTGAAATTTTAGCTATTGTGGTCGGAGGATGTTATTATGGGCATGTGAATCATGCAGTGCATGGTGGGAATTCAGCAAAGGTGTATGATCATGTTTTGGTATAGTGATTAGTGAAATATACGGTGTTCGTATGTTAGAATCAGATCTTGTAGAAGAATTTGGAGGTTGGAATTGGGTTTTGAGGCTTATTGACTAAATAAAAGGGAGGATCCTTAGTCTAGCTCAAGCTAATGTGTCCAACTGGGTTATAGTGGCACGGGCAGGTGCACGAGGTATTAAACAGTGATTTTGGACAACTCCGAAGCAGTTCTTAGCACGTTCAAGGATGAACACCTTTTTTAGTGGGGGGAGAATGTAACGACCCGACCGGTTGTTTTGAGCTCTAGTGCATCATTCGGCGATTTCAGACCTCGAGTAGCTTCACTTCAGGTGTTTTAATCTCGGGAAGTTCGGAGTTGGTTTGGAAAAAAATTCTAAATTTGGAAGTTTTAAGTTGGACGAGTTGACCAAACTTTGACTTTTGAGTAAATGACCCCGGAATCGGGATTTCAAGGTTCCAATAGGTCTGTATGATGATTTCGACTTGGGCGTATGTTCAGGTTGAGCAGCGGGTGGACCGGGAGTATTTCGGCGCTTATTATGGAAGGTTGACATTTTGAAGGTTTAAGAATTTCCTAAGTTTAGTTTGCAATGGATTTAGAGGTTATCGGTGTCTGTTTGGGATTCTACGCTTAGGAATAGTTCTGTATGGTGATTTTGGTCTTAGAAGCGTGTCTGGATGTTGATTTGGAAGTCCGTAGGTCGTTCGGCATCAATTGGTAAATTTGATAATTCTTGGGAAGTTTGACCGGGAGTAGACTTTTTGATCTCGGAGTCGGAATCCGATTCTGGAAATTGGAATAGGTCCGTTATGTTGATTTATGACTTGTGTGCAAAATTTGAGGTCAATCGGACTTGATTCGACAGGTATCAACATGGAATGTAGAAGTTGAAAATTCTTAGTTTCATTAAGCTTGAATTGGGGTATGATTCGTGGTTTTAGCGTTGTTTGATGTGATTTGAGGTTTAGGGACTTGTTGGTACATTCGGACCCTGTCGCGAGTGGCTCGGGTGTGTTTCGGGGTGAGTATCGAGCGAGTCTGAGCATTTCGGCTCTCTGATGTTGTTCTGGAACTTTTGAAGTGCGGGGGGGACATTTTGGAGTGCTGAGGCAAAGCCTCAGGTGCGGACCGCAGAAATCCTCTCTTGGCCGCAGAAAGAAGATTCTACAGATTCGATGGTCCGACCTCATAAGCTTATATCTTTTAATCTACAAGAAATTTGGAGATGATTCAAAAAACAAAAGTTGTAATCCTTTGAGTGTAGTTTTTGGAAAAATAAACCAATCATCATTTGGACATATGCAGAGAATGTTAAGGTCAATTTACTGAAGCCTGGTAGTGTAGAAGAGGCTGAAGTGCGGCCGCACAATTTGGATTGCAGCCGCATAACCTGGAATGTGTCAAAACTTGTGCGGTCAGCACAATGGGGGATCTGATTTTGTACTATATGAATGAGGGTTTCATCTTCTTTTTTTTTTTGGACTTTGGGAGCTCGTATTATGGCGATTTTTCGTGGGATTTTCAAGAAATTCATCGGGGGAAGTGATTCTAACTCAGATTTGGTTAATATACATGAATACATCATTGTTTTCATCATTTAGTTAGTATTTTGATATGGATATTTGGGGAAAATTGTAGAAATTTAATAAAAACGAATTTTTGGGATTTGAATATCGATTTGGAATCGGATTTGAGTGAAACTAGTATGGCTGGACTCGTAATCGAATGGGTTTGAAAATTGTCTAAATTGATTAGTTATGGGTATTAGAACACAAATTGATTGGTTTGCACATTGTTTGCATAGTTTTGGATCGACTATCATCGGTTTGAGGTGTTAGAGTGGCGTTGGAGCCGACTATGGAACTTCGGAGCGAGGTAAGTCTCTTGTTTAACCCTGTGAGGGGAAACTACCCCCAGGTGTTATTTATTGTTATATGCAACTAGTTGTGGGTACTACGTAGCACGAGGTGACGAGAGTCTGTATGTAGCTATAGCATGTTTATGTCCGGACCGCAGAGGAAAAGTGCGGATCTTAGAGGAAAAGAGCGGACCGCAGAAATCCTCTCGCGGCTGCAGAAAGAAGATTCTGCAGATTCAATGGTCCGATTTCAGAAGGTTATATCTTTTAATCTACAAGGAATTTGGAGATGATTCAAAAATGAAAGTTGTAACCCTTTGAGTCTAGTTTTCATAAAGATAAACTAATCATCATTGGACATTTGTATATAAGGTTATGGTTAATTTACTAAAGGCTGGTAGTGCAGAGGCGACTGAAGTGCGGCCGCATAATTTGGATTACGGCCGCAGAACCTGGAATGTGCGGACCGCACAAAAATTGTGCGGTCAGCACAATGGGGGATCAGATTTTGTACTATATGAATGATGGTTTCATCTCATTTTTCATTTTTGGACTTTGGGAGCTCGGTTTGGGGTGATTTTTCGTGAGATTTTCAAGAAATTCATCGGGATATGTGATTCGAACTCGGATTTGGTTAATATACATGAATATATCATTGTATTTGTAATTTAATTAGTTTTTTGAGATGAAAATTTGGGAAAATTGTAGAAACTTCATACAAACGAATTTTTGGGATTTGAATGTCGATTCGGAGTCAGATTTGAGTATAACTAGTATGGTTGGACTCGTAATCAAATGGGTTGTCGGATTTTGTGAGTTTTGTCGGATTCGGAGACGTGGACCGCCTGCCAACTTTTCAAGCGGAGTTGGAAATTGTTTAAATTGATTAACTATAGGTATTAGAACACATATTGATTGGTTTGCACATTATTTGCATAGTTTTGGATCGACTAGCATCGGTTTGACGTGTTAGAGTGGCGTTGGAGCCGACTATGGAACTTCAGACCGAGGTAAGTCTCTTGTTTAACCTTGTGGGGGGGAAACTAACCCCAGGTGTTATTTATTGTTATTTGCAACTAGTTGTGGGTGCTACGTACGCACGAGGTGACGAGAGTCTGTACGTAGCTATAGCATGTTTATGTCCGGGTAGACTTAAGATCTTATCATGTAGTGTTTGAACTACCTGAACTTATTGTACTGGCTTACTTAATTGATGTATAAATGTAATTGATTTAGAAATAAAAATATGTATACTAGGCCAAGCATTAACACTTGAATGGTGAGCGAGTTATTTGAAAAGTGGTAAAGATTATATTCATTTTATGCTCTCGTGCTATAATGTAAACGCGTGTCTCGTAATTCCGGGAACTTCCTTCCCTTTCTTGTGGAGTGGGCCGAACGCCTCGGCAGTATATAGATGCATCTATAGTTCGTGCCGCTCGATCCTCGGCAGTGTACATATCATTCTAGATCGGACCGAACGACCTCGGCGAATCGTGCGTTATATCCTTAGTAACCCGAATATTCACGAGCAAGTCTTTCCACTGATGCCCGGCATTTTATATGGTATTCCTTATTTATTTTATACTGACACTTGATATTTTTCTGAGTTGTTATGGTAGAATACAAGATTTAGAACTTCATGCTTTAAAAGAAGTAAATTGGAAGATTTTGTAACTTACAGATTTATCCCATCATTGACGTATGCCTCATATCTGCTCTTGTTTTATTACATTATTTTATTGGACCTTTAGTAAGTGTTGATGTCGACCCCTCGTCACTTCTTCTCCGGGGTTAGGCTCGATACTTACTAGGTACGCGTTGATTTACGTACTCATGCTGCACTTCTGCACTAAATGTGCAGGAACTGACAGGTTCATTTGGTGATCATCTTTGCGCGTAGGTGCATCTGTTGGGAGACTTTATATGAGTTGTATTCTAGGCTATTCATCACAGTCCACCGAGTCTCCATCGTACTATTTAATTTATCCTGTCTTATTTATATTCTGGACGGACATTGTATTACTGTTGTATCTCTTAGAAAAATGTGCATGCACTTGTGACATCGGGTTTTGGGATTTCTCTTCGGGTTATTCATTATTGTGGTTCACGTTAATTATTTTATTCATTTTGTAAATTCTATGATATACTATTAAGAAAAATCACGATTTCAAAAACACTAAAATGAGTAATTAAATTGGTAAATCACCGTTGGCTTGCCTGACGGCAACGTTAGGCGTCATCACGACCTATAGTGGATTTTGGGTCGTGACATTCAAGATCCAAAGGTAGTTTCCGGGATGCATAATTATATGACCCCATTCCTTGCAAAGAGTTCACACATTCCATGAAGCCATCCATCATGCCATCATCAAAGTTGAGCAAGACGACTTCAAACATATCACCGACATTGATCGTGGCACTTGTATCATCAACAATAACATCGGTCACCAAGTACACAAAAGAACACACCTTGTTGCTATTTCATTGCCGCATGGACTTGCACACATGGAATATCACTTTTTCATCACCCACCCGAAAAGTGAGTTCTCCGGCTTCAACATCACAAAGAGCCTTTCCCGTAGCAAGGAAAGGTCTTCCAAGAATAATCGGCACCTCATAAACAACTTCACAATCTAGAATGACAAAATTCGCCGGAAGAATGAATTTATCAACACGAACCAAGACATCTTCAATCACTCCCAAAGGTCTCTTCATGATACGATCGGCCATTGGCAATCTCATAGAGGTGGGTCTTGGTTGCCTAATTCCCAAGGTCTTGAAAACCGAATAGGGCATCAAATTGATACTTGCCCCAAGATCACAAAGAGCTTTAGCAAACTCGGGACCTCCAATTATACAAGGAATCGTGAAAGTACCGGGATCTTCAAACATAGGAGCCATTGAATGCACAATTGCACTCATTTGATGAGTGACTTTTATAGTTTCAAAATTCATTGACCATTTCTTTGTCATAAGATCCTTCATATATTTTGCATTACCGGGCATTTGTTGCAAAGATTCAACTAATGTCACATTGATTGAGAGACTCTTCATCATTTGAATGAAATTTTTGAATTGATTCTCGCCATTTTGTTTGGCAAGTCTTTGAGGGTATGGAGGTGGAGGCTTAGGCAATGGTGCCTTAGCCTTTTGCACTACAGGTTCCGGTATGTCAATAATGTGATCCCTAGATGGGTTCACCTCTTCTTGAGTCTCTTCCACACTATCATCAATATCAATCCGAACTTCATCATTTGCTTGCACCACATTGTTCGGGACCTCTTCTTCTTATTCCAGTTGCTCATCAACCACAAGTTGCTTTTGACTTGAGGTGGATGCATTCCCACCTCTTACACTTCTTGTAGTAACGGCCATGGCATGTCCCGTGTTGTTTTCACCCTTTTGGTTTACTACCGTGTCACTTGGTAGTGCCCCCTTAGGATGAGATTTTAGAGCTTGAGAGATTACCCCATTTGAGCTTCTAAGTTGCGGATCGATGTGGTGTGTGAGGCAAGTTGTGCATCCGAATCGGTATTCTTTTCAATTATTTGCTTGAACATGTTCTCAATATACCCCATCTCATTGGTTGAAGAACTAGGACCATGGGAAGAATAAGGAGGCGGGTTGTTCAATTGTTGATACATCGGGATTCTTTGAAAACCATACCCCAATTGCCTTGATTATGGTTCCATCCACCTTAATTTGCCCCCTCCCCCCCCCTCCAAATTTCCTTGATTATTGCCGCTCCAATTTCCTTGATTGTTGTTGTTATGCCAATTCCCTTGATTGTTTCCGCCACTCCAATTTCCTTGGTTGTTGGAACTCTAATTGCCTTGATTGTTTTGAGGTCGCCATTGTTGTTGGTTTGGGCCTTGGAAGTTGTTTCATCGCCCTTGAAGGTTGTTCATATATTACACCTCCTCTTCTTGGTCATTGTAAGAATCATATTGATAAAAATCACTATCCTCTTGCACAAAATTATCCACTCGATGTTGCACTTATAGACCCTTGGTTCTCCTTTTGTTCACCATCATGCTCACCCCCTCCATGGCATTGACTTGCTTAGGATTTTGCACTTGTTGAAGTTTAGCCTTTGCTAATTGATTTATGGTGGTAGTCAATTCGGCAATGGCTTGCCCATGGTCATGCAACTCTTTGTGAAGGTGGATCACATTGGGATCACCTTGTGGAACATTAGCATTGCCATGTCGATGATGTTTCCGCCATTTCATCTAAAATCTCACACGCCTCCGCATAAGGCATAGTCATGAAGTTCCCACCGGCAAGTTGATCCACTACACATTGGTTGGTTGTGTTGATCCCACTATAGAAAGCTTGTTGAATCATATTCTCCGTTATATCGTTATTGGGACATTCCTTAACCATTGTTCTATAGCGTTCCTACATCTCATGTAGTGGTTCATTTGGCTCTTGCTTGAATGCCAAAATCTTACTCCAACGTGTAGCCATGTGCCCCCAGAGAAGAACTTAGAAATAAACTTTTCCGCCAACTCATCCCAAGTATGAACGGAATGGGTCGGCAAACGTTCCAACCAAACTAAAGCTTTCCCCCATAGAGAGAAGGGAAAAAGTCATAGCCTCAATGCATCCTCGGAGACATTTGTTTGTTTGATCCCCCAACAAGTGTCCACAAACCTCTTCAAATTTTTGTATGCATTTTGACTTTGAGCAGCGGTGAAGAAACCTCGTTGCTCCATCAAAGTGAGCATCATACTGGTGATTTGAAAGTTTCCCGCCCTCATATGGGGAGGGACTATTGCACTTGCTTATCCTTCATTGGGTAACACCCGGTGTGGAGCCGCTCGTGGTGGAGGTGGGGGTGGAACGGAGACATTGTCATGAGGCACTCGGCCTCTTCTATTGGCTTGAGGTTCAAGAGAAACCTCATCAACTTGCTCATCCTCGACGTCACATCCCCCAAAGAAATATTCCGAGCTCATTTTTTGCCATAGTTGTACCTACGATTTCTCAAACAAGTTAGTACCACGGAAGGAAAAGAAGATACTCCAAAAACACACTCAAATATATAACTAACACCATTTTTAACTCTCTGGCAATGGCGCCAAAAATTGATCATATCCAAAGCACACCTCAAAAGAGGTATGAAACGGTCGTTTGCAATAATAAAAACCTAACTAAGAGTCGGGGTCGAATCCATAGAGAGCTAAGATGGGGATTAGGGGTATATATTTCACTTTGAGTGATTGAATTATCTAGATTTCACTTCCACTCAAAGACTTGTTTTCTATTTCTAATTTTACTCTATTGATTACAAAATAAAGGAAGAAGACTTTTCCAAATGGATAAAAGCCTAGGTTTATGACCATTACTTAGGTGTTTACCTAATGGGATAAAGACTTTAATACTTGTTTTGTTGATTCGGGTGTATTATAGCTTTCACTCAAAATTACCCATTCAATACCTCTCGATCAGAGAGTGGTTTTGCCCAATTTATCTTTCTCAAGATCAAATCGGTATAACTCAAGATAGTTCATAAGAGCTCAAGTGGGTTTATTACTATCTCTAGGTTGAACCCTTTAATTGGGTTAATCAATCTCTCAATTGACCCAATTTCTTGTTAGCTAAGTTATCCTAGACTAAGTCTCTCTTTCTCAAGTAGAGACTAAGTCAAATAGGCATAAACTAATGTTTGCAACCATTAATTCTACAATTAAAGCATGAACTAAGCTAAATAATAAACACTCAATCATAAACAAGCACTAAATTAGATACCCATAAGGTTTACACACTAGGGTTGGGCCACAACTCTAGTAGAAACCTAGCTGCTCATACTTGGGTTTGAAGAAAATAGAGAAGAAAGACTAATTAAACTTATAATAAAAGTTTAAAATGATTAAATCTATTGTAAATACACCAAAACAAAGTAAAACTTCCTAAAATAGCAAAGAAAAACAGCTACAGTAACTTCAGAGGTTCAAAGTTGATCTAATTTTGTGAAACTCGTCTATTTATACAAGGCTGACAATCTCGGATAAAACTACCCCTTGGGAGGTAGTGCGCCCGCACAATTCCATGTGTAGTCCGCAGATTTCTTCATCTGGCATGAACTGGAGTTCTGCGGCCGCATATTTATGTACTGCGGCTGCAAGGCATTCTTCTACGACCACACATTTTTGGACTGCGGTCACAAGGCAGCTCTTCTGCAATCCGCAATATTAGGATTGTGCCCGCAAGGCAATCTTCTGTGGCCGCACAAATCTTATGCCGTCCGTAATTCATTGAGGCCCTGGACTTGGCCTTTTTGCATACTCTCTAATCTTCGACTCTTAGCCCAGCTTTGCGGTCGCACAATTCATGTGTGCTCCGCAATTTGCACAAACGTCTACTAATTTTTCCTTCTTTGTTTGCGGCTGCAGATGGAATTCAGCGGTCTACAATTTCTTCTGCGGACCGCATATTGTGTGCTTTTGTACCTTTTATTGCCTTGTGCTTGGACTGCTCCTTTTTTAGTCGGATTTCATTTGGGATCCCAATTTCTAGCATTCTTGCAATTTTGTTCTTTAGTTTCGGGAACACAATTCAATGCTTTTAGACTAAAATAAAAGCTAAAAGGCGCTAATAAGTAATCAAAATCACCACTTACCAATACTTACAAAAACTAAAAATATATGTTTTGTAAGAACATCATGGAATTCATGTTTGATAAAATAAATTAATATTTATAAATATAATGTCATAACATTATTCACATGTTTGATTTAACTAATCTATCAATTCTAACTAAGAAATGAATAACATGCAATGTGAGCTAATACTATAAAAAAAAAAAGTAAATTGGAACAATGAATATAACACAATTTCAAAATCCAAAAAAAAAATAGTTTAACATATGTCAAATTCCAACATAATAATAGTAAGTTCCACTACAACTTAAGAGTAGGAAACGTAATAAGTTTATAACCACATTCAACAACGAAATTGCACTGTAATTGCATCACTCATTATATGCCAAGTTTGTTAATGACTTATTATTTCTAATATTAGGAGGTGTAGTTTCAAAAAATAGAATAATAAAATAAAATAAGCAATTACATGGAATCACAAGAAGTAAAGGTAGAGAAATAAAAGATTAATAATGTACAAAGAAAAATAAATTTTAAAATTTCTTTTAAAAAATTAAAATAATATAAAAAAAGTTATAAAGAAAATAATTAAAATAAAAATAAAAGGAAAGAAACTACAAAGCAACCTTGTAATTACACGGTGTAATTACCACCAATTCTCACCTCCCCCTTGAGAATTGGAGAGTGTAATTACACACCTCCAATTACACCGAATTCCATGCTGACCAAGTAATTATTTGGCCAAACAAACATGCCAAACTGTGTAAGCACACCCAATTACACCCAAATTCATTTTCAAGGTGGCTTTCCAAACAGGCTCTAAATGTATTTTTTCGAGAAGTTTTGAAATACTACAAATAGATACACATTTCTTATTAATCCGTAGCTTTGAATCTTAAAAATAGAATAAAGAAATAGCAATTAGAATTCAAAGATTGATGTCGATCTTAGGGAGATGCTCTGACCTCTCTCTAGACCTTTTCGGATATCCACATTAAAGCTTTATCATTCCCTACCATGTCCAATTCATCATCCACTAATGATCAGCGCAACTCCATCCCCCCAAAGCCACATGATATTACTACTAAACCCACGAACCTATCTACCACGAATAATAATCCCTCGTTCAAAGATAAGTTTCTAGCTGACGTTCTAATGAATGATATTGCTACGAAATCAACAGAAAATATAATGGAAGCAGCTATGCCAAAATGCTCAAGCACAACTGGACAAGAGGCCACAAAAGATAAGTTTCAAGTGCACCTATCAGCTGAAGATATGCATCGGATTTACCAGCCATGGAGATATTCAGTAATAATCAAGCTGTTAGGTAAGAGAATCCTCCATCAATATCTAAAGAAAAAGATCCAAGAGCTACGAATGCCTACAGAAAATTTTCCATTGATTGACCTTGGAGCAGATTATTTACATAGTTAAATTTAGCAAAGAGGAAAATATGATTAAAGCCTTACAAAATGGTCCTTGGTTTGTTAATGGTTATTTCCTCTCGGTACAAAAATAGGAACTAAATTTTGTAGCCTCTCAAGCCAAACAATTATTTTCAGCTATCTGGGTTCGACTACCTCAACTTCCGACTGAGTTTTATGATGGATTAATTTTGAAAAAAGTTGGGAACACAATCGGTCATTTTTTTAAAGTTGATGCTTGCACATCAGCTATGCTAAGAGGATGCTATGCCAGACTATGTGTTGAAATACCTCTTAATCAACCAGTTAAACCATACATCTTAATTGTATCCCACAAGCAACAAATCTTATATGAAGGAGAATATTTCCTCTGTAAAATATGTGGCAGATTAGGATATCTGAACATATATTGTCCCTACTCAATTTCAACTCCATCAAAAGAAGGTACTAGCAGGCAAACCTCGCAGCAAATTATTCAGATACAGATGGAGAAGAATGGCAAACAGTACTGTCTTTTGCGAAAAAGAAAAAGAAAAGCTCACATTCAAAGTCTGAGCCAATGGAAGCTTCTCCTGCAACAAGTATTAATGTCAAGACTTTTGAAGCCACTATAGGTAAGACTTTGAATACTTGTATAATTAAATTTAAACACAAAAACTCTCTCGATGTCATTGACATGGAGAAAAAGGAAACTCACAAAGCTCGGGACTCTGTAATTCCTCAGGCGACTAATCCGATTTAGACAAAAAATAATTTCTTACTCCTTGATAATGAGCACACGGTTTTAGAGAATACTGATCCACGTCCAATCCACACTCAATAGTGAGTGAAAACGGTCGTTGGAAGAATAGTACCCAACAAGAGTAGGGGTTGATTTTCACAGGGAGTTACAATGGGTGTTAGGAGTAGACGAGAGTGAATGGATTAACTAAATTTGCACTTCCACAAAAGGTTTTGATTTCTAATTCTACTTTTACTCGAACAATCGTAAGCTAAGATAAGAATCTAGAAACGAATGATTGTTTTTGGTCTTTTTTCAAATAGTTAAAAAGCCTAGGGATGTGACCATAACTTAGGTGTTCGCCTAATAGATTAAATACGTTAATACTTGTTTTGCTGATTGGGGTGTATTATAGCTCTCAACTCTACGCTATTCACTCAATACCTCTTGGTTAATTCCCAATTTGGCTTTCTGAACTTGGTCTTTTGCAAGCTCTCTGAACTTGGGATCATTTGTCAGTGCAGACCCTATTCTGCGGCCGCACAATTCATGTGTGGTACGCACATTGGCCAAAGACTTATTAGGTTATTTCACTTGGTTTGCGGCCGCAGATGGAATTATGCGGTCCGCATCACAAAAATCCTTCTGCGAACCGCACTTCTTTGATTATGCGCCCTTTATTGCCTTGTGATTCAGAGGACTCTTTTTTGAGTTGGATTTCATCATGGGAGATCAAATTTCCAATATTTCTGCAATTTGCATATTTTTATTAGGTTTGGAAACATAAATCAATACTTTCGAACTAAAACAAAAGCAAAAAAGTGCTAATAAGTAGTCAAAATACCCACTTATTAACTCTCCGAAGCTAAGTCTTTGCTTGTCCTCATGCAAATAAATTAGTCCCCACCTCCTAGTTAAGGGTCATTTCAACGAGTCAAAGGTGAGTCATTCACACATCAGTTGGGACCAACAATTACCCACACTACTCATGCATTATCAACAAGGTGACAAGTCAAATATTCATGTACATATAGTTCTAATGTGACATTTGAGCTTCAAGAATTGACTTCACTCATCAAGGACTCTTGCTCTATCATGTAGATCATGGTGGACTCCAAACTCTTCCTTCTCTACTTCCCATTTGCTTGGCTCACTTAAGAAATTTAGCACTCAATCCAAAGATTTATGGTAGGTTCACTCATCTCTCTTAAGAAAATGTCGCAAGTACGGCTTCAAGTACCATAGGTTTGCCCCCTCATACAGATCGCCACTAATGTAAGCTCACTCAGCTTGAAATCAAGTAGGAGTTCCTTCGGGATGTAATGAAGGCTTTTGGATTAGGTTTGGATACATTATGGGTGAGTGGTTACACCTTCCTTAAGCACTCTATTTTTCATTTCTTGAATCACACTTTATCAATTCTTTGAGGTACTTTCTTTTCCTTGGGAATTAGAGATACTTAACACTCTTTCTTGTTCATTTCATTCTTTTTCTCCCTTTTTTGATTGCTCATGATAGGGATCATTACCTCTTTTTGAGACCATCAACCCTTCCACTTATTCACGTTTTGCATTTTCCTTTTTGTTCTTTTTTTCTCTTGCCTTCTCTTTTCATAGAGATCCTTTCTTTTCTTTCTTTGTGCCTTGATAACTTTTTCAAATTTCTCATCTCTCCCCCAAACTTATGTTTTAAGCCACTTGTTTCACAATAGTGTTAAGGAAAGTCCGGGTGCCAAGAGAGGGTCACAACAAAACGGGTACATGGTTATAACATGGTTATCAAATGAGAAAGGCTAGAGGCTCAAAGGGCTTGACTAGGGATAACGACATTGGTTGGTAATAGAAGGCTCAAACGGGCCAAGGAAAGCCTACAATCACTTCTCAAACCAAGCAAAACTTATGATTTCGCCTTGAAACACATTCGGGGCAAGTTCTAGACCTTTCGTACGGATACTTGGACTAGCAACATTTCATCTCACCCCTCACGCAACTAAAGTGTAAAAGAGGATAGAGTCGAGGTCCTACGATGATCACATTCAAGTTTAAAGATCAGTATGGTCCAATTAAACCACGCGATGATTGCCAAAGTCAACTCAAGAGTCACAAAGTCACTAACTAGAGTTATTTCTTTCAAAAACCTTGTCTCTAAACATAAGCACGCAGTTAAGTGTGTTGGTACAAATTGAAGAATGCTTGACTCTTCGATCTTGACTTGATTATGTCTTTTTATTCATTTCTACTACTATTATTACCTAAACACAAAAACGGACTCATTCCCTTAAGAAGGTTGTCACGTCATCCATCGTTGGGACGAGTTACCCGATTCACACAACAACTACCTTTGGAAAGAACCATGGCGTTAAGAAAACCAAAGGCTTATTATCTACTAAAGCATAAAAAGAATCTACTTAACAAAACAAGAATTAATATGGAAAAGATAAAGAAGCTAATAAGCAAAAACAAAGATAAAGAAGCTAATGAGCAAAAACTACTAAAGATAGAATGAATATACATAATAAGAGAGAGAGAATATAGATAAATACAAATAAGAAAGAAAGAATATCATCAAGTTATTATAGACCAAATGTATCAAAGTGTACCAATGTGTCAAATAAACTCCACCCCCCGAATAAAAGTAAGCCACAATGCTTTGTAAAATAAGAGTAAAAGAGGAGAGGTGAAGAAAACTTCTTATGGATCCTCGGACATCTTAGTGTCCCCAGCAATGTCATCTCCCTCAGGATCAGCCAACCGAATCTCATCATCGTCAAATCTAGGTGTGGCTGGGTTGGCGAACATCTCACGTACTGCCTTAGCAGTGTCGGCAGCAAGGTCTTGCTCGTCAGACTGGCCAGTTGGTGCTACCAGTGTAGATGATGTTGAAGGATCTGGGACGGACTGGTGCGTTCTTTCTTTTCGTCTTTGGCTGGCCAAGGGGCAAGGAACTTTTGCCTTACCCCAAGAAGATTCACCTCTCCCTTTTGAAGTGTTGCCCCATTCTCTTGATCGAACCATTGTCTGTATCAAACAAAGGAGATTGTTAGTTGCAATTCGATGTTCAAACACATACATTATTCATATAGGTAAGGGAGAAACATTTGGACACATTAGGGTTATGAAGTTAATATATGCTTGTAGGATCGGTCCGCACATTTCTGATGTGCGACCGCAGATGGGTGTTGCGTTCCACAAAAATCTGGTGTGCGGCCGTAGAATGGAAGTACGGTCCGCATATTTTGACTTGCGGCCGCATTTCTGAATCTTTATGGTGACTCTCTGATGACAGAGAATGGGCTAATCTGCAGCCGCAAAGAGAATTCTGCAGTCCGCACATTTTAACTTGCGGGCGTAAATTCCTTCTTCACTGAGTTTCCCAAATTCAATATCTACGGACTACGCACAAATTCAAGTGCGGCTGCAGATTTCAAAAGTTACGTACATACCAAAATTTTCTACTTAGGTTTTTCAATTTCTCGCACAATTAGACATGGCAACATTGTAAAAACATGAAATTGTACTAAATCAACCCCATTAGAGCATGTATCAAGTTTACCCAATTTAGATCTACCCCACATGGACACACAATTGAACTCTAATAACAAGTCGCCTAAGAACTAAAAGTCTAAAAATTATACTAACACAAAAAATTTAACATGAAATTAAAGCATACCAAATAGAATGAATGTAATGAGTGAGTAATCTATATGACTGTGTGTGTGGACAGTTGAAATCTCCAAGAAAATTTAGCAGGCAACAGTGTTTGTTCAAAGTGGGAAAAGAGTAAATGAGCCCTATTGTTCTATTTATACCATTCAAAAAGTCAAGGGATCAGAGACAAGTGCGGCTGCACATTTTCATGTGTGGTCCACACTCTTTAACCTGGGAGATCACTTTTGGGAAATCAATCTGCGGTCCGCACAGTTTTGGGTGCGGTCGTAGATTTCTAGTGCGGTCGCAAATCGACCTCCGCACTGACAAGCGTAAACTTCAGAGAATTGGCATTTTTTATATTTCAATTATGCAGTCTGCAAGATAAATATGCAGTTGCAATGCTCATCTGCTATGGCACCTTAAAATGTGCGATCCACACAAATAAGGTGTGGTCCGCATTCTTTTGAACACTTAGTCATATTTTCGTCCACAATTCCTGTAAGTCATACTCACCCATGTAGCACACTCCAAATCAAGTTAGAATAAAAATAACACCTAACTACAAACAGTACAAGATCGCCCACTCTAATGCATCAAAAGGTGTCACACCCACCATTTCAAAAGGACCACTCCATTTGGATTTTAGCTTCCCAAGAAACATCCTCAACCTTGAGTTAACCAACAGTACAAAATCGCCCACCTTGAACTCTTTGTTCCAAATGTATTTGTCATGAAGATGTTTCATCTTTTCTTTGTACAAAGACGAACTCGCATAAGCATGGTACTAAAACTCATCCAATTCATTAAAATGTGCAACCCTCAAGTTAGCGGCTACATCCCAATCAAGATTTAACTTCTTTAAAGCCCATATGGCCTTGTGCTCTAGTTTCACTGGAAGATGACAAGCTTTCTCGAACACCAACCAGTATGGCGACATTCCGATAGGTATTTTGCAAGCTGTTCCATAAGCCCATAATTAGGGGTAGGCATTCGGTACTTTGATTCGGTATTTAAAAACTTTGATTCAGCATTTCGATATTCGATTTATCAATTGGGTATACCAAATACCGTACCAAAGTAGTTTGGTACGGTTCGGTATTTCTTACTTTGGTTCGGAAGTGTTTCGGTTTGATACATTAACAGAATAGATGATATCGATAGAGTGGATAGTGGACTGCACGTTTGAACACGATGTGCTAAAAGCCAAAATTGCAATGTTCTAGTAATACAGTTGGAAAAGCCATTGTTAGCCTTAAAATGAAGTGCCCAGTAACACAATTCCTTCAATCAAAACCAAAATCAAGCAATGTTCCACTCTAGATAGGAAGTTCCTTATCCAAAAGATTCCTTGATATAACCAAACGCTGCATCAAGCATCAGTCATCCTCCGTCTTTTATTAAGCTTAGCATTGTAAAAGAAAAGCTACAAGTTCCAGTACAAAAAGTTGACAGTCCCAGCATCTAGGGTTGCTTTTCATTCCAACACAGTTACAAAACTCAAGAGGACATTTTCTCAATGAAGAAAAAGCAATTTTGTTCTTTTCAGCCTTTCTGAACCATATACTTCTTGATTTTTCAAGATCACAACAGGCATATAAAGCCAAGATGAACCAACTAAAAACACAAACTCTGGTATGATAGTACAGAGATACAAGAAATAGAGAACAGCAAAATGCCAAAACTAACATTCTAAGGCTCCAAGCAAGCAGTTCCTACATCTCCTAAATGGATTCAAGTCATGCTAACTAAGCAACTAGCCAACTAATGATGCTAACTAAAGTACAGAAGTACAAAAAGCAGCAGAATTAAAGTACATTAAACAATAAACACAAATGACTAAAGAAGTTGTCCATTTAAGCACTTCTTTAAACGAGCAGCAAAATGCAACACAGCAACAACATCTGTCATCTAACAAGCATCAGTAGAAATCAAAATTTGACAATATTCAGATGCAACAAAAACATAGAGGGCATACACCTGCCAAAACATAAAGCTGCAATTCTAACTAACAAGCAGCAGCAACATCAACATGAGAACATTGGCCCATAAGTCTAAGTGTCTAACACATTAAGCTTAAAAAGTATAACAAATTCAAAACAACACATTGCCTCAAATAAACTTAAATACGAATTTCTTGAAGACACTCAAGACAACCCCTGATATGCTTCCTTAAACTATATGTGTCATCCCTCTTTGGATGAACATTATAGACTCAATCACAGTGCTTGCACTCTACTTTGCGAACTTCTTTGTTATCTTCGACCACCTCAAAGTGTTCCCAAACATGTGAGCGTATTTTAGGAGCACGAGGCATGATTGAACTTCAACCTAAAAAAAGAAGATAAAATCATAAGTTAGAATATAAATTTTTTGATGATAAAAGAACAAAACTACAAAAGTATATCACCAAACAAATATAGTATTAAACTTACCACTCAAGTTGCAACTATACATCAACTGTGCTAGTTGTGCTTCCATTATTTTTCATATCTAAAGATAATTCGACCAAATATGTCATTCAACATAAGCAAGTGTAACATATTATTTTGAACTAAAACTCACACAAAATATTAAAGCTTACCAAGTTCGAGTTCCTCAAGATACTCCCACTCTTCTTCAACAATAATAGGATTCTTATTTTCTCTAAGCCAATCTTGCACACAAATAAGAGCTTGCACGCATTTAGGAGTCAATGAACTCCTAAATGAATCAAGAATACGGCCATCGGTGCTAAACGCACATTCCGACGCCACAATAGAAATTGAAATGGCCAACACATCACGAGCCATCTCTGAAAGAATAGGAAATCTAGGAGCATGTGTTTTCCACCAACTTAAGATACCAAATTCTTCACTAAAAGGCTCTTGTTCTTCACTAATGTACTTATCCAACTCCGATTTAACACCCCCACTTTCATTGTCTTCCTTTTGTTTCTTCAAGTGAAGCTTCGTCCTTATTGATGATGCAATTATAACACTCCCACTAGATGTATTTGTTTTATCAGATGAAGTAGATCTAGATGGAGATTGAGGACAAGATCCTGAAGAATACTTTTTTGGATACTCTAGAAATAAAGAATTCATATAAGCATACACCTCATCTTTTATTTTCTTCCCTTTTTCCTCCCCAAAAAGTTCATCAAGTGCAAGGCTAATATATTGAAAATTGTTACAAGACGGAAGCAATAAAAATTATTTTATTCATCTTTTCAGGCTTACCCCAATGCTTTTAGAACTTTTCTTGCATCCACTCAGCTATTTTTCTCAAACTCTCATCCTCACTATTAAACACATTTTCAAATGACAATAACGTTAAGATATATCCTCAAAATGAGCATTGCAAGTGACATAACGTGAACCTGAAACTTTTTTGGTGAGCTCGTGAAATCTTGCAAGAAACTTTATCACTTTTCTCACATTCACCCAATCATCAGGTTCAAGAGGACCTACACTACTACCATCTTCACAAAGATGAACAAAGATAAGAAGAAAATCCATCATAAAAAAGATGAAACTTGTCAAAGGCATTTTCAAAGTTTTGTGCCGTATCCAACATCAAATAGGTGGAATTCCACCTCGTAGGAATATCCAAACACAATGTTTTGGTGCATTCTAGCTTTACATGTGCACAACAATGTTTAAACTTTAAGGTCCTTGCAGGCGACGATATCACATACTTCACAGTATTTCTAACACGTGTGACAGAAACTTTCAAACCATCTTGCACAATTAGATTAAGTATATGAGCCATGCATCTCACATGAAGATGTTTACCAATCATCATATTAGTTTTCCACATATCTGACTTTTTAGACAATTATTTGACTGTGACATCATTTGAAGAAGTATTATCCACAGTAACAGTGAACACTTTGTTTAATTTCCATTCAAGAAAATAATTAAAAATAGCTTTAGCCATCTCTTCACACTTATGACAAGTGATTGGGCAAAAATTTAGTATTCTTTTATGCAACTTCCAATCCCTATCAATGAAGTGGGCTGTCAAACACATATAATTTATTCTTTGCAATGAAGTCCATGTGTCTGTTGTGAGGCAAATTTTTGGTTGCGCTTCTCTAAAAGACCTTCTTAGATTTTGCTTCAATCCATCATAAACTTCATAACAATCCCTTGTTATTGTTCTACGAGAAGGAAGACGAAATAGTGGTTGAGCTATTCTCATATACTTAATAAAGCCTTCCTTTTCTAGAAAGCTAAATGGTAGTTCATCAATAACTATCATATCAATTAAAGTCGTCCTAATCACTTCTTGATCAAATTTCCAAAGCGATTCTCCATCATTTTGGCAAGATTGAAAGTTTATCCTTGTTTGAGTATTATATTTATCAATGTTAGGTGGTTAATCTTTACATCTATTCAAATGACTTCTCAATCATGTTGTTCCATTCTTAGATGAATTAGCAACATAAGGTTGCTTACATATTTACACCTCGCTTTAACGACCCTATTTTCCTGAAATTTATCAAAATGTTTCCAAACAATAGATCTAGGTTCTATGGCTTTTCTTTTCTTAGGATCTTGAGTATCAATTGTGTTGGCATTGCTTTCATCAGTAATATGTAAGCTTTTAGTTGAACCAACATCACTTACTCTACTTTCATCCGCTATTTATACAAAATTAAAACAAATACAAAAACAAATTGTTAAAACCAAAACACTAAATAAAACACTACAAGCAACACTACAAAACACTACAAGCAACACTACAGAACACTCTGCTAATTTTTAGTTTATATTTTCCTCATTTTTTTATAGCAAACAGCCCAAGTACTACCAAACAGACTCAAAATGTTAAAAGATTTTGCAAAAGATTATATTAAATCTTAACTGATCCTTTTTGAATTTTTGATAAACCATGTTCAGTCATAAGTTTTAACTATCCATTGATGAGAGTATTAAGTTATACGGTTTTACTATTTGATTGAAGCGGAGAGGATTTAGGCAGTATCTCCATACCTCGAAAACCAAGGAAAAATGCTTAATTTTACAAACAAGTTAACCCTTTCTAGAATAGATTATAGCCGGACAGTGTTCACTCAGCAGAGTAGCTTGGGTTTAAATCCAAAATATTATAGCTCGCATGAAGGAAGGTCAACAATGAAAAATGACGAATGAAGAAGTTATGAACCTGAATGAAGGTCAACAATGAGCAAACAAGTAGTCGCCGAGGAGAGGAGTCGCCGTCGCCGAGGTCGTGAAGCTATTGTAGTTGTGACTCGTGAATCAGCAGCAGCCAAGCAAAATTAAAATTTTTGAGAGAAGTCTAGGTTAGAAAATAGAAAGGGAAAGGAGGAAAGAGCAGATGCTGCCCGTAAGTTTGCCTCTAAGCCTCTAAGAGATTCGGGAATTAGGGGTCTTGGGGTATGGGCTAAGGTTTATTGGGCTGGAAAATAAAAATAAAGTTGGCCTTGGACTAAAATATTTCGGTATTTCGATATACTGAAATACCGAAATATCGAAAATCCAATACCGTATACCGTACTGAACTACCAAAAAATTGCAATTCCTATACCGAAATATACCGAAATACCGAAAAAATCAAAACCGAAATACCAAATTAATTCGGTTTGGTTTGGTTCGAAATTCGATTTTTCGGATTTTATGCCCACTCCTATCCATAATGCATCATCAAGCTTCTTGGACCAATCCATCCGATTAGCATTCACCGTTTTGGACAAGATACTCTTTATCTCCCGGTTAGAGACTTCCACTCGTCCACTAGCATGTGGGTGATGAGGAGTCATGACTTTGTGAGTAACACCATACTTGCTAAGTAAAGTGTCGAAATCCTTGCTGCAAAAATGTGACCCCCCATCGCTTATAATTACACGTGGAGTACCAAACCTTGTGAAGATATTCTTCTTCAAGAAAGCCACCACACTTCTCGCCTTATTGTTGGGTAAAGCAACGCCCTCAACCCATTTGGACACATAATCCACCCCGACCAAGATGTAGGTGTTTCCACAAGAACTCACAAAAGGGCCCATGAAGTCAATAACCCATACATCGAAAACATCAACCTTCAAAATGGTTGTGAGAGGCATTTCATTTTTCTTTGAGATTCCACCGGCCCGTTGACATTTATTACATCTTTTCGATAACTCACTAGCATCTTTGTAAAGAATAGGCCAATAGAAACCACAACTAAATACATTGGCCGCGTTCTTGCTCCACCATGATGACCACCATATCGCGAAGAATGGCAAGCCCCAAAAATTTCACCTTGCTCTTCTTCCGATACACATCTTCTAATCACCCCATCCATACAAATCTGAAAAAGGTATGGTTCATCTCAATAATAATCTTGACAATCCCGTTTGAGCTTCTTCCTTTGGCTTGAAGAGAAATCATCCGGAATGATTTCACACACAAGAAATTTGCTAGATCCGCGAACCATGGCACCTCTTTCATTGAAATTGCCAAGAGTTGCTCATCGGAGAAGGAGTCATTGATTTCTAGGCTATCATGAAGCCTCCCCTCCTCCACGCAAGACAAGTGGTCCGCCACTTGGTTTTCACTACCTTTCCTATCTTGGATGTCAATATCAAATTCTTGAAACAAGAGCACCCATCTCATCAACCGATCTTTGGAGTTCTTTTTGCTCATAAGGTAACGAAGCACCGCATCATCCGTGTGGACAATGACTTTTGCACCCATCAAGTATAGGCGAAACTTGTCAATTGAAAACACAATAGCAAGGAGCTCTTTCTCCGTAACGATATAGTTGACTTGGGCACTATTCATGGTCTTACTAGCATAGTAGACAGGATGAAAAATTTTGTTGATGCGTTGCCCCGAAACAGCCCCAACCGCTAGGTCACTTGCATCACACATGAGTTCTAAAGGGACACTCCAATTTGGAGCAGTGATGATGGGAGTAGTTTTAAACTTGAGCTTCAACAATTCAAAAGCTCTCATGCAATCATCATTGAAGTTAAACTTAGCATCTTTCTCAAGAAGCTTGCACAATGGGTTCACCACTTTAGAGAAGTCTTTGATGAAGCGACCAGTAAAAACCCGCGTGGCCTAAGAAACTCTGCACACCCTTCACCGAAGTTGGAGCTGGAATCTTGAAAATCACCTCAATCTTTGCCTTGTCAACTTCAATTCCATTCCTTGAGATTTTGTGGCCAATGACAATACATTCCTCGACCATGAAATGGCATTTCTCCTAATTGAGCACCAAATTTATTTCTTCACATCTAGCCAACATTTTGTCCAAATTTGCAAGACAATTATCAAAAGAATCTCCAACCACCGAGAAGTCATCAATGAAAACGTCAAGGTAGTCCTCCACCATGTTCGTGAAAAAAAGCCATCATACACCTTTGAAAAGTCGCTGGTGCATTACGCAAATCAAATGGCATCCGCTTGAAAGCAAAAGTACCATAGGGACATGTAAATATTATTTTCTCTTGACCTTCTGGAGCAATGAGAATTTGGTTGTAGCCCGAGTATCCATCAAAAAGTAATAGAAAGCACGACCGACCAATCTATCAAGCATTTGATCTAAGAAAGAAAGTGGAAAGTGATTCTTCCTTGTGACTTTTTTGAGCTTGCGGTAGTCCATACATACCCTCCAACCGGTCACTGTTTTTGTAAGAATCAACTCATTCTTGTCATTGGTGACAACCGTCATGCCCCTCTTCTTTGGGACACATTGAAACAGAGAAGTCCACGAACTATCATAGATGGGGTAGACAACCCCGACATCTAACCACTTGATAATCTCTTTCTTGACAACTTCTTGCATAGCCTCATTGAGTCTCCTTTGATGTTCAATAGATGGTTTGGCGCCATCCTCCAATTTGATCTTATGCATGCAAAAAGCGGTGCTTATCCCCCCAAATATCCGCCAAGGTCCACCCAATAGCCTTCTTCCTCTTTTGTAACACTGCCAATGTGGAATCTACCTGTACGTTAGACAAACAAGAAGAAAGAATAACCGGTAAAGTAGAACAAGGACCAAAAAATTCATACCGAAGATGTGGAGGCAATGGATTCAACTCCAAGGTAGGAGGCTCTTCAATAGAAGGTTTTGTCGGGGGAGGTGTCCTACTTTCAAGATCCAAGGACAATTTCCGGGGTGCATAGTTGTATGACCCCATTTCTTGAAAAGATTTCACACATTCGATGAAGTTATCCATCTCGTCATCATCAAATTTGAGCAAGACGGCCTCCAACATATCACCAACATTGATCGTAGCACTTATTTTATCAATAATAACATCGGTTACCAAGTCCAAAAAAGAACACATCTCATTGCTATTTGGTTGTCGCATGGACTTACACACATGGAATACCACTTTTTCATTATACCAACCCGGAAAGTGAGTTCTCCGACTTCAACATCACAAAGAGCCTTAGCCATAGCAAGGAAAGGTCTCCCAAGAATAATCGGTACTTCATAATTAACCTCACAATCTAGAATGACAAAATCGCCGGAAGAATGAATTTATCAACTTAAACCAAAACATCTTCAATCACTCCCAAGCGTCTCTTCATGGTACGGTCGGCCATTTGCAATCTCATAGAGGTGGGTCTTGGTTGCCTAATTCCCAAAGTTTTGAAAATCGAATATGGCAACAAATTAATACTTGCCCTAAGATCACAAAGAGCTTTAGCAAACTCCGCACTTCCAATTGTACAAGGAATCATGAAAGCACCGGGATCCTCCAACTTAGGAGCATTGAATGCACAATTGCACTCACTTGATGAGTGAATTTTATGGTCTCAAATTTCATTGACCGCTTCTTTGTCACAAGATCCTTCATAAACTTCGCATAAACCGGGCATTTGTCCCAAAGCTTCAACTAATGGCACATTGATTGAGAGACTCTTCATCATTTGAATGAACTTCTTGAATTGATTCTCACCATTTTGATTGGAAAGTCTTTGAAGGTATGGAGGTGGAGGCTTAAGCAGTGGTGTCTTAGCTTTTTGCATTACCAGCTCCGGTATGTCAATAATGTGTTCCCTAGACGGATTGACCTCCTCTTGAGTCTCTTCCACAATATCATCAATATCAATCCTAACTTCATCATTAGGTTACACCACATTGTTCGGGATCTCTTCTTCTTGCATCACTTGATCATCATCAACAAGTTACCTTCCACTTGAGGTGGGTGCAACCGCAATGGCATGTCCGGTGTTGTTACCACCCTTTGGGTTAACCATCATGTCACTTGGTAGTGCCCCCATAAGATGAGAATTTAAGGCTTGAGAGATTTGCCCGATTTGAACTTCTAGATTGCGGATTGATGTATTGTGTGAGGCAAGTTTGGCATCTGAATCGGCATTCTTTTTCATCATTTGCTTGAACATATTTTCAATACGCCCTATCTCATTGTTTGAAGAACTCAAATCATGGGAAGGATAAGGAGGTGGGTTGCTTGGTTGTTGGTACATTAGGAGCCTTTGAAAACCCGACCCACGGTTGCCTTGATTGTTGTTCCATCCGCCTTGGTTGTTACCTCCCCAATTTCCTTGGTTGTTTCCACTCTGATTTACGTGATTGTTGTTGTTATGCCAATTCTCTTGATTGTTTCCTCCACTCCAATTTCCTTGATTGTTAGAATTATAATTGCCTTGATTGTTAGAATTCCAATTGCCTTGATTGTTTTGAGGTCGCCATTGTTGTTAGCTTAGGCCTTGGAAGTTGTTTCTTTGCCCTTGAAAATTTCTCATATATTGCACCTTTTCTTCTTGTTCATTATAGGAATCATCTTGCTCAAAACTACCATCTTCTTATACATAGTTCTCCACTCTATTTTGCACTTGTGGACCCTTGGTCCTCCTTTTGTTCACCATCATGTTTACTTCTTCCATAGCATTGACTTGCTTAAGATTTTGCACTTGATTTAGTTGGGCCTTCGCTAGTTGAGTTATGGTTTTTTTCAATTCAGCAATGGCTTGCCCATGGTCTGGCAATTCTTTGTGAAGGTGGATCATATTCAGGTCACCTTGTAGAACATTGGCCCGGGATTGCCAAGCTGACGACGTTTTCACCATCACATCCAAAATCTCATATGCCTCCAAATAAGACGTCATAAAGTTCCTATTGGGTAGTTATTCACTACAAATTAATTGGTTGTGCGTTGTTGGGATATTCCTTAACCATAGTTCTATAGCGTTCCCATATCTCGTGCAGTGGTTCATTCGGCTCTTGCTTGAATGCTAAGATCTTATCTCGAATGTAGCCATGTGTCCGGGAGAGAAGAACTTAATAATGAATTTTTCCGCCAACTCATCCCAAGTGTGAATTGAATGGCTCGACAATCGTTCCAACCAATCTAAAGTTTTCCTCCGTACCGAGAAAAGAAAAAGCCTTAGCCTCAATGCATCTTCGGAGACATTTGTTTGCTTGCTCCCCCAACAAGTGGCCACAAACCCCTTCAAATGCTTATAAGCATTTTGTGTTGGAGCACCGGTGAAGACTCCTCGTTGCTCAAGCAAAGAGCATCACATTGGTGATTTGAAAGTTTCCTTCCCTAATACAGGGAGGGACAATTCCACTAGCATAACCTTCGTTGGGAAATATCCCATGTGGAGCCGCTCATAGTGGAGGTGAGGGTGGAACGAGCACATTGTCATGAGGTACCTGTCCTCTCCCATTGGCTTGTGGCTCATGAGGTACCTCCTCTACATGCTCGTCCTCCGCATCCAAATCCCCCAAAGGCAAATTTTCGAGCTTATTGTTCGCCATGGTTGTACCTAAGATTTCTCACACAAGTTAGTAACATGGAAGAAAAAGAAGATATTCCAAAAACAAACCCAAATATATAGCTAACACCATTTTAACTCCTCGACAACAGCGCCAAAAATCGATCCACGTCCAATCCGCATTCAATAGTGAGTGAAAACGATCGTTGGAAGAATAGCATCCAACAAGAGTCGGGGTCGATTTCCACGGGGAGTTACAATGGGTGTTAGGATTATACACTTGACGAGAGTGAATTGATTGACTAAATTTGTACTTCCACAAAAGGTTTTGATTTCTAATTTTACTTTTATTCTAACAATTGTAAGCTAAGATAAGAATCTAGAAGCGAATGATTGTTCTTGGTCTTTTTTTAAATAGTTAAAAAGCCTAGGGATGTGACCATAACCTAGGTGTTCTCCTAATGGGTTAAATACGTTAATACTTGTTTCGTTGATTGGGGTGTATTATAGCTCTCCACTCTACGTTACCCACTCAATACCTCTCGGTCAAAGAGTGATTTTGCCCAATTTGGCTTTCTCAAGTCCAAATGGGTATAAAAAAATAGTTGATATGAGCTCAAGTCGGGTATTTACTATCTCTAGTTTGAACCCTTTAATTAGGCTAATCAAACTCTCAATTAACCCAATTCCTTGTTAGCCAAGTTATCCTAGACTAGGTCCCTCTTTCTCAAGTAGATACTAAGTCAAAAAGGTATGAATCAATGTTTGCAACCATTAATTCTAAAACTGAAGCATGAACTAAGCTAAATAATCAACACCTAATCATAAACAAGCATTAAATTAAATACCCATAAGGTTTACACACTAGGATTGGGTCACAACCCTAGTAAGAATCTAGCTACTCATAGTGGGAATTGAAGAAAATAAAGAAGAAATGCTAATTAAACCCATAATCTAAGATTAAAATGATAAAATATAATATTTAAACACTATAATCACAAACTTCCTAAAATGGCAAAATGTAACGGCTAAAGCAGCTCACACTTCGAAACTTGACCTAAAAATGTAAAACTCATCTATTTATAGTGGCCGAAAATTCGCTGACAAAAATGACCCTCGGGAGGTTCTACGGCCGCACAATTCCATGTGCGGTCCGCAAATTTTTTCAGTTGGCAGGAGCTTATATTCTGCATCCACACATTTCTAGATTGCGGTTGCGAAGCATCTTCTACGGCCGCATAATTCTTGTGCGGTCCGCACTTTAGCACGTCTTCAGGATTTGGTCTTTTGCACACTCTCTAAACTTGGGATCATTTGACAGTGCAGACTCTGTTCTGTGGCCGCACAATTTATGTGCAGTCCACACAATGGCCAAAGTCTTGTTGGGTTCTTTCATTTGGTTTGCGGTCGCAGTTGGAATTATGCGGTCCGTACTTTTTTCTATGGCCGTAAAAATCCTTTTGCGGACCGCACTTCATTGATTATGCGCCCTTTATTGCCTTGTGATTAGGATTTCATCATGGGAGACCAAACTTCCAACATTCCTGCAATTTGTATATTTTCATTAGTTTGGGAACATAAATCAATACTTTTGGACTAAAACAAAAGCAAAAAGGTGCTAATAAGTAGTCAAAATTCTCACTTATCAAATACTATTGCCGAAAATCCAAAACAATGTGCCTCAAATTTGGATTACAATATGACTACAAGCGTCCTACACGTGTCTCCTTCTAAAGAAACAAGTGAATCCAACACCCAAACAATTGATTCCCCAAATACCAACGATAAAGGACAAAATCATATCACTGAGAACTCTCATCAAAGCAACAAATTATCCATTAACTACTATAATGAGCAAGCTGCTAATAATCATGTAGATCCCAACTGTGATAAATACAATCGATCCCTAAATAAATCCTGTAATAAACAAGTTATAAACTCCTCTAATAATCACAATGCCAATGATTCCAATCTCTCTAAGGGAAAAATACCGTCCCATCCAAATACTCCATCACATAATTCCAACCATGGACAACTTTGCAATAAACATCAACATGAATCAGTAGGTGAACAATATACTACACCCCTTTGCTCCATCGATAAATCGGAATTCAATTCGGACGTTGCAGACCAATGAAATCCTCCCAACCACTACAACATCTTCCCACCCTAGAACCCCAACAACCTGCCATATATATATATATATATATATATACACACTTTATATTAGATAATTAATGTCTCAATTTTGAGCTATGGTCCTACTAAATCTTAAATAAACGTCAAAGTAGCACGGGCTAGCCATTTTTCGGACTGATAATCAAAAAATAGCTACTGCTTGCAAAGTCATTAAAAAATAATCATTGTTTTGCCGAAACACGAAATGTTCTAGCATAATATGCGGGATTATGGAGCTCTTGCGAATAAACTTCCAGCGTATTGTGTTGGAACTCCAGGACACGGAAAGTTCCAACATAATATGCGGGATTATTGAGCTCTTGCGTATAAACTTCCAGCATATTATGCTAGAACTCCAGGACACGAAAAATTCTAGCATAATATGCGGGATTGTGAAGCTCCTGCATATAAACTTCTAGCATATTATGATGGAACTCCAACACATTATAAAATTTCAGCATACTATGTTGTAAGCTCATATGTAAAAAAATTCGAACTCTAACATATTATGTTGGAATATTTCTGGATTTTTAACAGTGTTCTGGTCAGATTTTATGTTTAAATGAAAAGTGGCTAAATTTTGATTATTTGAA
Source organism: Nicotiana obtusifolia (assembly GCA_002018475.1). Taxonomy (NCBI): domain Eukaryota; kingdom Viridiplantae; phylum Streptophyta; class Magnoliopsida; order Solanales; family Solanaceae; genus Nicotiana; species Nicotiana obtusifolia. Next base: position 114,783 of record MCJB01020319.1, read on the forward strand.
AATTGTGGCTAATTAAAAATAGAATAATTAACCCAAATAGCCGCCACTCAACTGCTTAAACTAAAAATAGCCGGTGGAGATATAATATATGCATAATTTATGTATTATATGTGTATAATCATGTATAATGAATGTATAATCTATGTATATGGCTAGAAAAAGTAAACATTGAATATGACCGGCTATTTGTGTAAAGATCCCTTAAACATAACCATTTGTAAATCTGGCTATTTTTGAATTTCACCCAAAATAAGCTGATTTGATGCAAACAAATGATTTTCCTCAACAACTTTATACAGTAAAAATTGCACGGGGCGCCCTATTTGGTCGCCCCCATTTAACCTATACCCACTTTTTAAAAAGTTTTAACTTGTACCCACTTTTAAAATAATTTCAGGCCTCTTTTTCCTCCTCATTCTCCCTTCGTTTTCTTCTTCTTCTTCTTCTTCTTCTTCTTCTTCTTCTTCTACGGGTGACACTGATTTTATATGGTGGTTGTGAACATATTTTAATGTAGTTAATAATTTTTTTACAATGATGAGTTGTTATGACGCTTTATTTTTACTATTGCATAGGGTTTCTTCTCCTTCTTTTTCTTAATTGCAAAATGGGTTCATTAGATTTATTGTTGTTTTGACAAATTGATGATTGGGGTTTGTTCCTGATGATATTTGGAGGTTATGTTCAAATTTGAGCTCATTTGGAGTAGATTTAGGTATTAAATCGTATATTGGAATGTTATAATTCAAAGAACAAATTTCTGTTTTTTGGCAATATGCACTTCAGGCCTTTTGGCCTTAAGTGTATCTGAAGTGAAATTTTTCACTTCAGACTTATTGGCCTTAAGCGTAGCAAAATGTTTGTTGCACTTCAGGGCTTTGGGTCTTAAGTGCATCTAAAGTGCAATTTTTCACTTTAGACTTATTGGCCTTAAGTGTAGCAAAACGTTTGTTGCACTTCAGACCCTTTGGCCTTAAGTACATTTGAAGTGTAATTTTTCACTTCAAACTTATTGGCCTTAAGTGTAGCAAAACATTTGTTGCACTTCAGACCTTTTGGCCTTAAGTGCATCTGAAGTGTAATTTTTCACTTCATACTTACTGGCCTTAAGTGCGTGAAACTATTGGTTACACTTTAGATCTATTTGACCTTAAGTGCATCTGAAATGTAAGTTTTCACTTCAGACTTATTGGCCACAGGTGAATGAAAACGTTTGTTGCACTTCAGACTTTTTGGCCTTAAGGGCATCTGAAGTGCAATTTTTCACTTCAGACTTATTGGCCTTAAGTGCATCTGAAATGCAATTTTTCACTTAGACTTATTAGCCTTAAGTGCATCAAACCATTGGTTGCACTTCAGACCAATTTGGCGTTAAGTGCATTTGAAATGCAATTTTTTCACTTCAGACTAATTTTTTTAACTTCAGACCCGATAAATCTGAAGTTGATCGTAAAATGGGTACGCTTGTAAAGTTTTTTGCAAAGTGGGTATAGGTTCAATTGTGACCCCAAAATCGATTATAGATGCAAAAGCCCCCTCTATACTTTACAATTGACCCAATTGTGAGGCCCATTAATTTTGGTTTAGCCATCTAAACTAGAGCCCATAAACATAGGATGAGAGTAACAGACTGGCCCAAAAAGCAAACACGAGTAAAATTGCTAGTAGTAGCCCATTGTGCTTCTGGTGCAGTAAAACAGATCAAGAAAACGCAGAGCTATGGCGGAAGTGCAGAGAAGGGGAAGACCGTTGCCTCCTCCTCCGGCGAGAGTCCCACCGGGTCCTCCTCCCCTCAGAATGGGCCCTCGGGTCCAACCCGTTGACCGTGAAAAGGTCCTCCTCTCCTTTTCCCTGTAAAACCTTCAAGGGTACTTTGTATTATCTCTAGGTTTTAGAAATAATGCTTCTTCTTTTGTGGTATCCTTAATTATACGTTAAATTTTATTTTAGAGTACCTCTAATTTTTCTTCTTGTATTAATATGCTAGCATAATCGGCATCTTATTCCTATGTGCTGTTCAATGTCTGAAAAACATCCTCTTTTTTTTGCATACTATTAGTTACTAAAGAAATCTTTTGCTTTTTTTTCGGTTTCTATCCCAACACCAGACTTGTCCACTCTTGCTTCGCGTTTTCACCAAGGTATGCACTCTGCCAAAGTTCTGTATAATCTTTCTTTATTCGGATTTTCAGTAGTATTAACAAATGTTTAAAGCAATAAGTTTTATTTCTTAGGTTTTGCATTCTCGTAGTCTCTTGTACTCTCCAGTGTTGTCAAAGGCTCATTTAAGGCGCTTTTAAGCCCTGAAGCTCATAAAAGCTACGGATGGTGTTTTGCCTCGCTTATGCTATGCTTTGGTGTAGGGAATGCACTAAGGTGTGGGCACTCATTGCCCGTGAGTTCTATCTGTACTAAACAACAAATATAATCGGCACATAAGTGTATTAGTTGTTGAGGAAAACATTAAGAATGAATTTATTACTTTTTCCTGAAATTACATATATATATATATATATATATATATATATATATTTATTTTTTAATTTATATATTTATGCCCTTCATTGTGCCTTTTCTACTAAAGCCCACACTTAAATTGCGCTTTGAACTTAAAGCCCCAATAATCCTAGAGCGCTTTGTAGAGCTTTTCGCCTTTGAGAACACTGTTCCTATCTACAAAATCATCTGTACATAATCTTACAATTTATTGGCATAGTGTACTGTTTTACTATTACCATAAAGGTTACCTGTACTCATATTTTTTGGCTTCTTCCTTCTTAGATACAATTATGAAAGTATTTGATATAAATTATTACCTTATCAGAAGAAATGAAGTATTTGATATAAAATACTCTATCAACAATAACCTAGTGGACATTTGCTTCGAAACTTGCAGATTGGAGGCCATCATAGTGATAATGATTTTGCGGTGAGAGGCAAGGAACCTAAAGATGAGGTCCAGATCTATACATGGATGGATGCTACTCTGCGTGAATTAACTGATCTGGTATGAAGAGATAACAATAATATGCTTTTCCTCTGATCTCCTTAATTTAGACTTTGCTTTCTTATTTCTCTATCAGTGTGTTCATTCCTTGATTATGCATCAGAAAGTTGTGCTTCAAGATATTATTACATTGTTGCAAACTTTCGCAATCTTCCTCCTGGGACATGACTTGTAGGCATTACCAATCCAATAGTTGTCTAGGAGAATGAGCTAGGCTTGGATTTTGTGAAGTGCTGAGTTACCTCCTGCATAAGATAACCGTATTTGAATCCAATCAGTTGACTTCCAAAATATGATTGAAACGTAGGAGTATTTTGGACCCAAAATGGGCCAAAAAACTAGCTAAAAACAGAAATGGGTTGTCCAAACTATTATATCGCACAAAAAACTGCATATACAGTTAACTAGGCCTTAAAGGCCGTTAACGGGCTCCGTCCGGAATTTATCAATTTTTAAGTATATCGCAGGAAAAAACTGCGAACTACCCATTTTTGTTCAAATAGTTTGGACAACCGATTTCCGGCTTTTCCACCCATTTTGGGTCCTAACTCCATTGAGGTGATATGAGTTGGAATATCAGAATCTCAAATATGACAGTCAAGAGCAGTTGGTGTTGAGCTTGTCAAATCTGATTTTCTCCAAAAATTGAAAGTTAGGTCGGACTTTTTCTTTATTCACACCGTATTAGTATTCTACATTGCATATTAGACTTAGACGTATCAGATGACTCAGATTGCCAACCAAAAAGCGGCAATATAGTGGATAACTTTTAGTGTTTGCCTTAGTGGTTGTGCTGCAACTTTCTTCACCTTCATTTGTGACCCACTTTACTTTTGTGGGAAATGTTTAAGTTATTTATGTTGCATCCGTTCATTGAACTGTTTGGCAGGTTAAAGAGGTAGCTCCAGAAGCAAGACGAAGAGATGCAAGTTTGTCATTTGCTTTTGTGTATCCTGATAAACGAGGGCGGTTTGTGGTTAGAGAGGTCTGTCTCCCATCTCTTATATATGTGTTAATGTAACCTCATTGCTCCTTTAGATGGGGGGTGGGGTTGTTGTGCACCTACTTTTAAGCATTGAGAAACGATCAATGGTGCGGCTTGTTTTTTTAAATTGATGATGTGCATCTTACCCTGTGCCTATTGACCATTTCCATTTTTAGTGTAAGATGTCATTATCTGATAATGATAATACTAATATTTACATTCTACCAGATGAAAATTGAGGCTACAGAACTAAAGTTGGGGATACTCACTCTATGGACTAAAACCTTCTAAAATGCTGGTAGATAGAGTGTCCACCTTTCAATTTCCATGGACTTCGAGTCTAGTATATGTGATAATGTCTCAGTTTAGCACTATTTGAACTTGCCTTGTTTGTCTTCCACGTTAAATTTACCTTTCTCTGTTGATTTGGAGCTGTTAAATATTTCTTTACTTACACATTTCTACTCTAGCTTTTGCGAACCAACTTCGGTTGCTAATGTGCGAGAACTTGAAAAATTGCTGCAAGCTATCATCAGGCTTTTTTTCTCTTCTGGGAGGATTAGATAGGAGTTTTTGGTTATCATGTTTTTCCTCTAACTTTCTTTAAGCTGTGATGAGTCTCCATTTCGAAATGCAGTTTATATCTCTGGACTCTTAGTTCCTGCTTGAACTAGATTAACGAGGATATTATCACCAAAGATATAGGCAGATGATATTGAAAATGAGTTCATCTTAAAAAAAACATGGTGAAAATGAGTTTGTGTTGGTTCCTACATCTTCATACTTCAGCTTTTGTAATGAGCAGACTATATCAATCCATCAATCAATTTGTTAGCTGATAATCATTTCAGTATGATTCCATTTCGAATTTCCCGTATAATCTTAATTTATTTCAGAAGACAAAATGAAGGAAAACTAGGAAGTTCTGGGGTTTGGAATAATCCGCAGGTAGTGGAAGTGTTCCATCCTATAGAGTTCTGGGGTGGTGGAACGTTCTGTCTAAATATAGGGTGTTGGATGTTATAACTTATAACTATGTCTGTAATCTGTACTCCGCTGAGCGTTCCTTTTATTATCCGTGAGCGTGTTCAAGCTGATTCCTGCCTAATCATATAAAGGAAAAGCTAATACTGGCCTGATTAGGGTTTTCTATTTGTTGTGAAGGTGGGGAGAACGTACTCTTATCCAAATGGGAGACGACCTGATAGTGGCAGCAAAAGCTTGAGTGAACTAAAATTTCAGGTAAACTTTGTTCGGTATGTTTTTTTCTTAGAGGCAATGGTGAAGTATCCATTGAAAGTACTGAGTTTGTCTAGATTGTAGCATCAATTGCCTATAGGATTCTGACTTGTTTTTAACCCCTGCAGATTGGAGATTACTTGGATGTGGCTATCACGTTCCAGTGACCTGTAACAGTACCCGCATTAAAAATAGAACCATCTAGCTTGTAGTATACTTTGTGTTCCTTTTCTTAGCTTCCTAATCCTTGATATGTAGCCCCACTTATGCATTAGTTCATTAAATGCTCTGGGCTAATGCTACCTTTTTCTGTAAAATAAAATTAACATCAAATCCAGAGTGTCGATGCATTCCAGGCCTATATCTTGTATTCGTTTATATCGGCAAGATGGTTAAAGTAACAGGTATTTAAGGGTTTGTTCTAATGATCAATCAAATGGGTGACAACCCATTGAAGACCAGGGTTCAATTTACAACAAAGACATTGCTACTGATCTTTCTTACTTGGTACAATACTGTGGAAGATAACTCAATGCTACTGTTATAAAAAAATTTCAAATAAACCATATTTGTCTGCCCATCCCATCCCAATGTGGAATCAACTCCGTTGTTACGTTAGATTATGTCTGCTAGCAAGAATGCTCCTGACTTGGGGCAAGCGTACATATAGTCATTTTTAGGAATGCTGTTTAGAAATTAGTCACTATTTATTTTGTCCTCAAATTTTTAAGTTGGGAATAATTCAAAATATTTTTGTTTTGAAATTTCGAACTAAAAAATTAAAATTCAAGACACACCGACTAATTCTTAAATAGCAGCCTTTTAAAATAATTACTGCCAGTGGCGACATTGGACATCGTGATATACTAGTACTATCTTTTTTGCTCACGACTGAAAATGTGCCCCATTCAACGAAGGCTTAAACAGCAATTTCGTCATTTCGGGTCGTTATTCCGTCAAAAACACAAATTCTCATAGCTTATTACATTACTCAATCTATTCTATTTTATTTTGTTTTTTTGGAGCTGTGGGTGTATCTCAAATAAAATTACTATCTTTACAAGGTAACGGTGAGATTTTCCTGCATATTATATTTTCTGGACCCCACTTATAGAATTCTAGATGATTATTGTTATAATTTGTTCTATTTTATATGAATTTTTTCTTTTTAATTTATTCTAAAAGATTATATTATTAAACTCCTATATTCATAAATATCATGACATACTTAAAATTGTAAGTTGTTATGTACTAAATTTGTTATTTCTTTCGTAAATTCGCGATACAAGTAACAGGAGTACTCTTTAGCAATAAGATTGGAAATTTAGGAAAATGAAAAATATTGAGTTATTGAGTACAAAAGTGATTTTGAATATTTGAGTTAATACAGGTAGTTGTTAATTTCATAGAACTAGAATTGAGACCATAAGATACATTCATTAGGTTAAACATCTAGAGGATAAGTAAAGGATCTTAAATAAAGGGAGATATTACAATTTATTACTACTCCATTTATCTATTCATTAATAATGATTAATAAGTCTATGGCTTTCCTCGCCACTAAATTATTAAAAGCTACATAGTGTGGTCCGTGTCGGCGAAAGAACGACGTCGTTAATCTCCACTTTTCACTATTTCTTAAACCAGGAAAAAAAGAAAAAAATCAGAAATTGAAAGAGAGAGAAGACAGAAGAGAAAAAGAGAAAAAAGCAAAAGAGTTGGGTACATTTTTTTATCTTCCTCAAACTCGAATTTCTCAGATCTCTTTCTTCTTCTTCTTCTTCTTCTTCTTCTTCTTCTACCCTTCTTCCCTTTTGATCCATCAGGCCTGAGGCCACCATTCTCTCTCTAATCACATTTTGATTTCAGGAGTCACCCCCATAGACCCACTCTTTTCATTTATTCTTCAGATTTTTTTTTTTTTTAGGGTTATGAACTTTTGCTAGCAAGAGACAGAACTATCTTGAAACTTGAAAGAGTCCCTATGTAATCTCCCTTTCTCTTTCTATTTCTTCTTTTATTTTGATAGGTCATTGTTATTTCCTTGAAAAATTTTGACACTTTTATTTGTGCTTATTTTTATGCCTTTATTACCTATTTATTTATTCATTCATTCTGTATACCTGAGTGTTTTCTTATAAATTTGTACTTTTTTTTTATTCTTTTCTTTTGTGGATTTTATTCTTTTCTTTTGTGGATTTGAATTAATGTATGGGACACAGGATATGGCATTGAAGAGGGGATCATCAGGTTTAGGAGGCAGCCAAAGGAACAGAAGCACTAGATCTAGCAGCTTCCCTATTTTGGTTCTAATCTTCTGTTCATTCCTTGCTCCTTTGATTTTCTTTGTCGGCCGTGGCCTGTACACCTCGATTGGTTAGTTTTATATTCTCTCATTGAAGCTATTGTATTTGTCTGCCGATTAGTGCTTATTTCACTACAGGACATTGTGTTTTATTCAACTCAGTTAATACTAATTGAGTGTGATGTATCACAACAACACTTACGCCTCGATTCTAATCTAGTTGGGATTGGCTAATGAATCATCTATATCAATTCTGTTTTGTTGCGGTCCCATTCGGTTCCAATTATTAATAATTTATGTTTTAAGATAAATCTAGTTCTCAAAAACTAGAGGTTCTTGCACCGAAGAGTGTGGCCTAGTGGTCTATGAAGTGTGGGCGCAAACCTTGGATACCAGGTTTCAAATCTCAGCAGAGACTAAATACACTACCTGGTTTGCTATTGCATCGATACACTGCTTGTATATTTTAGCTCAATTTTCTAGGTTTCCATTCTGCTATTATGCGCTCTGTTTCTGGTCACTAGTTTACTTTACATGGTTAACTTTCTCATTTATCCATTTCTCAAGGCCCGGTAGATAGGTGGTTGAAACATTCTCTAAAATCATATGAAATACGTATTTATTATACTTTTACCGTAACAGTTTGAGATTGAGAAACCAAATGGCAGATATTTCTGACTACTAATGGTATCTCAGAATATTAAGAATTTTAAAACTATTTCATTGGACTCCTTGAAAAGAAATTAAGAAAGTAGGTCACATACAATTTTTTGCTGGAAGGAGTAAGTAGGGTTGTTGTTGGACTGCTTGAGGTAGCCACTAGCCAGTACTAGTTTGGTTGTGGTCAATTGGTGTCTTATGAGTGGGAAAGCTGAGGTCACGGCTGCATAAATGGCTGTTTCAAGTGGGTATTCACTATTATATTTATGGGTTGAAATACCCATGCTGCAATTGTTATATCTGCCACAGTTGTTTCACATATTATCCTCCCTGCGATTGTGTAAGTTGTTATAACTCAAGGTATTGTGCTTTTGCAGATCATAATGATGTTTCCACCACTTCAAGTAAACAGGTATCAGGCTTTGCTATATTGTACCCATGTATTAGAATTCCAGGTTGCTGAATGTAGTTGGATAAGGAAATTTTTCACTCTGCTGCAGGATTTAGACTGGAGAGAGAGGCTTGCTCTGCAACAAATAAAACCCTTACTAACAAAAGAGGCAAGTAACCAATTTTTCAAGTTCTAGCATTCTCCTTTGGTCTACAGTGATGGTGATTGCTTACTCTAAGTAATTGTGCATACCTTTAGGTGATTGATATCATTAAAGCCAGTACAGATGATTTAGGACCTCTCAGTCTTGATTCTTTTAGAAAGAACAATTTGTCTGCCTCATGGAGATTTGTCGGGCAAGAAATGGTGGATAAGCACAATGTAGCTGATGTAGAGGTCAGGATTGAGCTTGGCTTTCTGTAACTAAAATTCTTATCTGTACTGAAAAAATCCTTTGACTAGCAACCCATAAAAATGAATCATGTGACTAGCAAGATACTGATTTCTTTTCTTTTTCGATGTGTCACAGGTAAATAAGCCAAGTCCAATAGCTGCAGATTCCAAACCAGAAATCGCCAGAGGCAAACAGCATAATCCTGTGAAGGGTAAATGATTTGTTACAGATCTTGGTATTAATTTTAGTTGCATCATACACGTTTCAATAATCAAGGACTTGCTAATTTTCCAGGGGATAATTCTCAGTTTCTGGATTCACCCGCTAAGTTGGCCAGAAGGGTATGTATAGTTATCAGCTGATTTGGACTCGCATTTATTTCTTACTTCTGATAATAGCAATTAGAAATCAAGAATTTTGAACTCATCCTTCACTGCACACGGAATACTTCCCCCTCAGGATCTTGCTTGCATTCCACCTATGAATAATTGAGTTAATAACTTTCCAACTTGCTCTGCAGCAATTGCGAGAGAGAAAACGTGAAAAACGTGCTGCTGATTTACTCAAACGAGATGATGATGTGACTGTGAAGCTTGAAAATGCTGCCATCGAGCGGTCCAAGTCAGTTGACTCTTCTGTGCTGGGGAAGTATAGTATATGGAGGAAAGAAAACGATAATGAGAACACTGATTCAACAGTACGCTTGATGCGAGATCAAATGATTATGGCAAGGGTGTACATAAGTATAGCTACAATGAAAAAGAAGCTTGACTTGGCCCAAGAGTTACAGACTCGGCTTAAAGAAAGTCAGCGTGCGTTAGGTGATGCAGGCTCTGATGCTGATCTAACACGCAGGTGATTTTTGTTGACTTTTTTGCATGCTCGATCACATTGCTTTTTGTCTCCGCTCTATACAGTGAAGAGTAACACATTCATGTTCCCCTGTACAATAGTGCACATGAGAAAATGAAAGCCATGGGCCAGGTGCTATCTAAAGCTAGAGAGCAGCTCTATGATTGCAAGCTTGTGACAACGAAACTGAGAGCAATGTTGCAATCTGCTGATGAGCAAGTCAGAAGTTTGAAGAGGCAGAGCACTTTTTTGAGCCAATTAGCGGCAAAGACTATACCTAATGGGATCCACTGCTTGTCCATGCGTTTGACCATTGACTATTACCTCCTTCCTCCTTTAAAAAGAAAGTTCCCTAGAGGCGAAAATCTGGAAAATCCTGATCTCTTCCATTATGCGCTATTTTCCGATAATGTTTTGGCTGCTTCCGTTGTTGTCAACTCAACTATTGTGAATGCTAAGGTGAGGGATTCTGTTTGATATTTTGGAGACCATCGTCCACATTTGCCTTTATCATTGCTTTGGATGTTTGAGAAACTCTATTCTATTTTCTGGCTTGTTACTTACTGGTGCACTATCACTCTATCCAATCCATGATAACAATCACCAAACATCAAAAAATTGCATGTCATACTTGGGTTCCCCTTGGATATCTTTCACTGCCTTGCATGTTTGTTTCTGTAGTTCATCACCTATTATCTTGGCTTTAGCGAAATTAGCACTTTGTTTGATGTTTCCAGTGGGTTGTTGAAGAATACGACTTGATATTTTGCAGGAACCAGAGAAACATGTATTTCATCTAGTCACTGATAAATTGAACTTTGGAGCTATGAACATGTGGTTTTTGTTGAATCCTCCTGGAAAAGCTACAATCCATGTTGAAAATGTTGATGAGTTCAAGTGGCTTAATTCTTCATATTGTCCTGTTCTGCGGCAGCTTGAATCTGCTGCTATGAAGGAGTACTATTTCAAAGCAGCTCATCCCAACACCCTATCTGCTGGTTCTTCTAATTTGAAGTACCGGAACCCCAAATATCTTTCAATGCTCAATCACCTAAGGTTTTATCTCCCTCAGGTTTATCCAAAATTGAATAAAATCCTTTTTCTTGATGATGACATTGTTGTTCAGAAAGACTTGACAGGATTGTGGTCAGTTGACCTTCATGGGAAAGTGAATGGTGCAGTTGAAACCTGTGGTCAGAGTTTTCACCGTTTTGACAAATACCTAAACTTCTCAAATCCTCATATTGCTAGAAACTTTGATCCAAATGCCTGTGGGTGGGCATATGGGATGAACATGTTTGATCTTAAGGAGTGGAAGAAGAGAGATATAACTGGCATTTATCACAAGTGGCAAAACATGGTGAGAGTTCTTGTGCCTTTCCATCACTCTTATTTTCTCTTAGTTATTTCTCTATTTTGGTTCTAACTGTTTTCATACCCATATGGTATCAAATGAAGTAAAACCTTTACTTAGCGTCAGGATATGTGATTATAGGATGTCATCATCTATGTGTTTTTATTTTTTAAGTTAAATATGTAAAAGTAGCGTATGGACTAAAGCAAGTAGCATATGGACTACATTGTGGTGTTACTCCTTCCAAAAATCTTTGTAGGACACTGCTAGAACATAATATTTAACCTAATATAGTATTGTACTTGATATTTGAGTTCTTACTAAGTTGGATTTTGGTTCTCTCTTCTGCCTTTGCATTAGAATGAAGACAGGGTCCTCTGGAAGCTGGGAACTCTACCTCCAGGGCTGATCACATTTTACGGGCTTACACATCCACTAGAGAAGTCGTGGCATGTGCTAGGTTTGGGATACAATCCAAGCATTGACCGGTCAGAAATCGAGAATGCAGCTGTGATACATTACAATGGTAACATGAAACCATGGCTAGAGTTGGCAATGACAAAGTACAGGTCATACTGGACCAAGTATATAAAGTTTGACCATCCATACATTCGCAGCTGTAAACTAAGTGAATGAAGCATCGATGAGAGCTATAGTACAGTTGATCTACTCATTTATCTCATCTTCTGTGCGACAGACTGGTCACATTTTCTATAATTTGGTTGTGACCAATGAGCTCTTCTATGCAGCAATTTTCTTGTCTCCTTCGTGTGATGTGACCTAATTCTTTATTCTTCCCCTGTGAGTCAATATATTCATCGTTGAGTTTCTGATGCCTTGTTCACCTGTAACGAGTCGCCTCTGCTTGGAGCTAAGCTCAACTGGGGTAACAAAGAGTTTGTAATTTTATTTACTCCAGTGTAATTCTTTGAACAGCAACTGACTTATATTCTAGAATTAAACTATTAACCACTTGAGTGGGTATTTTCCCTTTTTAGGGTCTAATTAAATATTGCTTCTTGATCAATTTTTCATGATTCTTTAGGAGATAACCTTGTATTGTAGGGGTGTTCATCGGGCAGTTTGGTGCCGTGTTGAAAGATTTTGGTTCGGTATTTTCCTCTTTTTCGCTTTTGGGTTTCGGTTTGTACAGTTACGTAACTTTTGGTATTACTTTTTTATAGTTATATTTTATCAACCAAACTTAAATCGTGATTCATGAAAGTGATTTTTCTATTCGAGTTAAAAGAAGAAAAAAACTACATCAGAGAACAAATTAAACCAAAATGGTAATGGTGTTTCATTTTAAAACAAGACTCTCATTCTTTGGTTGGAAAAAGAGTAAAGAAAAATAATATTATTAGAAGCCAATTGTCATGAACTTTATACAACAAATTGCAAAGTCTCTGTACACGCACATTTCAGCTCTGTCTCTCTCTCTCTCTCTCTCTGAATTCTTCTTATGGTGCACCCACATGGTAGAGTTATAATCTCGAATTTTGACACACAACAAAGTAAAATTCTTTTTTTCCCCTCTTCTGTTGGATCACTTGAAAGGTAAAATCATATATAGTTACCCACAATAAGTGGAACTATTAAGTTAAAAAGTAAGGCAAGTAACTTTTACGGAGACATTGAAAAACTTTACTTAAATTACGAGGCCTATGAGCTTCTTGTAGAATACATGCTTTGACATGTGGCCACCGAACAGGGATTCCTTTTTCAGTTTTGATCTATTGGTTTGTTACTAAAGAATACAATTATGGTTATTTTGCAACCTTAACACAGCCAAATGTGATCATCATCATGATTCATGCGGGGATAAGATAAGACTAAAGGTTAGGCAACTATGTTGTTATCCTTCGAAGTAGCGATACAAATGGTTATATCTTGTATTTTCGTGGTGAACAAAATGCAAGACAAATCAGTCTATTCTTTTGAAACCTAAATTTTCCCTACCAAATAATCCTAAGAAACCAATAACGGTCGTGATAGAGTAGTAAGAATTTCTTTGTCCTGTAATCTCATATTTGTGTCCTGAGTGTGAAATTGCCCTTATTAGGGAGTGTTTAAAACCCTTCCTCTTTTCATGAATGTGGAATTTTCTATACAAATTCATATTTGATCAAGCGCATTGCAGATACTGAACATTGTATGGGAAACCAAAAACAATTATAAGGAGGCTTAGATTGAGATATGTCATGTCAATACGCTAATTTGCAAAGGAGATGTGTATCACTATACAAGATATATAGGGGACAAAGACAAAAATTCGTACAGACACAAAGAAGGGGCTGGATACACAATGAGCATATCTTAGCTTGTTTGATTTCTATTTTGTGTCTTTCGTTTTACTTCAAACCTATACCATGAAAATATATATGGGACGAATATGATAAAAGAACATCAACATGATGCTTCGAATTGTCACTACTATCTTTGTATTTATTTCTGTTTCGGCCATACAATTTATCATGTCTCGAGGGTATATGTACTGTCCCTTATTCTTAAAATTGCTCTTCCAAGAGTCTTCTCAAACCGAAGTGGACACAATTTGTCCTACATGCTACAGGTTACCCCACCATTAATATGATGTGAAGTTTGAAAGGCAATATATATATATATATATATATATATATATAAGAGAGTTTAGAAAATATCCACCTATGTTATAGAGAATTTTTATATTATCGTGTAATATTATCTTGTAGTAATGCTATTCTAATTATAATATTACAAATTCTAGTTTTTATGAAGGATTACTGAAGATATTCTTTGAGTGATCTGATGGTATTGTTTTTTCCACACTGTCTATATATAAAAGTTGAATTCTATATAATCACGTGCATAAAAATGAAAAGCCATTGATGCATGATGGGTGTGGTGAAACAAAGTGTGGCTAGCTGACTGATTTGATTATATGTCCGAGGACGATGATTTCAATCAAATAGAGGGCACTACTACAATTAAGCATTGGAGTTGAGATATCAACTACCGCTCAGACATAAATAAGGAAGTCCAATGTGTGGACAAATTGAATATTTGCAGCCATAACATGGTCAAGAGCCATAAGTCACATAAGTCTTAGTACATATATTGGACGCAATCTTTTGTCACTCAATGTAGGACGAATTACGTCATATCCGTTCCAACTATTTCATACCGGCTAAAGATTAATGAGGAACAAGAAGAGATCTTTAAGAGAAAGAACAATGGATTTAACGGATCGGATGGGGTAGAAAATCAAAGCTACAATAGTAACATTGAGAAAAAGCTGATGATCAATTATGGGCTTGTTTCCGTAAAGTTAAAATTACACCCCCTGTATTAGAATTCTTAGGTAGGAATTTAGGGTTAACATACGTCTATAAGTAATTAGTGAGTTCTGACGACTCTCTCAAATAATGCATGTAATATTTTGGCCCTAATTTTGGGGAGTTTTTTCTTTTGCTCTGCGCATTAATATTAGGGCATGTAATGACGTTTTTAAATATTTAATATATATCATAGTTAAACATTCATGAAAATGCAAAAGTTTTTTACCCAAAAAGGAAAATGCTAATGTCATACATTCACTAATTCACTGTTTTTGGCTGACAAGTACAAGAAACTATTAGATGACTAGCTAATATAATGTTGTTTGGAAAGCAAATGCTAACACGTTCATGTCTTTCTACTGGAAGAAGAAGCAAGGTACTGAAAGCAGGGACGGGCATCAGTCGGTTCGGATCGATTCGGTTGTGAATATTATCGGTTCAGTATATCGATTATTGATTTATAAATATGCTAAACCGATAAGATATCGGTTATAGGGGAAAGGTTTGTCGGTTATCGATCTTATCGGTTTGCCCAATAAGAATAAAAAAATCCAAAATTTCATGTTTTTATTATAAAAATTGTGATCATATCGTTAAGAGAAAGGAATTGAATTTTTGCTCTTAAGAAAAGATGGATTAAATTTCAACTTTAGAAAAGAAAGCTTTCTTTGCATTTGAAAATTCCAATGAATGATCTCAATTTTCAAAGTTATAAGTTAGTAAGAGTAAGGAAAAAGACATTCAATAATCTAATGTTACTAAATATCTCACTGTGGGCGGATATAATTCACTGAAAAATAATAAAATTCTCATCTTGTAAATACTAAAGAACCAGTGTAACAAAAGAAACAAATAGAAAAATTAAAAATCTTAACAATTAATTCTTTAAAGTTTAAAACTAAAAATTTTAACTGAAGAATTAAGGTGAGAAATTCAGAAAAGTTTAAAACTTCCTCTAAGGATTAAGGTACGAAGAAGAAGAGGTAATTGATGAGAGAATTGAGAGAACGAAAGAATGAAGTCATAAGGTGGCTACATGCTTAGTGGGTAAAATTATAATTTTGTTAAAGTTTATTGGACTATCGGTTAAATCGTTAATAAAATTGGACAAACCAAGACCGAACCGAATCGATACCTAATAGTTAAATAATATTAAACCGTTATCGAATTATTACCCAATACTCCAATATCAATAACCCAATATTATTTTATT
Organism: Nicotiana obtusifolia; assembly: GCA_002018475.1. Classification (NCBI taxonomy): domain Eukaryota; kingdom Viridiplantae; phylum Streptophyta; class Magnoliopsida; order Solanales; family Solanaceae; genus Nicotiana; species Nicotiana obtusifolia. The sequence continues at coordinate 130,500 of MCJB01020319.1, forward strand.
GATTTGAACTATCGATTATACCGATATATGTCCAGGAAAGAGCGGGAAAGGGGCAGATTGACAAAGTTACGAAACTTAGTGGTATATGAGGCAAAAAGGCAATGGTATCTTAAAAAGGTGAGGAATGGACAACTCAAGATTCAAGTTAGTGAGAACGACGCAACAGTGACATACATTAAGATTCCAACTTTTCACTTTGCCGACTTCTCCAATGAAAGTCACTTGGCTTTTTCTTAATCCCTTTTACCTAACACTTTTGAGTTTAGAGCATAGATTACCATTCCAAGTACAAAGATATATATATATATATATATATATATATATATATATATATCTTTTTCGATATTAAAAAGTAAATTTTCGGAGCAAAGTAGAGTAACTCTTACTTTGTCAAAATAAAGTGTATATGCACACACTATATGATTGGGTTTATCTTGTAAATAAAATTTTACATATGAATCGGTACAATTTAAAGTTCGTTTGGATTGAACTTATTTCAAGTACTTTTAAGTTAAAATAGTTCTTAAATCATTTTATAGTGTTTGGATAAAGTAAAAAGAAAAGCTTTTAAGAATTTATTTTTAAGCTAAAATGACAAAAACAAGCTAAAAGCCAAAAGCTAGAATTCCTAACTTATTGGCTTATGCTTAAAAGTCACTTAAAAAAAGCCCATTCAAACGGGCTCTTAACCTGTGGTAGTAGATTACTTAGCTTGTCTTGACTATATAGTGTAATTCTTCTACATGGTGAGGATATAGAAGTGTGTGTTAGGATTTTGCCCTAAATTTTTAATTTATAAAGACTCTCTTTCTTGAAAAAGGGACAAAGACTCCTAAACGAAATAAACCTCCTTCACATGCCTTATCCTTTTGTTGGAGGAATAAATTGAAGATTTTTCTCACAATAATAATAACAATGTTCACAATGTAGTCGTTCAGAGACTATTCTCTCAATGTAGTTTGTTTAGGGAGACTATTCTCTCAAAAAAATTATTTTCTCCTTTGATATTAGTGATCAATCATATGTAGGTCGATTGACCAAATTAAATCATAATAACTTAATTATTGTGCTTAGTTTAGTAATATTTTTCTTGTCTTTTGAATTGTGATTTTCAAGATTTGTATTGTTAACTTCTGTATGCACCATGTTATTTCGATCCCAACATTATGACACTAAATGATTTATTACATCCTAAACAAATGCTCCAATACTTTGTACCTAATTCTAACAAGATTAATTGTACGTACCCCTCCCCTAAGCCCTCAAAACCAACTGTCAGAACCCACTCATGTCTATATATAGTTACAAAGATGGTCTACAAAAAATCCATTTTAACAAACATTTCTAATGATTTCTTCATCATATGCAAATGCAACAATGCATGATGAAACACAAAACGAAGAAAAAACCTCTCTTGTTTTTGATGCACTTTTCCTTCAAAACAATTCAAACATTCCTCAGCAATTCATATGGCCGGAAGGCGAAAAGCCATGCCCTGAGCCACCACTTCCATTACATGTCCCTCCAATTGACTTAAATGACTACCTCTCCGGCGATCCCCTCGCCGTCTCCAACGCCACTCGCCTTGTCAATCAAGCATGCCGAAAGCATGGTTTCTTCCTCGTCGTTAACCATGGTATAGATTCGAAGCTCATAAATGAAGCTCATAAAAATATGGATTTTTTCTTTGAAAAACCTCTTGTGGAGAAGGAAAGAGCTAAGAGAAAGCTTGGTGATTATTGTGGTTATGCTAGTAGCTTTACTAATAGGTTCTCTTGCAATCTTCCTTGGAAAGAAACACTTTCCTTTCGATATTGCGCTGAGGTTCCCTATTCAGATCATATAGTCCAAAGCTACATCTTGAATGTCATGGGCCAAGAGTACACTCATTTTGGGTAAGATTTAGTGCAATATTAGCCAAAATGGTTATATTTGGCATAATTCTTATAACATAGCACTATCTCAAAATTTAACTAAGTTTTAAGCCTTATCATTTTTACTAGATCACTATGCACTATGTATGTCATGTGTGTGGTGCGATACAAACTTGTGCTATCAGTGCCAGGGAATAGGACAAATGGTCTAATTAATAATTATTGCTTCACATTTCATGCTAGGTTAAATTTATACGTCACATATTATATATAGTAAATATATGTCACTACCTATTTTCAACTTTTAGTGAAATCTATTTTTGGTTCCTAAGTTTGGACTAACTAGTGTTTGCTTACTATATGTTTGTTATACTTGTAGGAATGTGTACCAAAAATACAGTGAAGAAATGAGCAAGCTTTCCCTTAAAGTAATGGAGCTTTTAGGGGAAAGCCTAGGAGTGGGAAGAGCATATTTCAGAGAATTTTTTGAAGGGAATGATTCAATAATGAGATTGAACTATTACCCTCCTTGCCAAAAGCCTGGTTTGACTCTAGGGACAGGACCTCACTGTGATCCTACATCCTTAACCATCCTTCATCAAGATAATGTTGGTGGCCTTGAAGTCTTTGTGGATGAAAAATGGCATTCCATTCCTCCCAATACTAATGCGTTTGTCGTCAACATTGGTGATACATTCATGGTAAGTTCAACTCTTTATTTCCTAACTACAAACAAAAATCTAAGTCTTGAAAAATAAATAAATTATGGATTCAATTTTTTTACACTGTCAGTATATATAAAGAACTTTGACGTATTTTAACTTGTTGTGGCAAGAAATAATTAACTTATCTTATAGTCCAGTTACTAATATCGTAGTATTTTTTATGGATAATTTTTTATATTTATTTTTTTAGTTAACTTGATAGTGTAATAATTATTTTATATTGTGAATGTTTAGAAGTCTAACTCATAAATAAATAAAAGGAGATAGGAAGGATCGTTATGGTTCTCACAACCACACAACAATACAATGTTTAACTCAATAACCTTGACAAATTAAACAAGCATGAAAGTACAATTAACTTATGGTCCCAAAAGACCAACATGAGAGACAACCCTCGTATTTGTCCACTCTACATTTGGTCCCAACACTAGATAACACGACATGGTTAAGCGATCATAACATGCAATGTGATGTAAAATGTCGTCTTTTTGCAAGAAGTTAACAGATATACAGATACCACTATCATAGTCATGAGACTGAAAAGTAGCATTAATAGAAAGATCTTTTCTTCAGTTTGCCTTTGCCTAGAGCGAATGAAAAAGCCTCTTGGCCGGCCGGCCGAGAATTCTGGGGCGAAATCAACTTTATTATCTGATGACAATGCGTGAGATTGAACTAATGAAGTTTTATTGGAATGTTGATATTATGTCAGGTTATGTCAAATGGGACATACAAGAGTTGCTTGCACAGAGCAATAGTAAACAGTAGAAGACCAAGGAAGTCTTTGGCATTTTTCCTATGTCCAAAGAAGGACAAGATAGTAAGCCCACCAAAAGAGTTGATTACTAGGAATCTACCAAGGAAGTTCCCTGATTTCACATGGCCGGTCTTTCTTGAATTCACTCAGAAACATTACAGAGCTGACAAAAAAACTCTTGATGCTTTTATGCATTGGCTCCTTCACAAAGGCTACTAGCTCAGATATATATAATTACAACTACATATCAATATGTCCTTTCTTCCTTTTTATTTCTATTTGTACTACGTACTAAGTTTTGAAGAAAGGAGAAAGAAGCCAGAGGAAAAGAGCAAACAGCTGTCCAAATTGAAGAGAAATCTTGTTGTAATATATACCTATTATGAACTAGAGCAGCTAGCTTCTTATAATTTTATAAGATTATCAGCTTATATATGTATATGGCTTTTCTATCTTTTTCTTTGTCTCTTTGGTTGAGAACGCCATATTTGGTGTCAAAGCATTCAACTTTTTATGATATGAAAAGCAGGACAGTTGATCATTTTTGAGTTATACTTCATAAATAGTCGCTATAGGCATACTATTTATGCCTATGTACTACCTTGAAAAATGTTACATGGCTGCTATAATCTTAGCAATATGGCCAAAAGTTTTGAAATCAGTTTCATTTCTAACAAAATTGGTTATTTTGCCGTCCTGGTCCGTTGGGGTTGCAAACACTTATCATATCCTCCAATAAATTCCCCATAGAATTCTGATCTGAAAAATAATTACCCACACTCAATATTTCATACCGCTTTACCTAAGTGATAATTAGAGGCATAAATACATATTAAAGAATCATGATAAGTGAAAAAAGTTTATGTGAAGACAAACGCCACGCCTTTATTGATTTGTTATAAACATAGTAATTTTTTTGTGTCCTAGAAAGATTAGAAACAAATGCTTTAGAGACCATTCTTCACTTTTCTATTTGTGGACACTTAATGTCTAAAGTGTAACCTTTTCTAGCTCTCCTGATCTAAGTCTTTTGCCATTGTACCACATCCAACGACTCTGCTCCCACTTTCACCCCTAGGACACCCTTGCACGTCAATCCCCCACCCCCACCCCCCAAAAAAAATTCATTATTAAATGAGGAAACAATAAAAGACTGTCAATTTTCACATTAGATTAACAACTAATAAATGGATTTAGTGTTCATGAATGTTTTGTTTCAATGCTACTGAATTCTTACAAAAATATACCAGGTATATACTCAGACATATATAGCAAATACATGAACCAGATGGTTGAACTCCATTCAATTTTGAAGGAAGGTTTTAATCACATGTGATGTGGTATTTTATAAATTCTTAAAGGTCAATGGTTGGTAAATTTTATTTTGGCTAAATTCGGAACGCAGAGGAAATTGCCAAATATTTTATGTTCGTCCCAACAAGGAGTTAGTACTAATAATATTCTTGTTTTGGACAAGTGATGACATTATGTTGACCACTATTATGTCTATTCCAGAGAAGCGCGCAATTAGATTTATCAGAAAAAGATCAGTAATAATGCGCATTAGGCTAATAAGGGAAAAAGAACAATCCTGTCAAAGAATTTGACTATCCAACACAAAACTGCAATAACGCCAGGACATTGTAAATCCCGTTTGAAACCTTTAATAGGCGATAAAAAATTTCAGGTTTTCAGAAACATAAATCCAAAGTTAGATTAAGTAAATCTGTAATCTAAGTTATAAACTGAAACAGAATTTTATGTTGAAAATGCTAATAAGGAGAAGTGGAGAACCCATAAGTGTGAGACTAGATAGTTATGCTTTTAATTAATTCGCCAATCCAGTGGGAACTTCAATATTCCAAATGTCCAACCCCAATGAAAGAACTTTGAAGCGAAATGACTAACTTTTCATTAAAAAGCTAAGGTTAGTGGTGACGCTTCGAGCATCTCGGAGAGTGCAGCATCTTAAGGCCAATCACAAAATATCGATAAGAAATTTCGAGCAAAAATCAGAGAGGAAGATAAATTCCACAATTCCATCATATGAATTTGACTACATTCAAGATTGCAAGAGGGGCATTTAGCTTCATGTCACAAATACAATATTCTCCAATTGACCAATATATATTCAAGTGTTCGTTTGCCCCCAAAAAGATTAAGGAAAAAGTCTTGGTTGGCTGTTTGGTTCGAAGACAAGTTATGCTGAGATTAATTATTCTGATATTATTTCTTATTGAATGTTTGGTATATTGTATAATTTTGGGAGTGTCAATTTTACTGCTTTATTTTGGGATAACTTATTCTGAAATAATTCTGGTAGATATAAGTTATTACAGTACTATTTTTAATCTTGAAATAATTTATCTCAAAATTTGTAACCAAACAAAGGATCATGCAGTATTAAATCTTTATCCCAGAATAATTCTGCTTATCCATTGTACCAAATGACCCCTTACCGTTTGTTCTACAACAAGCTAAGGCATAAATAGCCAGTAATCTTTCAAGCTTATGATAAGGCAATGATTTATATCATCAACGTACTGAAATTTAAGGTTACTGTCGCGCTGGGGTCGTTTTTTGTTCAGGTTTAGGAGAAACTCGACAAGTTCGAAAATATCAAGGTATTAAAAAGAAATATTGGGAAGTTAACCTTAGGACAAATGCATCTACCCTTTATTTAGATTTAGGCACCTTGATAATATAATGATTCGGCATACCTCTTTTTGATGTTCGTAGACCAATATGTCCTCTTTTATGTCTGACTTATAACCCCTTTTTATCGAATTGAAAGAAAGATTTTTCTTTTCTTTTTTTCTTTTTTTCTTTTTTTTTTTGAAAATGTGGTTATTAAGATAAATATGCGATCAAATAAAATTAAATTTATTGTATTCGTCAAAAAAGCACAAATAACACACATTGAAAATAAAATAAGAGTAGATAGTTTGAAATGATTTGGTCATATTATGCGTTGATACTAACTGTATTGCTCCATAGGTGTGAAGTCATGGTAAATAAATTTAAAAGCAGTTGAGATAGAGACCTAAAATTTTGTGAATGGAAGTTGTCATTATAGGCCTACATTCTCTTGGACGCAAACTTAACAGAAAATAGGACATATATAATGGGTAAAAAGTATCTAATAAATATTAATTAGTTGAGATTATGTTTAATTATGTTAGTACTGCTACTTTATGTCATATGCTTTCTTATTTGGACTGAAGCATAGCCGACGGCGTTACTTCAATAAGCTCTTGCTATGATTACCAACTCCCAAATAACTAAATAAACGTAAGAAAAACTACCTATTCTGAAAAAGAAACTCGAAAGCATTAATTTGACATTCGAAGTCAGAGTTTCAAGTCAATATTGTTGGGCTAAACTAGCTCCAAATACACTCTTAATATAATGTGATATTGCTTCGCACGATTTTTCTCAAAAGGCCTCACACCATTAAGAAATCTCTATACTTTATATAGGCTCCCAGTCTTTTCAGCTACCAATGTGCGAATTTATTCGCACATCCAACAATCTCCTCCTCGAACTAAGTTTCACGTGGCTCACTACCACGCTTCACGGGTCTCCCTCTTGAATTAAGTTCCATGTCACCCATTGGCACGATCCACAGGTCAATTTGCTTCACAGGTTTCCCCTCGAACTAAGTTCCATGTGACCTATTGCCACGATCCACAGGTCAATTTTCAAGATTCACTGTGTGCCACCCACATTGTTAGAGTATTATGGCAACCGAAACCCGCAACTAGCTTCTTCTTGTGTGCGCAGAACCCCGCACCATCGCTTTGCCATATCCATACTCGTCCCCTTGAACCTGGACTCTGAAAGCAGTTGTTGGAATAGACTAATCCAAATGCACTTTCAATATGGTGTGATATTGTCCACTTTGGGCCAAGCCCGCACGGTTTTCCCCAAAATGTCTCACACCATTAAGAGATCCATATAAATGTAGGCTCCCAATCTTTTCAACAACCAATGTAGGACTTTATTCGCACATTCAACTAATAATCAATATATTAAGCGCCTCATACCCACAGTACAATTCGTATTGAGCACAATAATATTGCTGCAGTGTCGTGTCAATGTCTCTCTAAAGAAAATGAAGATCAGTCTTTTGATTAGGGGTGTCAACCCACTCTTTAATTGAGAAAAATTATTCACTTTCTAGATTTCTTACTAGAACAACCTAGCGTGCAAGAAAGTCATATTGAACCAACAAGAGAGGTAACTAATACGATTGTCACTATTAATGTTTTACTTTACATACAGTAAAATAAATGGTTAATCTAAAATCGAAATAGCTAATATATAAGACATGTTACGTGCATGTGTTGAGAAAAAACGAGCGCCATTAAGATTTATTTAAAATTTGGACAAAGTGCTCGCTTTTCATACTATCATATCATATAAGTGGAGCCACAACAAGTACAACCCCAATAAAGTGCTTTTAGATGTAAAATAATTGTAAGAATTATGAAAGGTTTGAAGTCAAAAAAAGAAAACAATTTCAGAAACAAAAGCTACAAAAGTTATCTGCTTTAAAATTCTACTGTTCTACGCGTGATAGCAAACACAGAATTTTAAAATCATTATTTCTTCTATATCTTTTTAACCAACCAAATTATTATTATTATTATTATTATTATTATCACTTTATTTGGGAGGCACAAATTTTAAATATTATTGTCTCCATTGTAAGCAGTTTGCCAATAGTTTGGAAATAGAATGAGTAACAAACTAATGCAAAAGCATAAGTATGTTAGTGTGAGTAGTGGTTAGCAAAATGCCTAGGGTGCTCTTTCATTCAAGGGTTGCACATGTCTTGTCTGATAATTCCTCATACTTATTACTGTCACTATGTCACACTAAAGAAAAATATCTGCTAGTTTGTGAAACTTGATTTTATTTAAAATACTAGAGCAATTTATAGCGTTATATTTTGTGTGGTGAATTCTAACATCGACATTATCAAAATTGTTACTAATACATAAATATGAGTCCCAGTTGGAAGCCGAAGATGTAACATTTTTGGAAATATATACACATATACTACAAGATGCTTAAGCTAATTATAAAAAGAAATTTGAAACATCATTTACCTTCTGAAATATTTTTTTTATGGACCAGTACACAACCACAAATGTTAATGTCTAATGTTGTAAATAATGTCAAACCTAATCAGATGTAATTGATATGGATTTTTCAATCATGATTTAAATTGCTTGCTTTTGGAGACGGTATCTGATACACACTCCAAATCACATGCAACTTGTGGTATCCAAGAAATTAGCTTTAAATTTTATACTTTTTAAAAAGAATTATGTAAATATTTGATATCACTTAATTATAATGATTAAATCAACGGAACTTCAATTAATTAATTCTTTATATAATCAAGTATATATGACTATGTAACATAACTTCTGATTATGGAAAGTGAATAATCTCTATTTTTATTTTGTGTAACTATTAGGCCATGCAATGTGATTATTTGGCAACATAAATGCATTAAATGCACTTGAAGGTGAATATATAGCAAAACAACTCAATGATCTTGGATTTCTTTTTTTTCCTTTTTCTTTTTCTTTTTTTTTTTTTTGTGTGGAAAAAACATTATTAATTATAAGATATACACAAAGACGAGTTTCATTAATATCTTGCTTTAGCTATTTTGCCTATGGTCTTTGAAAACGTATGGATAGTGCAGGGGGGTTTGGTTAAAACTATAACTTCACAGTTGCATCAAATTACAGTTGTTGTTCAAGGGGCAACATTAGGTAGAAAGTAGGATCAAGTGTTGGAGCAATTCACAAGAAAAGCTTAAAACATTTGTCCCAACTTTTGTTTGTGAATCTGTCGGCTAACCAAAGAAAACTGAAAACTTTTTTAGGACAAGGAGTGGGAAAAATAAAATATTTAGTGAATATGATAAAATTCACAGCAGCAAACAACGGAGGAGCTAGGCTAAAGAAATTTTTCTAGAAACCGAAGCATGAAAATGACGTATGTTTTGACATTATTAATTAATTAACAGTCAGACATGCAATAATTCAGCAAAACAGACAAGTGAAACAGCACATAACATCAAAAACTAATGGCAGTTTTCATTAAGTATTTGAGCGTTGACATGATATAAAACAAAGATGAAGATGCTTCCTTGTTTCTAGTTACAATAGTTCAAACCTTGGTTTAAATGCCTATAAACAAATAATTAGTAGGATTTCAATCCACGTATCTAATTTTGTTCCGTTGTGCCAAGTAAAATAATCATAATAATCCATTGCCAAACTTAGCGGATAAGTACAATCCATTTAACCATAAGAAATGAGATGATGAATACTTCAGCAACAGTAACAATCCTAGCATACGTTAATGCCTATGCCAGCCAGCATTTAAATGGCAATGCCCCAACAACTGGTCGCTTTTGTCCTACTTCTTTAGAGTATATATCAACTTTTTATCACAGAGGTAACGTCAGCATTGCATAACTTTAAAATGTGGTCCTATGCAGTAAAGACCAAATGATAGAGGCCACATTGCTTTGCCAAAAAGTGAGGAAAAGTTGCTACGGGATCAAATAGTCTGGTCTATGAATATCTAGCAGCAGATTACAATTTAAGCATTAAGAAGCATAATTCAGCATTAATGTCTAACATCACGTTTAACATTGATTAAAGATGCCAGTCAAGAAAATACTGAACATTGACTAGAATAATCGTGCATCTGCTGACCCTAAAGGCAGAAGGCAGAATAGCCAGACGAATTTTGTTTCACTAAACAGATAGCTACTTCTGCAAAGAACCATTTGCCTAAGGAAATGAGACAACTAACTCATGCAAAAGAAAATCCCTGAAAGGGTTATAAAAAATATAGTAGGGTTAAACATGTTAATCTTGCATTCTTTGACAGAACGGAATTGCCAAACATATTTAAAACAAGTCTTTCATGGACGCTAACTTAGCTTCTTCTCAAGAACAAGGGAAAGCAGCTCTTTGTTTGTTCACTTAGGATATGACAAGCATCTGCACGACTGCATGTAATGGCATAAAACAAATGGCTTCCTTTCTGCGGAGTTGTAGCCAAATCAGGTTGCTTCCTCCCTGGATATAGCATCGCAGTTTTGCATTTGTAATGGAAACAGAAAACACTTTCCCCATTCCGACAATCCTACACCACTTGCTTCCAGTAACATTCAAATAGGTTAAGAAATTCTTCTCAAGCAGCACGAAAGGCAGACTTGTACTCCACTTTTGCAGAGAGTATCCAGAATGAGATGTCGATAAATATCAAGGCTGATCTTATAATATAGGCTTCAAAGTTGAGACACTATCTTTTAGTCATCCAAAACTGGCGAAAGCAAAGGTTTGTTTAAGAAGAAAGCTTCCAGATTCCCTGATATGAGTTCATATAAATCTCGAAAAGAATCCTCTGTACAACAAGCAACATGCCGTGTCAATACAACGTTATCCAATGAAAGGAGCTCCTCAGGAACATTAGGTTCATTCTCGAAAACATCCAAGCCAGCACCTGCAATCTCTCCCTGCACCAAACATTTTACCAACTCCATCTCATTGATTACGGATCCTCGTGCAATATTAATGATAACTCCTCCTTTACCAAGTGCCAGTAAAACCTCCTTATTGATCAAGTGACGAGTTTGCTCTGTCAACGCACAACAAATGACAAGAACATCACATTTGGTTGCTAGTTCATGAACGTCAGGATAGAAAGGGTAGGAAACAGGCTTTTTCTTCCTCGACTGGTATGATATAATGCATCCAAATGCTTCAAGTCTTTTTGCAACTTTTAGACCGATGCTTCCCAGCCCAACAATTCCTACTTTCCTGCCTCCCACCTGCCATCATCAATCACCATCAAGAACTAGCAGTTAGTAATGCAAAAGTTATCCACACAAAATTTGTACTAGACCTAAAATCTTAAACAAGGTCTACTGGTACTAGCCTATTGCAACAAATGTAGTTCCAAACTTAAAGTCCAGTAAGGGGCATGGAATAAACCCAAAATACCTCAATGACTGTCCACCCACCCAAACCCAGCATAAAAAAAATTATGAACAGCCTCATTGATGTCAAGTATAGACGCCACTCTCTTGCAAACAGTTGAATTTTATCCAGAGGGCTACCAGCTTGAGTATCAGAGGCCAAGATCCCTACCTTAATCTCTTTGCAGGTTAGCCAACTAATGACAGCATCCCACACCTAGGCTTAGTTCCAAACCAGGGACAACAGATGCACGTCACTTTTCATTTCCCACTGTGTAGAACTCTATTAAGGATGAGAAAAGATATAAGCAAAGTAATCCTGACAGCCTGAGATGTCATTAGTAATTAATCAAACGCACTACTGATATGAATACTTATTATACAGCCTTGTTAATCCTCAAGTCTGTAATTGCTCTACATGGAAACATAGTTTTATGCAGCAGAAACCAACCTTTGGTTAAACAAACATTATAGAAAGACAACTACAGTTCTCTTCATGCTCGTTCCAAGCTCAAAGTACCATTTGTACAAATAAGAATCCCCTTCCCTACATGATTTCTTCTTCATATAGAGAGATATAGGATCTATGGGGCAATTACTTAGGATTACATTTTGCAGAAACCATAATGATCTTTTCCTTTTCTCTGATTTCTTAGGAAGAATTCTGCTGACAGTTTTCTAACAAAAAACAATAAAAATCAGAAAACCATCTTACAATGCAAAGATGTATTTGTGCTACTCCCACTCTACAAATGAGGCACCCAAATTTTGAACCTCGAACTATTAAATAAATAGTTCAATTTGTTAATTTGATCATTAATAACGTTTTAGGAAATGTTTCTAAGAAGGATATTGACTCATATATATCTCAAAACTTTCCTTGCACCTTTTCTTTCAAACTATATCGGTTTTCAAGCCCCGGGCTATCAACCATTCAGCTATCTCGCTGATCTGAAGGACTAATGCCTCCGAATAGAACATGGACATCAGGGTGGATACCCCAACTATCTATAGAAAGATCTCAGGTGCAAATCCACCGATCGATGTACATATGTCTAGCATGCCCATTTGTGACACAGTGCAGTTTTTTTTTTTGGCACCTTTTAGTGTGCTATAGTCCATTGATGTTTAAACCTTCCCCACTTCAAATGCCATTTTCCTGCTGCGATACTGAATAATTCATTTTTGGACTGGTGTGTAGGCAAGGGATATAGAGATATCATAAGGGACACCAATTGCATTCATTTTAAATTTAGCAGTTAGCCCCACACAGTATCCATCTCTTAATTTTGCAATGCGTGCCTGTGGATGTCTCATTGAGCTAACTAAGCCATCATACGACAGAGTACACATATTGAGGCGCTCACACACAACCTAAAATGGGCAAATAGGTGTGTGCCTATGAACCTTAGGCTCCTTTCTACGTCGTTCGTTACTTTTGCGGTTTTGCCTTTCATGTGACAAAGTTTAACTGAGGTATTGCAGGAAAATATTAGAGAGAAAACCCTTAAGCAGCCTAGATGAGAAAAAGTTTCTGATTAGACAGTAGGAGAAGTGGAGTGATAGGAGAAGCTAAATATTATGCTAGTACTTCACTTGAATCAAACATGAGTGGGAAACTTTCGTTTTCTCTGCATCAACATTGAATAAAATTTTCACGTTTGGGATATAAAATCTTCTTTCCTGCTTAAGGGAAATAGATATTGTAGACCTACAACAACATTTTCACTAACTTGTTCTATTCAGTCAAAGAAACAACTTGTTATGATGGATAATTTTCCGAACCACAAATTTAAACATTTCTTCTTTACAGGCATATTAAGTGAAACAAAAAGATATGCATCAGTACGCAAGAAATTCACTTGCTTTCTAATTTTTTTCCTAAGCCGAGGTAATTATTAGGCTTGGGCCTTTGAAAATGGAAAAGGAATGTAAATCCTACTTGTGCCCTGATATAAATGCAGGTTGCTAAGGCAGCTATGCTTCTCGAAACCATATCACTGATTCATTTGTCAAATGCTTAATTTCCACACAGATAATTTCTGACACGATATACATGAGACTTCTAAATGTAACTATGCGTAAATCACCATATGAAATAATAAGAAAAGTTTAAATATCATACATAAAAAGTCAACAAGATGATAGTATCAATTTCACTGGCTATGCAGGCTCAGTAGCATATTACGACCTCCGTCTTGTGGTTAGTCTGTTCCCTATAATATCTTTCTATATTTAGAAACAATTTAACCTTACACTTCCCATTTTTATGTTTAATGAGAAATGCATTGCCATACAAGCTTATTTTAGACCACAAGTTCCATAAAATTTCCTTTTTTCTAAAAAAAATTCATGCCTAGTCAAACATCACATAAATTGGGATGAAGACAGAACAAGAACTACAGAAGAGCAAGGTGGCATTACCTTGGAACAGAGGGGAAAATCCCCATGAAGAGGCCAAAGACCATTCTTAACAAACCGATCAGCAACAGAAATCTTTCTAAGAACATCAATCAACAATCCAACAGCAAAATCAGCTACATCCTCTGAGAAAACGGAAACAGCGTTAGCAACTGAGATTCCGCGGAGGCGACACTCGACGAGATCAATATGGTTAACGCCAGCGCTGGTGGTAACGATAACGCGGAGCGAAGGGAGGAGGCAGAACAAGGAGGAAGAAATCTTGCCAACGAAATCTTTAGGAGAAGAAATCATGGCTTGCACGGATTGAGCATGTGTGGAAATGAATTGTTCCAATGGAAGTGAAGATTCCCATGGTTTAAGAAATCGGAATTTGTGGGATAACTGTTCGCCGTAGATATTGAAAAGCGTTGGCTGACCTAGGACTATTACCTCCGGCAAAGCAGCGTTGGGCTTTGCCATTGATGAGTTTGAGAGTAACTCGAAGGTGAGTTTGGAGGAATCTTTTTCTTGTTTTGTGTACGGAAAGCTTACTCAGTTTGTCAACTATAAAAGACAAATTAAAGCAATATATGATAATTTCTTGAATTTTCTGCTTTTGTTGTTTCGGTTTGGTTTTTTCTGATTACAGGAATATTAGGTGTTGATGTTGATTTCTTAACTGTAATTTCATTTTTCATGAATTCATCAAAACTGAAGAAGTAAGGCATATATAGAGCTAGTGCTTTTTCATTTGACATAAGGCATATATAGAGCTAGAATTAGAAACCGCTATAATTTAAATTACTTCTTTTAGAAAAATATTTTTATCTAGTTAATAGTCTTGATTTTTTATTTGATTTGCATTTCGATTTTTCTTAATATCAAATATTAAGGCTTGGATACTCAATCTTCGAGAAGAAAGATTCTTTTTTTTATTTTTGGTAAAGGATTAATAGGTCAAAGGTAAGTTTCATGCGGGGAAGAGAGTTGAGGTGAAAAAAATAAGTTCAAATGCAACTCATGACATAATACATTTGATCACAACCTCACCAATGCGATAAGCAAACATTAGATAAAGGATCAAATAACTGGTGTATGAATATCTAGCAGCAGATAACTATTTAATAAAGAAACAACATGCATCAGTTTTTTGATTATTATTTATTGCGAAGGAAATACAACATGTAAAATTTAAGTACAGTGACCGGTAATACATTAAAAGGTGATTGTCAGATTGCCATGACTATATATATATTAAAGCTACGAACCTGATTTTCGGGTTACACAGAAACTCTATAGAATAGATAAAAGTTTCTATTCCACCGATTAAAAGGGAACTTATAAAGAGTGGTAGATTTATAAATTCATTTGTGGCATTAAGAAATGAAAGTTAAGGTTGAGTACAATAGAGTTTGTGGTCCGGTCCTTCCCCGGACCCCGCGCATAGTGGGAGCTTAGTGCACTGGACTACCCTTTATTTGTGTGGCATTAAGAAGACACCATTAACATCGACAATCAGCTGAAATTCTATTTTCACACTACGAGTAATCCCTTAACATGAGATCACAGAGAAACCACACATTGAAAATAGAAACTCATATTGACAGATTTCTATGTCTAACATCACTGAAATCAAACACTGAAAGTTGTATACCACAAGGATTCGCATGCGCACAAGTACAATGTCATAAAACAAACAGACTGCAGAGTTGTAGCAGATGAATCAAATGCTTTTCTCCTGGTTGTAGCACAATCATTTCATATTTGGTATGGAGAATGCTTCTCCATTAAAAGGATCCCACAGAACTTGCTTCTAGTAATACGCCAATAGGTTAAGGAAGTTTATTGTCAAGCGGGACAAAAGGCAGATTCATACTCCACTTTTGCTGAGAGTATCCAGAATGAGAAGTCGAAAATATGAAAACAGATCAGAAATTCAGGATACATTATAGATCTTCTCCCAGTTGAAAAGAATATCTCAGTCATCTAAAACTGGAGAAAGCAAAGGTTTGTTCAAGAAGAAAGCTTCCAAATTTCCTGACATGAGTTCATATAAATCTCGAAAAGAATCCTCGGTAAAAAACGCGACATGTTGTGACAGTACAACATTATCCAATGAAAAGAGCTCTTCAGGAACATTAGGTTCATTCTCGAAAACATCCAAGCCAGCACCTGCAATCTGTCCCTGCACCAAACATTGCACCAACTCCATCTCATTGATTATGGCTCCTCGTGCAATATTAATGATTACGCCTTCTTTACCGAGTGCCAGTAGTACCTTCTTATTGATCAGGTGATGAGATTCGTCTGTCAATGCACAACAAATGACAAGGACATTACATTTGGTTGCTAGTTCATGAACGTCGGGATAGAAGGGGTAGACAACAGGCTTTTTCTTCCTCGATTGGTATGATATAATGCAGCCAAATGCTTCAAGCCTTTTTGCAACTTCTAGGCCTATGCTTCCCAGCCCAACAATTCCAACTTTCCTGCCTCCCACCTGCCATCATCAATAACCATCAAGAATATGCAATTAGAACTTATCCACACAAGAAAATTTAGTAGACCTGAAATCTTAAAGATAATGAACAATCAAGGAAACCAGTTGATGACAGATAAAACCACGGGACGCATGGTACTAGCCTGTTACAACAAGTATTGTTCCAAATTTAACCAACTGAAGTCGGGCAAGGAGCATGAGATAAACTCCAAAATTCCTCCATTAATGCCAGCCACCCAAGTCAGCATAAAAATCTTTATAAACAGCCTCTGTAATATCAAGTACAGACACCACTCTTTTGCTGACATTTAGAAGCCTTTGCAGTTGCCAGTTTGAGTATCAGAGCAATATAAATAGCCCAAACCTTGTTCTCTGGCAGGCGAGGTCCGCTCGTGACAGCCCAAACCTAAGGCTTGGGTTCAAAACAGGGACAATTCATGCATGTCACCTTACATCCCTCGGTCTGTGGAATTCTATTCAGGATGAGGAAAGTTCTAACTTCTAAGCACATTGAACCTGTTAGCCTGACAGAGTGTTGTTAAAAGCGACCACTTCCTCGCTTAAAGCGAGAAGCGATGCGAAGCAAGGCATCTGGCGCTTCTCTGATCTGAAGCGTATCAGGTACACAAAAGCGATCGCTTCCTCTGAAAAAGCAAGAAGCGAGGAAGCGAACAAAGCGACAGAAGCGAGCTCTTCTCTTAATAACTGGACTGCCAACGTTAAATTAATTAAAAAGGTTCTCTTTTTTTAAAATCATCAAGTTTGGTCACAGGTATGTGACTTTTTCTTCTTCCTCCTCCTCCACCTCCCCCTCCTCCTCCTTCTTCTTCTTCTTCTTCTTCTTTTTCTTTTTCTTTTCACTGTTTCAGTGTCCAAATAGCAGTGAAATGCTGGCGAAATTCTTTTTCCCCTCTAGTTCTTCTTTTTCTCATTCTCCTCCTCCGCTTCTTCTTCTTCTTCTTCTTCTTCTTCTTCTTCTTCTTCTTCTTCTTCTTCTTCTTCTTCTTTATTTTCTTTCACTGTTTCAGTGATAAATTGCAGCGAAATGCTGCCCATTTTTCGTTTCAGTTATACTGTCATTTTTTGGCATGCTTACTGCCATTTTTTTCATATCATTTATTCTTAGTTGTCTATGTAGTACTTATTTTATTGTCATTCTCCTCTTCTTCTTCTTTATTGTCTATGCAGTATTTATTTTAATGTTTTCTTTTAAATTCCGCTTTACTTCAAAAAAGCGAGCACTTCGCTTCTCGCTTCTCGCTTTAAGCGAAAAGGGGCTTGTCGCTTTTTCTCGCTTCACGCTATTCACAACACTAGCCTGACATAACGTTTGTAAATTGATCTTTAACCAAATGCACTAATGATTATTGAAAACTTGTTGTACAGCCTTGTACTCCTCGACTGTGCAATATATTTAAGGAAGAGCAAGGCATGACCAGAAACATAGTAAACTATGCAACACAAACCAATCTTAGCTTCAAAAAACATTATAGAAAGACGACTACAGTTTCATAACTATCATAATCTTACAGGACTCAAATGTATTTATGCTACTCTCACTATCCAAATGGGCACCCAAAATTTGGACTTCACATTAATACATAATTCAATTTGTTACATGATTTTAACTTTTCTATTTAAAGTGCAGGTCTCAAAATTTTAGAAGAAAAAAAAACGTGTAGGAAATAATATGAGAAGGATAGTAACTCATATAAAACGTTTAGTAACTCATGTTTCGGCGTGCAATAGTCCCTCGATGTCTAATAGCTATCCACTTCAAATGCCATTTTCTTGTTTTGATGCTAAACAATCCATTCTTGGATTGGCAAGGAAACAAGTGATATAGTCATCGTGAGGGACACCAATGCATTCATTTAACTTTGTAGGAATTTAGACATTAACTTCAGCCAAATATTATTTGCAAAATATTGAAAAATTATTTAGAAGTCAATGTTTGTTTTACAATTCCGTCCATTATTCCAACTTCAACTAGAAATAGAGAATTTGAAGTTGAAAAACTTGCTTGAGAAGTATTTCAAGTCAAATAATAGTTCTCACTCCCAAAACTTTATTATTTCTCAAAGTTATATTCATGTCCAAAAAAATCCAAATGATCTTTTTCAACTTCAACTTCTAATACTCTTTTTTTCAACTTCAGTGAAATCTCCAAGCGGTTAAACTCTTAGCCCAATACAGTACCCATCTCTTATATTTAAAACAAGTGCACGTGGAAGTCCTATTGAGCTAATTAAGCCATGATAGAACATATTACCCAAATTTAGGAGCTTAAACGTACCCAAATTGGGCAACCTATGAACCTTAGGCACAATCCCAAGTTTATTCATGTTTAACCAAAATGGATGATTTTTATAACCACATGTATATGGGAGAGTACTAAAATGCAACTACGAGTTTAACAACAATTACAAAATCGTAACAAGAAAATAATTACAATCCGTACACAAAATTTAAGATATCAATGGAGAAACTAAGTGACAGTACCTTGGAAGCAAGTAGGTAATCCCCATGAAGAGGCCAAAGTCCATTCTTAACAAACCGATTAGCAGCAGATATCTTTCTAAGTACATCAATTAATAATCCAACAGCAAAGTCAGCTACATCCTCCGAGAAAATGGTACCAGCGTTAGCAACGGAAATTCCGAGGCGGCGGCACTCGTCGAGATCCATATGGTTAAGGCCGGCGCTGGTGGTAACGATTACCCGAAGAGAAGGAAGTTGGCGGAGCAGCGACGGAGACACGCAAGTCGTGCCGGAGCAAAACATAGCCTGTACGGTTTGAGCGTGTGTGGAAATAAATTGGTCCAATGGAAGTGAAGATTCCCATGGCTTTAAGAGTCGGAATTTTGAGGAAAATTGGTCGCCGTAGAAATTAAGAACCGATGGCCGGCCCAGGACTATCACCGCCGGCAGCTCGTCCTTAGGTTCTGCCATTTTTGAGTTTGATAGTAACTCCTTTTTTGGTTTTGGGGCACATGTTATTGGATTCCACGGGGTCCCACCAATATAAGGAAAAAGGTAGGGACAAATTGATGAGTTTGATTTGCATTAAATTAATTTAATTTAATTTCTACAAAATTTCCAACGATCAAAAGGAAAAGAAATACGACTATTTCATCAAATCTGAAGTGGAATGGAGCTGCCAAAGCTGTTAGTCATACATCCACCTCCCGTATTCATCATCCACCAACAACAATTCTCACAAAAATTCAAACTTCTCAAAGCTTACGAATCTCCACTCTCCACAGAGCTATTCCTACAGACCCACGCGCAGTCCACTAAGGCACTCATCTGTTACGGCAAGAGCCCTATCACTAGCAACATACTCCGCCACCTCCCTTCTCTTCAGCTCGTCGTCACTGCTAGCACTGGCTTCAACCATATCGATCTCCCCGAATGCCGTCGCCGAGGTATCGCCGTTGCTAATACTGCTGATGTCTTTTCTGAGGATACTGCTGATATTGGTGTCTGTTAGTTGATTGACGTACTTCGGAAAATTAGCTCCGGTGATCGGTTTGTTCGCTCTGGAATTTGGCCTAAAAACGTTCAGTATCCTTTGGGTTCCAAGGTATAACAATATTCATATTCACCGTAACAAAATGTAGTAGTAGTAAATTTATTAGGTCCAATTTTATAATTTTCTTTCAATTTTGGTATGTATATATCGGGGATTTTGACAAAATATTGTATTTATACGATTTTATGGTTTCTTATTTAGTGTTCGGTACTCATTTTGGAACCCGACTAATTCGGATTTGTGCCAAAAGTCCCACTATGGATAACGTGCTTCCTATCAAAAGCCCTTTTTTTCCCGAGGCTCGCTGCATATCTCTGATTAAAAATTGAGTACTTACTATTTCATCACAGCCTTTGATATTATACGACTTTCACAGCTAGTTATAATCATTTAACTAGTTAAAATTTTAATTGATCTAATGTTGGTCATTCAAATTATCTTTTTGTTT
The DNA here is from genome assembly GCA_002018475.1 of Nicotiana obtusifolia. Taxonomy (NCBI): domain Eukaryota; kingdom Viridiplantae; phylum Streptophyta; class Magnoliopsida; order Solanales; family Solanaceae; genus Nicotiana; species Nicotiana obtusifolia. The sequence continues at coordinate 150,759 of MCJB01020319.1, forward strand.
GGCATTTGCTCATTCGCAGTTGGGAGGTAAGCATGTAGGAATAGTTGGTTTAGGCAACATCGGTTTAAAAGTTGCAACAAGGCTAGAGGCATTTGGCTGCACAATTTCATACAACTCTAGGCAAAAGCCAGTTCCCTACGATTTCTACCCAAACGTCTGTAAACTTGCATTCAACTGTAACATCCTCGTCATATGCTGTTCATTGACTGTCGAAACTCGTCACATGATTGACAAGGATGTTCCAAAAGCATTGGGAAAGGATGGCATTCTCATCAACATTGCTCGTGGATCCATCATTGATGAGAAAGAACTGGTGAAGTTCCTGGTTGAAGGTGAGAATGCAGGTGCTGATTTGGATGTGTTTGAGAATGAACCTAAGGTTCCTCAAGAGTTGATTGCATTGGATAATGTTGTTCTTACACCACATAGAGATCCTTTCACTGAGGAAGCTTTTCGCGATGCTTTCCAACTTGTTCTGGCTAACTTAGAAGCCTTTTTCTCGAATAAACCATTGATTTCTCCAGTCATAGATGAATGAATAGAGAACTAGAACTGGGTCTTTTCAGGTTCAGATTTGACCTCATGTCAATTCATCACAAAGTATGCATGTAAATCATTGAATAATTAATTTACCTCCAGATAAAATGTAAGGGTTTCTACACTGTGGTTCCTTCAGCAACGATTGTTCTCGTGATCAAGTACTACAGTTATCATCCACGAATCTGAGGGCCAGCATACAAATCAAGTTACCATTGCAACAATTCCATGCCTTAATAATACGCAACATAAATATGTACCACAGAATTCTAGGAGAATGTTCTTTACATACAAAAATAGACACCTAGATGATGATCAAAAGCACCTAATTCCTAAATACATTTAGGTGAAAGCAAAAACGAGAAGAGAGACAAAAAACGAACTTAATAACGAATTTACATCCAAAAGGGCATTCTTATAATTATGCGACAATTTCCTCGAGGAAAAAGGCAACTCAGCTAGGTATATAGGGTTCAAAGAGCTTGACACAGGGGTTCGGGTCACACTGCATTATTTCTGCGGCGCGTTCGAACTCTTCCCTCAGAACTCTTATGCTGAACTTGTCTACCACCCTACCAAGATCGTGAGAAACTTCAAAGGGATCCTCTATGCATATCAGATGGCGGTCGTTCCCAATCCTCCTAGTCCAGTCTTTGGCTCGCTTGCTGGACATAACCATACAGGAAGAGTAGTAGTAAGCAACCCAAAACAGAACCACTATATGACTAATGCCATGTCATTTTGAAAATCTTCAGAAAACAAATAATCAACAAGAGCAAAACAGTTGTGTAGCTGCAATGACCTACCTCAATATGCTTCCTGTACGAACAGAAATAACATCATTTGCATAATCATGACAGTAGGCCCAGTAGTTGAAGAATGCCCAAACCAACCGAGCAAGACTTTCCCCATTGTGGGATCCAAAACCACAAAGCTGTTCCACTTTATCAAAGTAAGCACATTCAATGTTGTCAACAGTAACAGAGTAGGTTGGCTGCATTCCCTGATAAGCGAATAGGGGAAATGAATATGACAAAAGAATAATTATCTTCACATAAAGTAACACATTGATAGAAGTGCCCTTCCAATTATACATTTGCCTGAATACCACCCGTCCCCCTCCCCTCTAGATTTAAGTTTTTTGGTTTCTCTTATGAGTTAAGAAATATATAGAAGGAATAGATCAAAGACAAGAATAGGGATGGCAAATGGGCGGGTCGAAAACGGGTAATACCAAAAACGGATAAAAAAACCGACCCGCCATATTTAATACGGATAGAAATGGGTTAACCGGCAAATAATATGGATAACCATGTTATCCATGGCTTCTTGAATATGGCCATTTTTGGGAGGATTCCTAGTCTTCCAAATTTGAGGAACCCCAGATTTGAGTTTTTGCAAATGTAAAAGTTAAACACATTGGTTATCCATTTTTTAAGTGGATAATATGGATCTTATCTATATTTGACCAATTTTTAAAATGACCTATTTTAAAAAGTTCATTATTCAACCCAGCAGATAATATGGATGGATAATTATTTTTTTTAATCCATTTTGCCGCCACTAGAAAAGACCTTGATATCCCAACCAGGTTGCAAGCCCGAGAAGTAACACATGTAAAGTGTAAATATTCCAAAGCAAAGACATGACACATTATCGTTCCGAATGAATTATGACAAATTAATAAATTGATGAACTTTTTTCAAAAGATATTGATTAACCAAATGGCAGTAAATGAACTACACATAAATTGTAGACTGGAGGAAAAAAAAAAAGGAAAACAGTATGCATGTTTCATGTTACTTTATGGTAAATGCTAAAGCATATTGCTCTTTTCATTTGCCCATGTGCATAAAACATTTATATTCCTTTTTCTTTAAGAAGGAATCACTTAAGTTCTTTCTTGATCATACTTTTTAAATCCTACCTTTTAGAATACCGGACAGAATCTTGGTGTCTTTTGATGAGAGGGTAAATTAACTAGTACAAGATGCTGATAGAATTTTAAATGGTATCACATGAACACCCACAGCTCATAAGTTCCAAATGCATCCATGCGGACAATCATACAGTGAAAACTAAGAAGAAACAGTTTGGTTATTCACAGAAAACTATACATGCTTAACTGAAAGAGCACGTGAAAGAAAGAAGAGTCACCGTACATATGACTAGAATAGATTGAGCAAAAGTTATTTGAGCTCAGTCAAAGTCAAACAACTAATAATTTGCAGAGTCATTGTCTAGAGGAGAAGATTTACAATCAGAGGCGGAGCTAATATTCGAAGTTTGTGGGTTCGGGATTCTAGTTTTTTTAAGTTACTGGGTCAAAATTAATAATTTGTAGATATTCAATGAATTTCCTAAGACAAATACAGAATTTGAACCAAAGTTATTAGGTTCGACCGAACCCGTGACCAACACACTAGCTCCCCC
>MCJB01020319.1:153881-216177 GCA_002018475.1 Nicotiana obtusifolia
GCAATTACAATTGATAAGGAAACCCATTTTCAACCAAACAACACATAGTTCGCACATCTTTGCAGTTATGGCTTATGACAAACAGTTCAGGTAGTTTGCAAATCTAACAAGTTTCACATGCAAGGCATATATCATAACACAGGAGCTAAAGAAAACACACCTGTAGGCATGGAAGGATGGCAGGTCTTCGCTGCTGTAGAAAGTGAATGCACATCAGCACATACCTGGAAGTAGAAAATAAAAGTTAGCCTACTGTATAAGAGAATGAGAGAGGAAAAGAAAATAATTGAAAAAACATAGGCTTACGCATAGCTAGACAATGTCCCCTGGTAAGTTACATTTACCCCTCTCAACTTAGCCCAGTGCTTGACGATAAATGCCAACTGCCTTAATCGCACATCTATGTGTGCATAATCTCGAAGCAGCTTTGTGTTAACAACAGCCAAAACATTATTCACACATATATCACATGATATCCCAGTTTCTGGATCCATAAGCTTGACTATAGGCACCCTAGCACGCGTTAGCGCCTGTACGGGAACTTAGTTAGAAACCATACTGAAATGTGTGTTACAAGAAGATTAGCCAGATAACAAAGCTGAACATGCCCCACAGGGGGAGTGTACCATACAACTTAAGGACCTCATAACAAATCAGAAGCATATAAGATCGAGATCCACTCTGGATTGAAGTAACAAACATGGCAAGTGGACTTGTCCAGCCCACTAAGGGGAGGCCAGGGACCACCCAACACCCTGTTCTCCACTTGATGAATAGAACCTGCCTCAACCTGGATCGGTCGTGGCCTTCAAGAGAACCGTCTTGTGGCCCAAAAAATAGGTCGGACCCATATTGAAGTTTTCACATTGACCTCTATATATGGTTGAATTTTCAAGTCTAAAGTTTCACTCTTCCACCCCTAATATTTAGCCTATATTCACAAATGCATTGAGCGTCATCGTTCTGAAGTCAACAGAAATGAGAGTGAAATGATAATAGAATTTAGTCATAGACTCATAAAAAAAACATAATTTTAGTTCACAGATTCAAGAAAGTTCTAATTCAGGCGATAATTTAAACAATTTAATGAATGAATCGTTCATTATTTTCCACCTATAAGTTCAATCAGTCTCAATCCTAAAGCAGTCGCAATTAGCTATATGAATACCCCATATGAATTCCGCCTGTTCGTGTATTATGTTTTTAAAATGAAATTAATCGTTCTATAAAACTAGAAAATTAAGTTTGTCCTTCTATATATATCCTTCATTCTCTGCAACGTCTATAGGGCTTCGGAGTTTTCTTTTACACAGTTGTGTCCAATTTTTTCTCTTTTTTTTTTTTGAGCAAGGCAGTTTTCTTTTATTTTCTTCAGTTTGCAATATGCAAAACCATAAATAACTAATTAAATAAAAAGGAAAGTGGCCTTAAAAGAGCCTCCTGGCAAATCCTGGATTGGTCCCCCTCCCCTTTGGCTGAGACCAACCCTAGCGCCCTCGAAACCCCTCTTTAGAGGCCAGTCTGGCCTGTGTAGTACCCTTCATCATGTATACTCTGGATAGTGCATAAATGAACATCAGTAGATGTGTAGCTAAGATTTTTGCAATACCTGCACATCCTGGAGATTGTCAGACTGCAACATGTCAGCCAACTTCAACAATACCTCTGATTTGTCAATATTTGCATCCTCAATTGCAAGGCAAATATCAATATCGCTCTTCGAGAAACCAAAAGAATTGGCACAAGATCCATAAACATAGAGCCGAGCACCAGGCCATTCTTTGCTAGCAATTTTATTCAAAAGTGCTAATAACTGCTTCTGCTTTGCCTTTTCTTCCTCTGGAGGTATTAAGGACTCATATATTGCTAGTAAAGCAGCATTCATCCTATTAATGTCACTCCGACATGCAATTTGTCCTTTCAGCATCCTCATCCTCTGGCCAAGTATAAATTCTCCTCTCTTATCTGATCGGTAGTCCTGATGAAAGCAGCACAAAAGTGAGTCACTAACACTAAATTTGGCTTCAAGAAGGATATGAGAAAGGGTAGAGATATTAACTGTTCTTTTATAAGGGAGAGAGATTAACTGGTTTATTTCGCCTTTATGAGATATTAGTGATTTACTTCCAATTGTTTGGCGCAATTGGAAGAAAGTAAAATATCATGCTTCCTTTTCTGCATCTAATTTTAAAGGGATTGAAAGATCCGACACAAAGGGAAGCCCTCAGCTCCTTTTTTGCTTTCTTAACAAACAAGGGAAATGACAAATACCCCTCCACTTTCGCTCCCGCTCCTCTTTACCCCAACCAATCATTGCTTAAATCTTTCGAACATTGTAGTAGAGACACCAATAGAACACAATATGCTAGAGAAATAGAATACAGTTGCACAGTTTTATCGAGACGAGTCTTAGGGTCTCTAGTCTTAGGGTATGCGCTTTGCGCGTGTACCCCATATTAACAAGATTTTAAAAACATTCAACGTGCATAATATTTAAAAGAAGTGTTTGAGCTATAAACTAAAAATTATAAACTAAAAAAATCATTAATCTTGTTTAGGGTTTCATATCCCCTCGAGTGATTGTTTTCTTCAATTTGCTCCTGTATTTGTTTCTGATCTTGTTAACTCAGTAAAAACTAAATTTCTTTCTTCCTTTGTTCTACTGTACTTTTAAGTTCTTTACTTTACTGAATTAATTTTTTTTTACTCTGAGTCGGAATGAATGAAAAAAATAAAGACAAATAATTGACAACCCATTTAGAATAAGCTTTGTCTTCTACTGTCTCGTCCTTTTTCCCCCCTCCAAATTTGCAGTTTAATGCCAACTGACTCTTATAATGTACTATAATCAAATTTTGTCTATTTTCTTATTTCTTCCACTATCCATGCTCTTTTTACTTGGAATGAAAATGAACCTTTTTATTCCCAAATCTCTCAAAGACCAAAGGATTTAATGTATAATTTGTGTTATTGATAACCTTTCAAGAATTATGATTAAATACATCAAATATCCAATGGGAAATAGCTATCATGATATCTCATGAAAATAACGAGAACATAATTTCAATTTAACAACGCCTATTGAGACGCAATCAAATGAATGTTACTCGCTAGTTTCTTTCTATAATTTTTTTAATTTAACGGATTAACTATATGATAGTTACTAAGTATTTACCGATCATGTGGAAATTCTTTATTAAGAGTTATAGAGTCTACTACTTTCAATTAAGCGTTTTATTATGCCTCACAGATTCAAAACCAAAAAAAATGAGAAGATAAAAAACTAATTATGAAGGGGAAGGAAAAATAACAATAGGTGTCCAAAATAAGCAGACACTAATATTTTGGTTACAACTTAAATATATTCGTTCATAAAGATGCAGACGTAAAACTTTTAATTAATCAAACTTCGACATGATGGAACGAATTATGTTATGTTATATAGTTCAAATAAATACATGATTTATATAGGTAAAATTTTAATTGATTTTTCAAAATCTTAAATATTGGTACTTTAAACATTAATAAGTAAAATATTATAGGTAATTTTGAAGTCCTAAATATTAGGAAGTTAAAGACAATTTTGTCCAGTATGAAATATATTTTAAAGGGTAAAAAGGTCGAGTGATATTTTGCTAAGGGGCTTCGTGCTTTTAGTTCAGAGATATATAGATAGATTACTTAAATTCTAATAAATAATATGTTTGTGTTATAAAATAAAATAAAAAATAAGTTCCTAAAAAGGATGAAAATAAATCTCATTTAGGTACCTTAATGTAGGAAGAAATCTTGTCTCATAAAGGTATACTATTGTGGTACGTGAGAATACTTTTCGAAAAATTATTGTTATATTCAATTTATTACTAATATTATAATTTTTTTGTTGATTTAAATTTTTAATATTAGCTCAGCCCAAAATTTAAATAAAGAAACAATTTAATATACAATATTATAGTTGAACCACACTGAATCACTATTATTGAGATTTGATCAGCAAAATAAATTATATCGAACCTCAACTTTAGAAAACATTATGTATTGGTGTGATCAGTACTCTCGAAAGAAATTTCAAAAGCTTGACTCTTAACAAAGTATCCTATAACTAGTTCTTTGTTACTACACGGTGCGTCGTCACTGTTACCAGTAGTTGACACTAGTCTTGTATTCTCGTAGTCCTTGTTCTTGTTATCACAAGTTTTGCCATTTGCTTCCGCTGCCTTTTATCTTGTCGTTGCTATTAATTGGTTATTGCTTCCTTTCACTGTTCATGGAGGGTCTATCGGAAACAACATCTCCACCTTCATAAGGTAGAGGTAAAGTCTGCATACACATTACCTTCCCCAGACCCCACTTGTGGGATTCCACTGGGTTTGTTGTTGTTAACTCTTAACAAGGTAATTTTAATCTCTTTTCTTTTATTTTCTTCACTTCTACAAAGATTAATGATTTCATCTGATAAGTACTATTATTTCTTGATGTTGTTCATGTATATTTGCATATTGTTGAATTCATACATGATTCAATAGTATTTACTATTTTAGATATGTAATTACATTTTGTATATGTATATCAGATAATATTTGAATCCAAATCATGTCAATCAACTTCAGCTTTAATAATATTCCCTATCAATCATAGGTTACCGTAAAAATTAGATTTAGGAATATTTATTAAGCTCTTTTGACGTGGTGTAAGTTTGACTATAAGAATCTCAATTAATTTTAAAATCCTGAATATTAGGACTTCCTACCTCGTTCAATAAGGAAATATTTAATAACCAAATTTTAATTGATTGTAAAATCCTAAATATTAGGGAAGTAACAGAAATTACCGATTTGTCTAATGTGAGAGCTTCTTTTAAAGGGGTAAAAAGGGCGAAGAACATTCGCTAATGAGCTTAGTCAAATTTACCAGATAGTAGGATGGAAAAAGAAAATAATCAGAGACAAGGAAAGTATTCTTTGACTTGCCAAAAGACAAAACGGGAAGTACTTATGATGTTCGATCTGCTTTGGAAAGATGCGTGGGTGAAAAAGCTAGATATTGTTTTCTATAATTTGTCATTTTCTAGCTTTCGACAATACACTGGTCAGAATTGTCTTCGATAAATCATATATATTTTGATACACTGACAAATAGGGGCAATGTTATCCCCAAAGTCAATTGTTCACAACTCAACTGATGTTCTTCATTTCAGATTAAAACTCCACAAGACTAGTATACTAATCATCGTGAAACTCTAATTTATGTCAAGTTAGCTCGACACATTGATCCAGTTTGTTAAGGCAATATCACCCAAAATCAATCTGAATTTCCACGTAAATATTTTTTGCTCCCAAGGACTTCGATTCAAATTGTGAAAGCAGAAATTGAAGAGGATTTTAGTAGCATTTAACATACACCTCTGCATGCAATGAGTTAGCAACTCAGCTAGTCAGTGCATATTGTCGCTCACAGTCAAAGCTATCAGCCTCACATATATTTGTTGTGAAAGCCAGATAACATGTCAATTAGTTATACACAATCCAGTCATTGCATGGGAAGGAAATCAATAAGATGTATTATGACTATAAGAATTGACATCACAAATTGTTAGACATTGTAGCATAAAAGAAAAAGAGGTACTTGACACAAATTTTCTTTTACAAATATAAACTGTAGAAGAAGATCCTAATTTGCTGCTGAAACTTTTAACATACATAAGGGCACAAGACCATGCATTGTAAGCTAAGAATATTTTCAGTGCATGTATGTATTTCCATTGTATATTAACAGTTCAAGTTCTTTAAACCACTGTACCACACAAGGAAGGCTAAAAAAGGACTAAGGAGGCACATTACCAAATCCAGCACATTAAATCTGAATAAATGTGGGTACTAAATACCTTATCACGAGAGCCGTGATGTTTCTTTTTATCACTTCTCTCACTTGATTCATCCTCGAGTCCAAGCGAACTGATAAGCTGTTCTCCCAAATCATCCAATTCACTTTGACTTCGAGCGGAACCTCTACCTAGCTTATCCCTCATCCCAGTGCCAGTTTCTTCTCCACTCTCAGCTTCCTCACCATGTAATTCCAATATAGCATCCTCAACATCAGAAGCCAAAACAGAATGAAGTTTACTTCCTGCCGGGGGGGCAGGTGAGTCCAGCTGACGAAAAATCCCGCGACCATCTGAAACAATAGCATAATTCTTACCATTCCTGGGAAGAAACTTACTTTCCCTTTCATTCTTATGATTCAAGCCAATACCCCTATGGTTCAACTCAACGAAATTGCTCTTCTCCTTATCCACATTATGCTCAAAGCCCATGCTCCTCGGCTTGCCCGAAAAACCAGGTGGTGGCACCACCCCTCTTACACTCCCACTCTGAAACTGTCTTCCCCACTCCAAACCCCCACCTCCACCACTAGTACTATTCTGTTGCTCAAGACCCCTCAAATTTCCCAAACTCTCATGCTGTTTTCGACCTGAACCAATAACATTGTCAAGCTTACCCTCCACACCATTCCCTAATCTAGATTCTTGGTTTTTCTGTGCAAAGTTGCCAACTTTACCAGCTAAATCACCATTGAGACGATTATTTAGTATACCCAAACCGCCTCGAATATCTCTACGTAACGAACCAAAGGTCAAATTTTGATCAAGCTCATGAGTTGAATTATAGGGCTTAGCATCAGCACTGAAAATCCCCAAATTGCCCATGTTTTCTCCTACTGATCCAAATCCAAGTGAGCCACCAGCATGTTGAATTTGACTGAACCCACTTGGGTAGGCAGGAGGAGATGAGAAATTAGGGTTAAGGTTATGGCTAGGATTAGGGTTTTGGAGAAACCCTTGAATGAAGAAATTATGGGGTGCAAAGAGAGGAGGAGAGTGAGAATAGGGCAACTGCGGGAAGGGTACACTGGGACCTACTGCGGCAACCGCCGGATCATGTGGCAGAGTCTGCAATTCCGGAGGCGGTTGGTGCTGAGGGTGGTGGTGATGTGGACGATTCTGAAGTAACTGAAGTAGGAATTCGCCGCCGTTCGCTGCCGCTGACTGTGAGGATAGCGGCGGCGTTGCGGCGTCGCCTCCTCTGCCGTTCATGGGTCAGAAACTTAGTAGTGGAGAAGTCTAATTTCACACTTTTTTCGATCCAAGAAAAAGACCAAATCTTTACCTATACCGTCTGTTGATTGGATTTCTCGAAAACAAAAATGTAAGTTTAAATTATTGATACTTCATAAATATCTGGAAACTAAAAAGAGTCTTCTTCATTTTGTAGGATGGTTAGTACTCCACTACTAGACTACTAGTTGTAGTATTAGTAGAAAAACAGAAATTCGGGGGGAAAAAAAAGAAGAAAAGAAAAGTAGAAGTACCAAGCTTTTTTTCTCTTTTCAGTTTTGATACCTAAAGAAATGTAAGGAATTAAGAGAACTACAACAAGAATAATACTCAATCCAAACTAAATTAGAATTGGCTATTTGAATTTTCACTTTATATATGCCTTATATATTTTTGAAATTTAAAAGTGATAACCAAAAGTTACTTCATAATTTATAAACGATGATACTCCCTCCTGTCTCATATTATATGTCGTGCTTCTTTTTTACACGTCTCTTAAGAAATATTAATTAGAAAAAAGATTGGACTATTATATCCTTATTTATGTCATAAGATATAATCTCTCTTTATTGAATATTTATTCTATTTATGTGTTATCTCCATCATCAAGAATAATTATTATTAAGGGTTAAAAAAAAAACTAATCAGCTTTATCTTGAACTTCTAAAATGATAAATAATTTGAGACAATAGTAACCACGACTGTTAACGACGGAGGGAGTATCTATTGACACGAAATAATTCCTAAGACATATACTATAAATGTATGGTATTCAATTTGTTTAAATCATTCATATAAATCTCTTTTGTTATCTCTAAGAAAAAAAAAGATAATTTATAAAGAGACGTGTGGAGTTGAAGGCAAAAGGCAATTAGGTCCGAAAGCAACGATCTTGCTTGTTTTCGTAGGGAATAATGTTCATAAAGGCAAAATAAATGTCCTCGTCCGGTAGAATTTAATGGAGAATATTCTATAGCATTAAGTATGTAGTCCGTTACATAGAATATGACATTCACTGTATACCATTACACATTCCTCAATAGCCCTCATAATTGTCATTTAAGAGGGGCTTGATCCTAGGACCTTGTTCCCTAGGTGCAACTATAAATAGTGAGCTCAACAGTCATTGTAAGAACACAAATTTTCTAACAAACTTATGTTATACATTGTTCAAAGCTCAACAATATTTTATCTTCTTGCTTATTAATATTGTTATTGCTGCTCCGAAAGCTCTGCTCCCGGAAACAGGATTTCAACTGTCTTATCCTGATTTCAACGCTACGTCTTACGTTCTTGTTCAGTTTATTTATCATTTTTGGGATCAAATCGATTTACTTGTCTATAAACCACGTATAAATTCAATTTGTACCATTTTATAGGTAAACAAACACATTCATGCCTTAAAATGAAGATTAATAAAATGTTCTTAGAACATAACTCCACAAGATTTTCACTTATAAAACTTTTTGTTGGTTAGTAAAAAAAATTCCATGTACTTCTTTAATATGTGTGTGTGTATATATATATATATACTAGTCTCTCTATACGTACGTTGCATGCGTATTTTATATATATATTTGTAAAATATCTATACTAAAATATATTTCATATCATTTAAGAAAGAAAGACTAAGGATACAGAAACTAAGAGTGAATAGAATAGAAAAATGATTCTTTCAAAATATTTGGAAAAACTATTGTCGAAGAAATGATTATTTAACTCCTAAAGGAGTAAATTAGAAATCCATCGACACAAAATATTTGCCATATGTTCCTTGGACTCAAAATTTTAGCAAGACATGCCAAAAGCACATACACTAAAATATGAATAAAGTAGAAAAGTGACTCTACCATAATAAGAGTAAAATAGTTAGAATCTAAAACAAAATTAATGCATAAACATAAAAGATAAGTTAGTTTCTCAGTATGTGCAGTGCACATGTATGCCGAGTCATATAGTTTATCATTTTATAATAGAAAATCAATATTGTTTCTCTACAATTCATCCTTATAATGTTGCATAAGCCATTTGAGAGTCCAAATTTTTAAGCAGCATGATAGGTATATTTTTTTCAAACTAACATGTTCAAGGAAGCATAGATATATCTAATTTCTTATTAGTGTTTATATTCACGTAAGTGTGTATATACACAACTGGAGTAGAAGGATGAAGAGAGCAGAACTTTTATGTGTCAAAGAATATATAATCAACCTACCTAAAGTTTGTTTTGAAGTCTTGCCGCTAACTGCGAATTACCATAGTTTAGTTATGTGATATTTCTAATACGTAAGCATCTCTGTCCAGAAAAAGCCACAAAAAGAGAGAGAAGGCCTTACTATCAAAATTAAATAAATGCGTTTGAGAACTGCTAAAGTTTAATGCTTAATGTAACAAAGATGCTTGTGTCGAATACTTGAATTACTATCAGAATTCAATTCCCCCTTGAGAATCGCAAACTTGCTAAAGCGTGATGCCGACAAAAACGTCTTTGCATGTTCATCAGTTAGGCTTTTTCTTTCCTCCAAGGGTTGTGACTTTTAATGAATGACGATTTGCTAATTAAGAGTTGTTAGTAGGAAAATAGAGTATTTAAATTATTCAAAATGACATTTAAGTAACCATTTAAATAATTTAACAGTTATCCTTTATTTATACGCTAGTCATCTTAAATTTTAACTATTCAGAGAATATATTTCAATTGAATAATTGTAAACAACTATTCAGAAATTAATTAATGTAAAATTATAATAAATCAACAAAAGAACAAAATCAAGAAACTTACAATTTGACTTTGCTAGGATTTAGGTATGGGAAGATGGAACAGTAATAATGCCAAAATCTGATAAAGAAGAGATTAGGAAAAATTGAGTAGGAAAAGACTAAGTGAAAAAGATAAGTATTTAGTGGAGTAGAATTTTGATTCCACACATGTTGCTTTAATGGTAAAGACCGAAGATTAAGAGAAACTGGGTTCCTGATTTTTTGAGAGAGCAAACTTTAGATGAAGGCATTTTGGAAAAGGCGTTTGTCGCCAAAATTGTGGTAGCCGAAACGGCAGATTCCCCTGCTACATTACAATACCTTGCTCCAGGTGCGATTGTTGAGAGATCGAGGCACGTATGTGTAGGTTTTTTTTTTTTTTTTTTTCCTTAAAGAAAATTTAAGTGAAGGGTAATTTTGTATAAAGCTACTAAAATAAGGATAATTTTATAATTTAACTTTTAGCTAAAGGGGTTCCTATTTTTAATATATCGTAAATAAATTTATGTTTAATTTAACTCTACAACTTTTACTCTTTGAAAATAAATTATGTTGGTGTTTTGACTTTAAAATTTCAGATAAAACGAAATAGACTCTTGAACAAGCTCAGAAGGAAAAACTAGATGGTATAATGCAGGAGTAATACGTATACGAAAGTATACATATTTTTGAAGACATGTATAAAAATATATATGTTCTATACATCTTTGGGAAAACTTACATATTCTTTTATATATAATAAAAGAATACGCATGTGCATATTCGAAAATGGGATTAGGCACATCTTCCTTAGAGTATTTGAGGATTCTTTGTTGTGGTTGATTTGGCTTTAAAGGTTGTTTTTTTTAAGTGATTAGACAGTATTTATAATTTAATTTGTTTTTTTGAAGTTTACAGTATAAAAACAGAGCAAAAGACTTCAAAAAAGCAAATTAAATCATAAATAGGAAAGTTTTTTACAAAAGAGCTTGCTTCAAACATTATTGATGAATGCTTTATTTCCAGATTCCTGATTGACTGATCCTTTTTATACATATTTTGTTCTGATTTCGGCGGGAGTATAGTTAAATGTGTATATTTACATTGAAATAGTCTAACGTGTATAATAAATATATTTATATTAGTTAATTGTTTAGTAATGCATTATTTAGTGTTAAAGAAGTGTAAAGTAGGGGTGGCTATAATACCGACCAAATTGAAAAAACCGATCGAACAAATAATTTCGGTTTATACGGTTCGGTCTGTTCAGTTTTTCGATCGGTTTGCGGTTTACATTTTTTAAAAGTTTGGTATTTGATTCTGTGTTCGGTTTTAGTATTTCGGTTTTCGGTTGAAGTTTTTTTAAGTATGAGTCATGCAGCCTCTGGGCTTATCTTAACTCTTAAGTCTAACATGTTAAATATGAGCCCAATCATTTATTAATTGTTAGTGAATGTTGAAGCTTAAATCCCAAAATACTACACTTTTTAGAAGTTCATCAAACCCGAAAGTCACAGTACCCAAAAATTAATTACCACGTGATCATTATTCAATATATTATGATATTTATTGGTTTCCCGATAATAAAATAAATCTCTTTTGTTACTTTCAGTTAATGTGCAAATCATAACTGATATTACTAAGAAATAGTGAATTGCAAATTCAACAATAAAAAAATACTCATTACTACATATTCTTAGCAAATGCAATAAGCATATATTCTTAGTGCATATTTTATTATTTTCAAGTTAAATTTTATGTTATAGTAGATTACATAAGGATAATTTGCTAAGCACATGCATTGAACTTCAGAAACTTTATAAGAATTAATTATAAGGCTCATTTATTGCTTAAGAAAAAAGTCTAATTTGACAGGCCTAAAACCGAAAAATCAAATCGAAATAACGCACCAAACCGCAAGAAAATTGAACTGCATCAAAAATATTTTGGTTCGATTTTAGTTATTAAAATCACAAATCAAAAATTAAAAAATACCGAATCAAACTTCTACAAAACCGACCAAATCGATCGACGCCCACCCTTAGGAAGGGTGACGAAAAGGTTGTGGTTGTTTAGTCAACTCTATGCAATCTAGAATAACAAGTGTTCGTTGGTTTTCCATTGGTCATAAAACACAGGCGAGCTGATACATAATATGAGTAGTATCCACTTTGAATGAATGAACTCTAAAATTTTGCTCTAACCATGCAGCCAGCCTAGTTTGTATCATGATCCAAAAATTATTATAGGTCGTGATGATATTTAATGCCGTCGTCAGATAAGTTAATGGTGATTTATATATTAATTAATTACTTATTTTAGTATTTTAAAATCATAATTTTCCTTAATTAAACAGTATAAAATAGAATTTACAGAGTAAATAAAAATATTTACATGAACCACAATAATGAATAACCTGAAGGAACCCCCAAAACCCGGTGTCACAAGTGCATGAGCATTTTCTAGTAAGCACAACAACAATACAACAAAATATAAATAAGACAAGATAAAACAATTAGTACGATGGAGATTCGGTGGACTGCGATGTGTAGCCTGGGTTGCAGCTCACGTAAAGTCTCCTCAACAGATGCGCATACGCGCCAAGATGATCATCCAATGAACCTGTCAGTTCCTGCACATTTAGTGCAGAAGTGCAGCATGAGTACGTAAATCAACGCGTACCCAGTAAGTATCTAGCCTAACCTCGGAGAAGTAGTGACGAGGGGTCGACATCGACACTTACTAGAGGTTCAAATAAATAATATGATAATTCATAACAGATATGAAGTGCACATCAATAGTGGAGTAAATCTGAAATTTCAAAATTTTCCAATTATTTCTTTTTAAGTATAAATTTCTCAATCTTGCAATCTACCTTAATAGCTCAGAAAATGCCAAGTGTCAATACCAAATAAATAAGGAATACCATAAAATATCGAGCATCAGTGAAAGGTTTACCTTGTGAACATTCGAACTATTAGCGATATAACGCACGATTCCCCCGAGGTCGTTCTGCCGGATCCAAAATAATGTGTACACTGCCAAGGGACGTGCGACACGATCCATAGATGCATCTATATACTGCCGAGGCGTTCGGCCCGCTCCACAAGAAAGGAAGAAAGTTACCGAATTACGAGACACGTGTTTACAATACAGCACATGAGCAAAAAAACGAATATAATCTTTACCATTTCTCAAATAACTCGCCCAAAAACTCAAAGTGTTAAAGCTTGGCCTAGTGTGCATATATTTATTTCTAAATCGATTTCATTTATAACTTCAATTAATCAAGCTAGCAGAGTGAGTTTAAATAATTTAAATATTACAGGATAAGATCCTAAGTCAACCCGGACATAAACATGCTTTAGCTACGTACGGACTCTTGTCACCTCGTGCGTATGTAGCACCCACAACTAGTTGCACATAACAATAATTATCACCTAGGGGGTAGTTTTTCCTCACAAGGTTAGACAGGAGACTTACCTCGCTCTGAAGTTCCATAACCGGCTCCAAAGCCTCTCTAACACCTCAAACCGATGCCCGCCGATCCAAAACTAGTCAAACAATGTGCAAGCCAATCAAAATATACTCTAATACCCATAATTAGTCAATTTAAACAATTTTTAACTCCTCTCAAAGAGTCGATAAAGTCAATTCTCGGGCCCACGTGCCCCGATTCCGAAAATTTTCGCAGATAAACTTTATCCATAACATTACAAACTCAAAATATATGATTTATTCCCAACTCCATGTCCAATTTCGTGGTAAAAATCTAAAAATATCAATTTCTTGGTTTTCTTCAAAATTCCATAATTTGCACCAATTTTCGTATTCAAATCCATGAATAATTCATGTATTTAACTCACAATGTGAATGAATCACTTACCTAGTGATGGGTGACGAAGAAGCTCCTCCAAAATCGCCCCAAGCTCGGCTCCCATGGAAGATTTGAGATAAAATGAGCCAAAATCCGTTTTTGTAAACTTATACATTACCCAAGCGACCTTCATCGCAAACGCAGTATTGTCTTCGCGTTCGAGAAGCTCAACAAACTTACGACCCAAACTCTTCTTCGCGAACGCGAGGTTGGACTCGCGAACGCGATACTTCACCAGGCTGCTCTATCGCGAACGCGTCCACTTCATCGCGGACGTGAAGACCAATCTCCCCTAGGCCAGCTTTCCCTTCTGCGAACGCAATGCTCCAATCGCGAACGCGTAGCTTTGCCCCTCAAACCTTTGAACGCGTGCCCTCAGTCGCGAATGCGAAGCACAAATATCCAGCAGCCAAAAATCCCTCATCGCGAACGCGATTACCCCTACGCGTTCGCCATGAACAACACCAGAACCAGCAATAGCAGTAGCAACATATGGAGAAATGTTCCAAGAACTATCCTGAAACACACCCGAGATCTCTGGGACCCCGTCCAATCATACCAACCAGTCCCAATACATGGCACGAACCTGCTCGAGGCCTGAAATCACATCAAACAATATCCAAATTACGAATCGACGACCAAATTCCTTATTTAAACTTTCAAACTCTCAAACTTCGACGAACACGTCCGGTTCGTATCAAAACATTCCGGAATGATGCTAAACTTTGCGCACAAGTCATAAATCACAATACAAACCTATTCCAAGGCTCGAAATCCCAAACAGGCATCGACAACACAAAAGTCCAGCTCGAACCAAACTTAAAAAATTCTAAAGCCTTTCAAATGTCAACTTTCTACAATAAGCGCCGAAATGCTCCCAGGTGACCCGTTACTCAACCCGAACATATGCCCGAGTCCAAAATCTCATATGAACCTATTGGAACCTTCAAATCCCGATTCCGAGGTCGTTTACTCAAAAGTCAAACTTTAGTCAATTTTTCTAACTTAAAGGTTCCGAATTTAGAATTTTCTTTCCAAATCAACTCCAAACTTCTCGAAATTCAATTCCGACCAGACGTACAAGTCTTAATACCTGAAGTGAAGCTATTAAAGGCCTCAAACCGCCGAACGACACGCTAGAGCGCAAAACGACTGGTCGGTCGTTACATTCTCTCCTACTTAAACATATGTTCGTCTTCGAACGTGCTAAGGACTACTCCAGAGTTGTCCAAAATCACTATTTAACACCTTATGCACCTACCCGTGCCACCACAATCCAGTTGGACGCATTAGATCGAGCAAGACTGAAGATCCTCCCTTTAACCTTAGCTAATACTCTTTAGAACCAAATTCCAACTCCCGAATTTCTCTACAAAACCTGATTCTAATATACGAACACCATACCAATCACTATATATTTGTACCAAAACCTGATCGTACACCTTTAATGAATTCACACCATGCACCACATAAGTCGGTTGCCTATAATAATATCCTCCGACCACCATAGCTGTAATTTCAAGAGTCCGGTGCCCACAATACATCTCATGACGCATATAAATCCTGTTCCAAATCTCGCAATACTTCCACGACGAAAAAGACGTGCATAAACTCATAACCACCTGCCGTAATGGTTCTCTCCTCCTGACAAGAACCATTACCTCATTCTAAACTGAATAACGATATTTTCTCTTTAATGTACCTTATATAAATCTGATTGCACTAATTTCAGGTCAAAAAATCTTGTCTCACCCAGTACAAACTGCTTAGACAATAAACCGTCTCAGACACTGCCAAAAATCTTATATGACGCCCACAACGTGCCAACAAGCTACAACTCGAATGCGATACATAAGGAAGAAATAACTCTAGAAAAGGACTACCCAGCCCGCGTAAACGAATAAAACGGCCGAATAAATATTGTGAACCTACCTCAGGGATGGAAACAAGGCACACAAAATAAGTGTAAGGAACTATGCTCAACGTCTTGTTGTCGTAGCGTGCAACCCGATCCGACATGACATTGTTGCGGCTTGCAACCCGATCTACATAAAATGCCCGTGGAGGCGTGCCACCCGATCCGCACATAACAATCACGAAGAAAACACACATATCAAGCCGTAACGCTCATACTTACGAAATGCCCAAATATCGACCACAAGCACGCCAAGTGCATAGTACCAATCCTGGGGAGGCAGAAAGCGCCATACGCTACGAAACCTAAGCACAACTAAGGTGCAATAAATGACCTGCATCTCGAGAGCCATCCTGCTCACGTAACACCACAACCTACACGGGACCTTAACACATGTGCGAATAATCAAGCCGTCTCACAACCCACATGGCACAATAGAGATTTACATAGAATAGCTGACGGCGGGAATAACATCCCATGCCCGACGACTCCTTCGTAAACAATGCTATGACGAACGAACACATCCGACCTGACGTAGAGCACGCAATCACATTAGTCCCACCAACGGACCTAACATCGATTCTGATCATACCATACTGGGACAACAACCTTCTAAAGATCCACAATGGCCCTATTCATAACACATAAGAACAACCGTCAAATCCGAAACAAACTCACATGGGCCACAACCCAAGGAATAGGATGCCTTTCAGGCATAAAGTCTCGCATTTGCGATATAACCATAACCTCCACACTTGGTCGTAATCTTTAACAATCAAGTGGCTAGCATGCCACACTTATACAAATATCCCTGTGGGGTATGCTCCCACGACCTTCCCCTCAGGTAGCAAAGTCCGCATATCCATACCACCAACCGTACTAATTCTGTAAGGCAAATCACAATCCACAAATCAATACACAATACCTCTTCCATAGAACACCATTCTCAAGCGACACTAAGATAACGCCAGCTTACTCTAAACATCTGAATTCTTCCCTGCTCATCCGAGCTTGTGACATTCTTATCAATACCGAACCGCGACCTTGATCCTCACCTTCTAATTCCCATGCCGCTCACTGCATCTATCACGCCGTTACGCAAGAATACAAGAATTAATCATAACCCCTGAATTACCAGTAGAGTAATACTTCATTGGCTAGAAACTTTTCACTTAATTCATTTCAGAAGAACCAATGCAACACGCAACCGAATTTCCAAACCGCAGACAATACAAACCTCAAGTCATGATCTAGACCATCATGACTCTTCCGGAGTCCATTTACACAACAAGGCCATTTGAATCAAATACTTCCCAAGTCAATCAAGTTACGGTGGCTGTCAAGCCCACACGTACATCCACAAACCACATGTATACCTTCACACGCCGAAGGAACTGATCATTGCCACAATCATGGTGATTCAACCATTACTAACCGACCCAACTTCTTTCAATTTACTCTTGACCTGACTTAGAAATATAATAGCTTCATTCACAATATAACAAACTCAATCCGCACTCATCCCGAGTGACCCGAATCGCGAGACCACATCGTCTCATTATCCATTAATCATCTCCTACCTCTTTACGCGCACAATAGCATCTCCAACTAGTGCACCCATTTTGCAAGACCTTTCGCGCATCCGAAGCTATTTCTTCCTTTCCTCCAATACTGTACCGCATACCCAATGAACATAGAACATTCCAAGTCCCGTCCGTAATCCTCTGTGAAAACTCGATCCTTAACCACACAACGGACCTGAAATCCTTAGGCACCGCACTTAAATTCTTGAACCCACTAGGACCGTTGCTGAGAGTCACCCACTCTGACTTGGTCCCAAATATAACCAAACTCTATCGCCCTGATAGCACATGAACAGCCTATCAAAGAAGCAACCGGCTGAATTCTTTTCCTTGTACATTACATCCACAAGAAGCATAAACTCTGAGTCTTCCCAAACCTGCACCTGAATCGATAAGGCGAAGTATAACACACATTCATCAAGTTCCTTTCTTGAATTACTCCTAAAATTTTCTTTTCTTAGTCATAAATAATCCACCAACGCATTAATAACCAGAAACCGCACAAGTAGACAACCATGCGATCGAATCATAGACGGTGGGGCTCCCTCAATTAGCTTTAAGCTACCATCACATAATGTAGAGCCCATAACGATTCCTCCTTCTCAACCCATGATCCCGTACCGTTAACTCACCAAATTTCTCGAAGTCTTTTGTTAAGCCTTTTATGAACATTCTAATAATCAGTCACAATCACATATTCGACCTCATACCGAGTAGCAAGTAGTATTCTTCGCAGAAGCTTCATCAACATCACGTAATCGCTAACCTGCTCATAGGAGATAACCCACTTGTGAAATTCCTTACCGACATCCTCCAAAGACACTGCACTACGTACAACTACCACGAGTTTAGTAAACCCTCCTGAGCCCACGCTCGTCCACCAGTTGTACAACTCTGTTCCTTCCCCGTTGACATCAACTGAAAGTTCAACAAGACCTTCCAATCTCAAAGCCATGTTGCATCCGAAACGATAATCAAATCTTCACACCCTTCTTTATTTCAAGCAAACTCCTTTCTACCATATTCAATCTTTCTTCGTACAGTATCCACCACTCCAATTATAATCCGTGGACCTAGTCACTTTCCACCATGCCTCCCAAATCGCCTAATCTTCCTCAAGGGACGTGGTTGTTCTACCACAGAATCCATATGCTACTTTGCTACTCCCACTTCTGTCAAACCATCTCCTTCAAGCAACTTCTCGTCCTCCGCTTCTCATGCTTGACCTGCTAGTAATTTATCCGTCGCGAGACACCTCCTGCCATGTCCTTCCTCTTACTTCGCTGCCCAAATGTTGCCTCAAATCAATTTCATACCTGTAGCACCGGAACTAATGAATTGCTACCAACTTTAAACCTCCTAGAAGATCATCTTTCTCGAGCCATCAACATTAGAAATGCCAATTCGATCCTGAACCGTTGCACGCCGCTATATCTAACAACCTCCCCTCAGGAACCATTTCACAACACCCTACCTCGAAGGCAAAATCAAAGAAGACCAAATCAGTGAAAGGTTTACCTTGTGAACATTCGAACTATTAGCGATATAACGCACGATTTCCCCGAGGTCGTTCTGCCGGATCCAAAATAATGTGTACACTGCCGAGGGACGTGCGACACGATCCATAGATGCATCTATATACTGTCGAGGCCTTCGGCCAGCTCCACAAGAAAAGAAGGAAGTTACCGAATTACGAGACACGTGTTTACAATACAGCACATGAGCAAAAAATGAATATAATCTTTACCATTTCTCAAATAACTCGCCCAAAAACTCAAAGTGTTAAGACTTGGTCTAGTGTGCATATATTTATTTCTAAATCGATTTCAATTATAACTTCAATTAATCAAGCCAGCAGAGTGAGTTCAAATAATTTAAATATTACAGGATAAGATCCCAAGTCTACCCGGACATAAACATGCTTTAGCTATGTATGGACTCTTGTCACCTCGCTCCGAAGTTCCATAACTGGCTCCAAAGCCTCTCTAACACCTCAAACTGATGCCCGTCGATTCAAAACTAGTCAAACAACGTGCAAACCAATCAAATATACTCTAATACTCATAATTAATCAATTTAAACAATTTCCAACTCTGCTTAAAAAGTATATAAAGTACCCTCGGGCCCACGTGCCCGGATTCCGAATTTTTTTGAAGATAAACTTTACCCATAGTATTACGAACTCAAATATATGATTTATTCCCAATTCTATGTTTAATTTCGTGGTAAAAATCCAAAATACCAATTTCTACATTTTCTACATAATTCCATAATTTTCACCAATTTTCATGTTCAAATCCATGAATAATTCATGTATTTAACTGACAATGTGAAGGAATCACCTACCTAGTGATGGGTGACGAAAAAGCTCCTCCAAAATCGCCCCAAGCTCGGCTCCTATGGAAGATTTGAGATAAAATGAGCCAAAAGTTATTTTTGCAAACTCATAAACTGCCCAGGCAACCTTCACCGCGGATACGACACTGCCCTCGCGTTCGCGAAGCTCAACAAACTCAGGACCCAAACTCTTCTTCGTGAACGCGAGGTTGGACTCGCGAACGCGATGCTTCACCAGGCTGCTTAATCGCGGACACGAAGACCAATCTCCCCCATGGCAGCTTTCCCTTTCGCAAACGCAATGGCCCAATCGCGAACGATTAGCTTTGCCTCTTGAACCTTTGCGAACGCGTGCCCTCAGTTGCGAACGCGAAACACAAATATCCAGCAGCCAAAAATCCTTCCTCGCGAACGCGATTACCCCTATGCGTTCCTGATGAACAATACCACAACCAGCAACAGCAAAACATGGAAAGATATTCCGAAACCACCCCAAAACACACCCGAGGCTTCGGGACCCCGTCTAGCCATGCCAACCTGTCCCAATACATGGAACGAACCTGCTCGAGGCCTCAAATCACATCAAACAACATCCAAATTACGAATCGACGACCAACTTACTTCTTTAAACTTTCAAGCATCCAAGCTTCGACGAACGCGTCCGATTCGTATCAAAACATTCCGGAATGACGTTAAACTTTGGGGACAAGTCATAAATCATAATACGAACCTATTTCGAGGCTCGGAATCTCAAACGAATATCGACAACACAAAAGTCCACCTCGAACCAAACTTAAAAAATTCGAAAGCCTTTCAAATGCCAACTTTCCACAATAAGTACCAAAATGCTCTCGGGTGGCCCGATACTCAACCCGAACATATGCTCAAGTCCGAAATCCTCATACGAACCTATTGGAACCTTCAAATTCTAATTCCGAGGTCGTTTACTCAAAAGTTAAACATTAGTCAATTTTTCCAACTTAAAGCTTCCGAATTTAGAATTTCCTTTCCAAATCAACTCCAAACATCCCGAATTCAAATTTGACCACACGTACAAGTCATAATACCTGAAAGTGAAGCTACTCAAGGCCTCAAACCGCCGAACGACGTGCTAGAGCTCAAAACGACCAGTCGGGTCGTTACAATTTGTTTGGATGGTAGTTACCTATTGTATTATATCATACTGTTACTTAAAATATTATATTATTGTTTTGACTATTACTTAAATTTTATTACATGTCGTTTCATAATGTATCGTATCGTATTGTTTGTATTATATTATTTGATGAATACAATGTTTGGATAGATTGTATTGTTTGTCGTCGTTTCTTAATATCATATAACAATAATATGAAGAATAAACTTGCAATATTACTAAGAAAAAATAGGATATGGAGTAGAATTATTATATAAAAGAGTAGGATAAAGGATAAAATATGATTATTTAATAATAAGGGAGGGCAAGATGAAAGAAAAATAAGGTAAAGACGCCACCATACTAAATTCGTCGTTTCATAAAGTGGCACTTTTCGTCGTTACGTAATACGGATTTAACGTAATGATACAATAAAATTTAAGTAACAATCAAAACAAACATCATATTCAAAGTAACAATACGATACAATATAATAGGTAATAACCATCCAAACAAGCTGTTAATAGAACAATCGATTTAGTATGATCATGTCGTTATCTTATTTTTTCTCTCATCTTGCCTTTCTTATTGTTAAATAATTCTATTTGATTATTTAACTATATTTTATATAATAATTTTATCTCGTACTTTACTTTTTCTCTATAATATTGCAAGTTTATTCTTCATATTGTTGGTACATGACATCATGAAACGATGGCAAACAATACAATTTATCCAGACATTATATACATCAAAACGATACAGTACAATACAATATAATATTATACGATACATTATGGAACAATACATAAACTTAATACTTTTTTATCTAGTAACATGAAAAGATAATATTTTTTTTTTTGAAGAAACGATGGATGCAATTCTAGCAGCCTTTAACCTCGCACATTTTTAACTAGTAACATGACAATTTGACAACGTGAAAGTGCTATATAAGGAAGGCTGTTGAAAGTTGAAACTTACAATTTGACAACATATACAGCAATTCAGATGAACCTTTTATCCAACTGGATACTTCAATTATACTAGCACTTAATTATTTCCAAATGCATCATTGACCCGAAATTAGCTCTAACTCAAATTTGAGATAGATGTTTATCTCGAACAGAGACATATTTGTAAAGTTTGCGAACCTATAAAACATATTGCGCAATGATGTCTTAACAACAGTTATTAGGTCCAACTAAATTACACTACACCTTTTTCTTTATCTTAATTGTAAAATCTATAAGAAGTAAACGCATTAATGATCCCAATTGACTTCAAAGCAATCTTTCACTAATCACATGGCTGATTTTCCCACATTTCCATCACAAGTAGATTTGATGAATTCCTTGATAGAATCATACAAATCTTGAGCACTCTTGGGATCAAATATCTCAACAGCATGATGTCCAGTTTCAAGAAACTGAGAAGTCACGTGCACACCATGTGACTCTACCATCTTAGCAAACCCCTTCTGCCTATCAATCAGTGGATCACCTGCATACCCCCTGATCATACACCTCGGCAGCCGTCCGATCATCTCTTTCAACTTAGTCTCACTATTAAAAGGATTAGAGTACTCGTGATCGCGATCCACACCGTCAGGCAATGCAAGTGACCACATCAGATCATTTGCATGCAATGGCACAACCTTATCATTAACAAACTTAAGTTCAGATTCTGTTCTCTTAACCCCACTAAAGTAGGGCTGATTGATAATCAGCCCTGCGATCTTGATCGGATCAAGATCAAGATCAAGATACGCTGCACGTAGACCTGCATGGTACACAATATTTCCTCCCGCACTACTACCCATCAAGAAAGTCTTTGAAAAATCAACAAACTCTTTCAACCATGGATCAACATGATCACCACTACTAAGAGCTTGATCTTTAGCCCAGTTAATGGCATCCATGGCGTCGTCGTAGGCGGCCGGAAGGCGGTGTTCGGGGGCGAGCCGATACTCAACGGAAGCAACCAATGCAGGGAACTGAGCAGCCATAGCATTACAAGATTCATGGAAAATAATAGAACTCACACTAAAGAGTATAAATCCACCACCGTGGAAGTATATGATCAACGGTAATCTAGCATTAGGCGGCGGATTAACGGGCCGAAAGAGGCGTATGAAGGTGTTGGTGGTGGGATTAAGAGGAATGTCTTTAGAGAGTGAAAGAAGTTGTGAATTTGGATCAATTTCTGGATTTGAAGGTACATTTGGAAATGGATATTTTCTAGTGAGAGAGCCATCTGGATTTTGGGTAATGTTGAGGAACTTGTAGGCATCTTCTATGGTGTTTTCTGCTATAATCTTGTGCTCTGCCATGGCTGTTTTTAGTGTTCAGAGGCTGTAATAGGATAAGAAGTGAGATTGAATTATTTTTTAGCTTCTTTCAGTTATAAAGGGGAAAGTGAAGGGGTAATTAAGATGAGTAGTTGAGGTAGATGTATGAATTTATTTCTCCACCATCTAAATTTCCATCTGGAGTGATGATAGCAATTGAAAACATTAAAGCTAAAATTGTTTGTTTTACAATTTGATTTAAATTGTCAATTAAAGAGGGTAAATTTTTATATAAACACTCAAAATTCAAATCATTTAAAGCCGTCCATATTAGTTGTCAATAATAATGGTAGATTGTGACATAGAAAGGATAATACATAAAAGGATACAATTAGTTAAACGACGTAACGTTGTTCGTGTAAAATTATTTACAGTGTTAGGTTGCGTAACTTAAATGATAAATCCTTAAAAAGTACACTCCTAGTAAGTAGTGAGACTTTAAGTTTTATATCTGAATTTGTAAAGAAAGAAAAAAAAGAACCTTATATAATCACATGCTTAAAAGTTACCAGTGGATTATGAGTCTTTTGTTTACTTCCGTTGATAATATGAAAACGGCGAGAAACTTCCAGAGTTCGGTCAAACAATAAAAAGGTATAAAATTTTGTTAAAATTTGATAAAACTTAAATTAAGTTAGGGTCACTTCTCACATTAAATGCTGACAGACACTAGACTTTAACTTTAAGTTTTTAATTCTCAGCGGGCGTTTGGACATAAGAATGGTTAAATTTAAAAAAAAAGTGAAATTTTTTTAAAGCAATAATGGTATTTGAAAATCAGAGTTGTGTTTGGACATGAATATAATTTTGGATTGTTTTTGAAGTTTTATGAGTGATCTGACTGAAAATTTTGAAAACCAACCTTTTGAAATTTTTCAAATTTTCGAAAAACTCCAAAATGCATCTTCAAGCGAAATTTAGAAATTTTATGACTTTCAAAAGAAAGTGAAAATTTTTCGAAGAAAAGTGAAAAATTTCTTATGTTCAAACGGGCTTTTAGCTACGCGCCTACCAAAGTTTCATACTACAGTACTTATAGTAGGGTTGTACATAATTTGATAAATACCGAATTACCGTACCGAAACCAAAAATTTTGGTATTTGGTATTCGATATTTTGGTATTTGGTTTAAGTTTTAAAAAAATTGATATTAGGTATGGTATTTGATATTTTAAAATGAAATACTGATACCGTACCGAAATATATATTATATTACACAATACACATATTATTAATTATAATATAAATATAAAAAAAAAATTAAAATTTTACTTTCCTTTATTCTCCAAGTTCATCAAGTAACTCTAAGAGTGTAACAAGACATTTCTATTGATTAAATTTATTCCTTTATGTATAGTTTTCTCTCTTTGGGTTGATATTTGCTGGTTTTGGACAAAACTTTTGTCAACAAATGTTTTTTTTTTTTTTTTTTTTTTTTTTATATTTTCGAGTACGTTAATTAAGAATATTACAATCTATGACTCTATGCACTAGTTAATATTCAAATCGAATAAACCGAAGTTACCGAACTGAATAAACCGAAACCGAAAAGAGAAAACTCGAACCATACCGAATTTGATTAGGTACGGATTTGGTATGCATTTTAAGAAAATACCGAAAATACTGAACGGAAATGTCTAAATATCGTACCGTACCGACCGACGAATACCCCTACTTATAAGTTTCATAGCCTATTTGGCCAAGCTTCTCCGAGCCAAAAGTATTTTTTTTTTTTCAAAAAAAGGTGCTTTTTATCCAAAGTTGAAGTGTTTGGCCAAACTTTTAGAGAAAAAAAAAAATACTTTTGAGTAGAAGCAGAATCATTTTTGGAGAAGCAGAAAAAAGTAATTTATCTCTAAAAACACTTTTTTGAAAAGCACTTTTGAGAAAAATATACTTAAAAACAGTTTTTAAAAGCTTGACCAAACACTATTGCTCAGAAGTGCTTTTCAAATAAATTAGTCAAACACAAACTGCTTCTCACCAAAAAAAATATTTTTGAGAAAAAACACTTCTCAAAATAAGCTGGTTTTTAGATCTAGACCAAACAAGCTATTAATCACCTTCCTAACTTTGTTTTATGATTTCAACTTTTACAAACTCTTTTTCTACAAAATTTTGTAGTTGGGTCAGCATCATAATTCTGTAGAAGACCTCTCTTTGACGATTCCGGAACCAAAGTAACGACTAATTGAACTCAAGCAATCATATTAGAAGGAAAAAAGGCAGAACAATACTACCTATAGCACATGAATTTTATGCGCTATACGTCCCTCTCCTAAATGGCCTAAGTTAACAATCATTTGTCAAGCCAAGCACACATGGCACATGAATTCATGCGCCGTATGCTTCTTCTTTATTATTTAAATTTTCTGACTTTCCGAATCACCGCTATGATAATATACTACAAAGTATCTATAGTATGTCATTTTTTATGTCCCAAAGGCACTTTTATTTATGTCCGATTGATCATACGATTTACTTATGCCGGATTTCCATTTTTCGATAAGTCATGCTTGAGTAAATTTGAAGCGAATTTGTCTTTGTTCTTCAGCATTATTTGTATTTTTCTTTATCTTCACCGATCTATACAAAGTTTCGTTTGAACCTTTTCACAATGACGAATGAACAACGAATTAGGATTGCATTATATTGGGGTGGTAATGCTGCTGTAGAGAATAACTCAGTGCACTTTAGTTATTCTCTACAAAGTATTGTTAATTTGCCGATAACATTGGAGTACCAAATATTAGGGGTGTCAACGGATATTTAAAAACCGACTAAACCGACCGAACCATATCGTATTGAATCGATTTTTAGGTTTCTTTTAATAAAATCGTAGGTTTTATATAAATCTATAATCGTACCAATAATTAGGGTAGATTTTTTATTTTGTTAAAATAAACCGAAAAAATACCGAACCGTACCGAATAAATTTACATGTAGAAAATATATTTATACATTAAGTTTAAAAATAATAAACATTAATTTTTTTAGGCATTGGAATTATAAAAATGGTTAAAAGCCAATGAGTAATTAAACTAAAAATCCTAATTC
The DNA here is from genome assembly GCA_002018475.1 of Nicotiana obtusifolia. Taxonomy (NCBI): domain Eukaryota; kingdom Viridiplantae; phylum Streptophyta; class Magnoliopsida; order Solanales; family Solanaceae; genus Nicotiana; species Nicotiana obtusifolia. The sequence continues at coordinate 179,985 of MCJB01020319.1, forward strand.
CCCAAACTATTATACTACTCCTATTGAAACTAAATTATTTCCAGCATATTCGCTAGCAAGATACAAGGTATTCTAGCGATTATGAGTAGCAGGCTACAATGTATTGAATATGTTTCCTTTCGTATGATTTAAATTTGTCTTTTTGAATATTTAATCTTCCATATACTTTATTCTTGAATTCCAGCATGGTTAATATCTTTTCATTCGTGTGATTTATATTTTCATTGTCTTTGCTTAGTTTCTTTGATGCTGCTGTAGAATAGTTGATGGATCATGTTTTCTTAATTCATCACCCTTTAAACAGTAAAATGTCTAGAGAGTTTTGCGAAGTCCTATAAAAGTATGTATATTATTGCATCTACTTCTACTAGTGACTTTTACCTGACATTTTAAAAAAATATTAAAATTAACCGAGCCGTATCGATACCGAAGTAAAATCGACATGATTGGGACGGTTTCAAAAAGTCTAACTTTGGTTATACATAATAAAATAATCAAAAATTTGGTATAGTACAAATTTTATAAAATAACTGGCTGAACCGAACCATTGACACCCCTACCAAATATTGGTATCCGTATTCTCTTACTCCGCAACCGACTTCGATATCAATGACGATGTAATGTTGCAAGATTTTTTAAGGACTCCAAACGAATAAAGGGATGTTCTTGTGATAAACATGTTGAAAATGTAAGTAAGCTCCGAAGTTGTGAACTGGAATGAGGATTTGCAAACTATGGCTAACACTCAACCATCTAGGGATAGTTTTAGAGCTGTTTTATCGTTACAAGTTACATATGAAAGAGTGTGGCCTGATCTGAACATATCTCCACGGCTTAACGAGAAGCGAGAATACAACTTCTCGCCAATGCAGTACCATGTTGAGCTGACAAATTGGCAATCTTCACAAGCTATGTGGTAAATATATTCCTACTTACTATTTGTAGTATTATTATTTGTTTTTTTGTTTATAATAATAATATGTGTTTCTTTCATATGGCGTATCGGCCAGACATGAATTTTGCTAACGAAGGCTATAATATTTATGAACAAACCAACATACAATTGGTCATTAACTTAGACCGTCTGGGAGAGGGACGCATAGCGCATGAATATAGGTAATATTGTTCTGCCTTTTTTCCCCTCCTAGTTTGGTCGCTTGAATTTAATTGGTCATTACTGTGGTTCCGGATTCTCTCATTGACATCAATCTCTTGACTCTTGTCTCATGACGTAGTAATCAATTGGTGAGACATTTCAAGAAACTATATACTATACGTACCTTCATTGAATATATGCAAAGAATTAAGGTCCACAATCCATCTATTATGTATTGAAGAGTACAAAAAAGGCTTTTTGAAGCGCTCTAAATCTAAGAAATGATCAACGAATAAAGTTTCTATTCTTTTTAAGGTCCTTTGGTAGCAATATATCTTATAAATGGGAGATGGTATTATTTTCCTTTTGGTAATATCTTAAGAACTTCTAAAATTTGTTTTTTTTGGTAGTAAAAGATATATAGTTTATTAACAACTAGTTGAAGAGTAACAGTACATTGTCCTCCCATTGGGAGCAGACTTATTTATACTAGTACTAGCACTATTACAGCCAAAAGATGTCATAGCAGAGTTTCCAAGCATAGCCAACTTATTTGAAACAACAACGTTGGTGGTATTGATCCTAGCTAGTAGTAGTGATGCCTTCCTTATCAGCTTGGATTGCATCCATTAGAAATTCTGGTACGGATGGATATACTTGAGAATAGTAGACGTTGGCTTGCTTGACTCCTTGTTCTGCTAGTCCATGTGATACTTTGTTTCCTTCTCGGAAGTTATGTTGGATTGGTGGATTCCCCAACCTCCTCAGCCAGTACCTGCAATCAGAGATTAGTGCATTATAGGGTGGATAATTTGAAGTTTCCATTTGAAGGTTGGTCAAGTTATGATCCTTTTCTAGTTGCAACCCATAGCATAATGCCTGTAGTTCCATGACCATAACAGGTTTTACTAAATCCCATTATCCAATCCCCATTATTATCTCTAAATACTCCCCCTATTCCCCCTTGCTTAAACTTACCTGCAAAAGCCCCGTCAATATTAAGCTTTATTTGGTTCATGGAAGGGGGGTCCCACTTAGGTAGTAATGTTAGGGGTCTGTCTAGGTTACCACAAGTGATGTTACTACAATGGAGGTATTCAAGGCTTCTAGAGATTACAAGGTTTCGATTAAGAGGTTGGCAAAGTCCGTGGAAAGTGTTCCTATTCCTATTCAACCACAAGTGCCAAATTGCGAAGGAGAAGAAGTAGTCCCAAGTTAAGTAGTGATAATTAACCTGTGGGTCACACTTTTATAGAGAGCTTCGAGCCAATGGGTATTTTGTATGTCTAGTGATTGTGTGTTAATGCCCAGCTCTTGCCATAAGGAGGTGGCCATGGAGTAGAAGAGAAAGATATGTTGGGGCGATTCTTCTACAAATGATTTATCTTTTGTCTTTGCTTAGTTTCTTTTACGCTGCCGTGCTTAGTTTCTTTTACGCTGCCGTAAAGTAGTTGATGGATCTATATTCTAGCCATCTTTCATGTTTCTTAATTCATCACCATTTAAACAATAAAACTATCTAAAGTGTTTTGCTAAGCCCTATAAAAGTATGTATATTATTGCATTCTACTTTTACTAGTGACTTTTACATGACATTTTAAAAAAACGAAAATTAACTGAACCGTACCAATACCGAAGAGAATCCGACATAATTGGAGCGGTTTCGAAAAGTCTAATTTTAGATATATAAATAGAATAACCAAAAAATTAATATGATACAAATTTTATAAAATAACCGATCGAACCGAACCATTTACCACTATGAAAAATCCTAACTTATCAACAAAAAAAAAAAAAAAAAAAAAAAAAAAAAAAAAAAAAAAAAAAAAAAAAAAAAAAAAAAAAAAAAGACACGTTGAAGTGCCTAAATTAAAAAGGAATTTTGATCATGGAATGGGAGTATTATATAGAAAACATTTATTTGTGCCTAATGGTTACTCCAATCATTTCGCAATTCAAGAAAACCCAATAGTTACCAAGGTTGATATTTTCGTCATCGAATTGCCAGCAACCAGTTATGGTAAATGTAGTTTGAGATTAATTAATAATTGGCACAAATATTTAATTTCCTTATAACTCCCGTGACGTGAAAAGAACAAGAAGCCAGCTTCCTGTTTTTGTTGTTTTTTTCTACAAAACGTCAATCTGTCTTTTTCGTCTGATATACTTTATTTGGGAAGTAAACTAAAGTTAATTGAAATTTTTCTCTGAAGAGGAACTGATTTGTAAATTTATTGTTCTAACCATATGTAGGGCAAGATAATTGAGCCCCTGACCCGTTCTCTTTAATTGAACGTCCCCAAAGGGACTAGCCCTGACCTGTTTTTAATGGTAAAATCTTTGAACATTAAATTTTAAAATAACTCTTTCCATTTTTATCTTTCCAGTCTCTTTCTTGAGAGAACTGACGTGACACAAGGAAAATATTACTCCCTCTGTTTCAATTTAAATGACACATTTTTCTTATTAGTCCGTTTAAAAAAAATTGACACATTTTTATATTTGAAAATAATTTAATTTTAAATTTTTCATTTTACTCACTTTATCCTTAATGAATTTTTTTTATAACCAAACAAATATCATAGCCCCACAAAGCTTTTCCTCTAAACTTTTAAGACCAGATATTTGAAAAGTCTTTCTCTTTTTCATAAAATTTGTGCCAATTACTAATTATTCATGCACCCATGAGTAGGTCTAACAATCAATGAAGCAGAAAGAATCTTGCAAGACGAGAATTCAGACTATAAAAAGAGAATATGATAGAAAGAATTATTCTATACATATGTTAGTAGAAAGGTCGGTTCAAGGTGGTCTACAGTCTAAACACCACTGTTATTAAAAATATCTAGTTTAAAGATTTTAGTACACGTAGAAGTGAAGAACCTGTTTGGATTAGCTTAACAAAAGTAGCATTTCAGCAGAAATAATTTTCAAATCAAAAAATAATAAGTTGAAGTTGCCAGCTTATTACTTTTAGCTTGTTTTAAACAGTTTATAACTTACTTTAAGTACTTTTTAATTTTTATCAAACACCGGAAAAAACTAAAAAAAAGCTTAAAGCTGATTTGACCAGCTTAAAAATCAATCCGAACACCCTCATGATATGGCATCTATATATATAAGAGAAAAATCCAATATACATAAATATCGAGATGAAAGGCAACAGTTCATATGTATGGATCCATAGGGCTATGATGTGGGATACCCTGCAGAAGAGAAGGAAAAACATGATTGCTAAGACAACCAACGTGTCTACACAGGTTTATCATAAAGCATTGTGGGTCAAATGTTTTTGAGGGACATTATATGAGCAAAAGAAGGAACTTTAGTACCAGTGGACAAGTGCGCTTCCTGTTAGAACTACACTCTTAACAACAAGACAACTTCAGTGACCTCTAAAATGACAGTAACACAAATATCCTATCCATCTTTGTCCTTTAGTTGATCAGCAGACAAACATATTCTGATGAAACTAAAAGAATAAAGAAATCTCATCCAGGATTTTCGAACTCTCACGATTACAAACATTTATGACTCGTACTGATGTCCATGTGGCTCTATTTAAGCTCATCTCATTCAAATATTAAAGAAAATATCTAAGCTCTATTTGCAAACTCTGAGCAGAGAAATATTATAACTTCCAGTACCTTGTATAAGTAAAAGGGGCTAATTCTACTACTTAAAAGTTTTCAATCTTATGTAACTTATAGACAAACAAATCAAAATCTTAACTTCACAACTATAACATCACGAATTCTACAATGCTTATCATCTATCAACTTAAAGAGCTATGAAAAGCTATTTCAATCTGAATCAAACCAAAATTACATGATAAGCAAGAAAGACCTAAGTGTTCACAAAAGAATTCTGCCACATTCACCCAGACAATTGAATGGAGAATTATCTGCAGAAGGTGATATAGGTACCCGAGATATTATATTCAATGATGAAACGCGGGCTATTACAATTAGATGAGGTATCCACCAGCATCTCCTACATAAATGATCTTCACCATTTAAAGGAACTAACTCGTATCCACATTTGAGATGCTTATATACTTCATTAAACATATCAAGAGACATAAATATGACAATTTAGGTTCGCAGAATAACCAAATACCGGGGTACTGAATATTACTCAGCTTCCCCTCAATTTTGGCAACATTGGTTTACTGTGTAACTTTCACTAAATATTTCCAGTAATGACAACTGCTGTTAGTCCCCTATGAATGCGAAAAATGTGAAATCATTTTTCTGCATTTTTGGTGGTCGTATCACTTTTGTTTCTCAAACATGGATGACCTATTTGCCAAACAGCATATTATATAGGTATTCATATTCTTTTAGATCCTTTGAACAATCAGCTGTAGACACATAATCTAATTACAGAACAGCAGTCAGTTAACTGCTCGTCCTTGTTGCTTTTCTCTCTGATGTCTTTCCCTAAGCATATCATCTATTTATGCAGTATGAACAGTTACAATACATATTTATACTACATTGTATAGGGTCACAGGAACTACTAAGATAATACAGTATTATTGTGGACAAATAAAAAATGCACTTCCATGTTTTCCTTTGTAATCACCCCTTGGACAGTTAGGATAAGAGGGGTTAAATCTGCAATGAAGCGAGTGTAACTATAAAACAAAGTTACATCCTACTTTTAAGAAGCAACAGACAACAAACCGTCAAATATCTTCTGGGACCCGAATAAAGTAAGTGCTGAAAGCAATAAGTAAAAAGCAAGCTCGTTATAGTTCAAGGGCACTGAATTTTGTAATTACTGGTGCACTCAACTTTTAGAAAGTGGAAGTAAAGAGTCATATCAGATACTTTTAAGCCTAGGATTCCTTGAATTCAGCCACTAGTGTGTTCATCATCATAACACAGTAGAATTGAGAGGTGCAGGAAATATAGAGAAGATTTATGCCCCAAAAAAAAAAAAAGGAACTGATAAAAAGATTATAACATTTTTCATCCTTTTGGTTTTTGCTAATCTTCTAATATTTTCTACACAATCATACATGAAGATTACATTGAACAGTGCGAAGCTACCGTTAATCAAATGGTAAAAGAACACTCAGTGAACTCACCGGGCCTTTTTCCGGGACTTGAAAGGAAAATTGGATGGTGGTGAAGGGGAAAACTCAAATGGCAAGTGGGGTGGCTCAGATTCACCACAAAGCATTCCAACAATCTCTTTCATTGTCGGGCGCTTGTTAGGTGATCTTTGTAAGCAGAGTAGTGCTATTGTGATGCAAACCAATGCTTGTTCTCTATCCAGTAACTGAATATTGGGATCAACAAGATCCAAAAGCTTGCCCGAATGAGCAAGCTGCCTTGCCCATGAAACCAGATTAGCCCTCTCAAATTCTGACATAGGAGAAGCTGTAACTTGGAGTGGCCTTCTCCCTGATACCAAAACCAACAACAGAACACCAAAACTATACACGTCACACTTCTCTGAGAGCTGGCCTCCACCACCATATTCTGGAGCAATGTAACAAACGGTTCCTCTCATACTAGGGGTACTACTCACACCTCCACTCTTGGGAATATCTCCACTGGCAAAATCTTGACTACTTCTTCTTCCGATTCGAAACTCCCCACTGAAACTATCAAGCCACCAATCAATGCTGCTCCTACTTCCCTTACTTTTTCTCCTCTTTCTTTCTGGCACTAGTTCTTCATCCCTTTGCCACCACATTTCTCCCCCTTTGAGATCCCTTTTCTTCTTTTTCTTGGCTAACTCCTCACAAAACTCTTCCTTCCACCATTCTCTTGGCTTATGCTTCTTTTCTTTCCTAAGTTTCTCCTCATCCAAAGATCCCCACCATTCAAGCTTCTTTCTTTGCTTCTGTTGCCCTCCTTTGGCAACGTCTTCTTCTGCACTTGTGGTCGCGATCCAGTCCTTCTTAGGCCTCTCTTTTTTAATCTCACTCCCAATCCATTCCATCACATAGTCCTTAATCCTCCCCGAATCTGATCCACCATTCACATTCTCCTGTTTCCACCACCAATCTCTGCCTGATTGACTAATTCCCCTCCCAATCCCTCTCGAAATTCCACTATCCACACTAATCCCATCAAAAAAACCCTCAGAAACACTAGTCTTTTCCATACCCTCTGATGGCACTCCCACCTCAGGCGACACCCCTCCTGCTTCCCCATCCAACACCCTCACACAACAACTCTCCGGCAATCGATCCACATTTATCACAACCTCCTCTGTCACCACACTCTCATTTCCTTCAAGAATCGACCCATTTTCATCCACATTCTCAAGAACTTCTCCTTTTGCCCCCTTCTCAACTCTGTCCTCATCTTCAATGAAACACTCAACAACTTGATCATCTTTAGTCAAAGACTGTGCTAGCCCAAAATCAGCTATTTTTGCATCAAAATTGTAATCCAACAATATATTAGACGGCTTTATATCTCCATGTACTATAGGAGGATCACACAAATAATGGAGATACTCAACACCCTTTGCAAGGGACCTTATAATATCAAATCTCTTTCTCCATTGCATTAACTCAGGACATTTTCGATCTAACAAAGCATCTTGGAGGCTGCCATTATGCATATACTCATATACAAGAACTAATCTTCTCCTCCTCCGACTAGAGCAGTGGTGCTTATAACTATGCTCGTCGGAGGAGAAGCCAAGGATAGGCACTACGTGATGGCAAGACGTAGTGTCTATACTCGAGGCGAGAGAGAGTTCATTGTGGAACTCCCTCTCGCCTTGGAGGGAGCCAGAAGCATCCATGAGCTTCACGGCTACCTCCTGTCCAGAGGGAAGGACACCTTTGTAAACAGAACCAAATCCACCTTGGCCAAGACGATTTGAAGCTGAGAATGAGCCAGTAGCACGGCGGAGGACAGAGTAGGAGAACTTGTGGGGTGGTGGAGGTGACTTCAGATCTGTAGGAACAGTCCTATTGCGTGACACTTTGCGGTAAATGATGGCAGCAACAATGAAGAATGTCAAGGCAAAAGCAGCAGCTATAAAGGGTGGGATGAGAGGGGAGTGAGAATGGTGATGATGCGAGGGTGGTGGGGGAGGTAGGTAGGTGGTGGGGAAGACTGGTAGGGTGGTTAGAGGAGGTGGAAATGGGTTTTCTGGAGGCATTTCTTGAGTAAAGGTGTGATCTTTGAAAAGCTATACGTGCATATTTGCAGAGAGATTTGTTATTGGGGTGAAAAGAATGGACATGTGGCAACTGGTGTAAGTATGGAGTCTAATGTGAGTACTGTGTGACTGTGTGTATCTCTCGAAGAAGAAAGGGGCGATCTTGGAAGAGTTTAAGAGATACGAATTTGCAGACAGATTTGTTTATTGATTAAAGAAATGGACTAATGTGGAAGAAGAAGGAATAATCAAACACTATTTTGTGATTGTTGTGATGTTGATAGAGTTAAAGATGCAAATTTGCAGAGAGATTTATGAACGAAAAAATAAAAAAGGAAGAAACAAGAATGGCAACTGGTCGGAGTGTGGAGTCTAGAGTGAATACTGTGTGACTGTGTGCATCTCTTAAGGAAGAAAGGGGTGATCTTGGAAGAGTATTAAAGATACATATTTGCACAGGTTTGTGATACACTGTGTGACTGTGTGTATTTCTTGAGATCCATATTTGCAGAGGAGATTTGTTAAATGGATGAAATTAAGAAAAAGGACATATAGTGTGGAGGAAGAAGGAAGAAACAAGAAATATGGGGAGTCTAGTGGGGTTGTGGAGTGTAGTGTGTGACTCTGTGCATTTCTGGACAAAAGAAAGGGGGTGATGCTTGCTGTTGCAGAGAGATTTGTTTTAAGGATGAGAAAGAGAAAAGGACCAGTGGGAGAAGAGGGAACAAACAAGAGAGAGAGAGGGGTGGGGAAGTGTGGAGTGTAGTGTGAACACTGTGTGACTGTGTGTAGTCTTTATCTTCTCATCTCTCTGTTACTAATGCTATGCTACCGTGAAACACAAAAACTAGATCTGTTTACTTTTGCTGAGTCAAAATCTAAAGTCACGGGCTGTGACGTAAAGTCTGAGGTTTCCTCTTCTGTTTTTTTTCTAATTAAAACTTTAGATATTTGCCATGACTCAAAAGCGATTGGGAGGTATAGTGAGGGGTTACATTGGGGTTCTAGAGTGTCTTGGTCTAAAGCCTTCACATGTAATCTAAAAATGTAATATGGATGAAGTTGTGTTCCTTATTTCGGTGTGTAGTGAAGAAGAGGCTGTTGTGTATGATTTAGCATGTCAGTTTGTAGCTACTAACTTTTTTAATTTTTCGAGGTTGTAACAATGTTGACATACTGAAATTGTGGGTTTATATTCTGTTTTCGTCCTGTTGCTCAACATTTTATTGGCCAGAATATAGTTGAATGATCACTAAAGAATTTCTTATAAATTCTCAAGTGAAGATTTTACAGAGTTTGAGTACTTTTAGATTATTGTTATTTCTTATTAAAGAAAAATTCTAATATTTCTCTGATTGGGCTTACGAGGCATGCAAATCTAGAAAGTCTATAAGTCAATCCTTTCTATTTAGAGTATGCTTTTAGTTTTATTGTAAATTTATTGGTTGCTAATTTAGCCTAATAAAAGTTTTTGTTTGAGTTAAAAAAAAAAAACCTTAGTTATTCTCGAAACTACACGAAAAATGATACTACTAGAATTTATATTTACTATAGCAAAAGAAGTATCTATCTATATATCTATGCTATATTAAAGGAAGGCCCTTAGCGAAATGTCGTTCGCCTTTAAATTAATTTTACATTAGACAAAATAGTCATTTAATTATTTATCTTATTTTAGAACTTCCCTAAAATGATAGGATTTACGAATTATATTAGGAATTTAAAATCAAATTGGATTTTACTTCTACAAATCCTAACAAATTAGTATAAAGAATAGTTGTAAAAGTTTCTCAAAGATCGAAGGCTTAATATGAGTTGTCAAAGTTTGATGTTGACACTATTGTTTGGTGTTTCTCCCGAAGACGAGATCTAAGAGGAGGATTGGCAGCTATAGTTTGGCAATAAGCACTTTGAATAAATCTTATGATGAATAGATAGATCTATGTTAGTACTTAGTAGGGTTTCGCTATGCCGAGTATTCTATCCCGTGGTGTGGTAGTTATGATTTTGATGGACAGCACTCAAGGATTAGTAAAGAAGGTTAGATAATATATAATTTACACATACTAGACATCTCAATATAGTTTTTTATTTTATTTTATTCTTTTTGTATTATATATTTGTTAATAATTCACATAGATTAAGGACATGGTAGCTAAATATATGTGCAATTGACTATCTTCTTATTTTCTCAAAGATTTGGTTGATTTATGCCATAATTTCTCTTGCACCGTCTTGCTGGTTTTTCTCTATCTTGCTCTACATCAAGGCCTTGGCTATCGATATATTACAGAGGTGAAGCCTAAGAAAAGTTAGAGCTTTCCTGAATTTCATAATCTTTAGAGATATCTTTCTAAAGTTTGTCACTACTTTTTTGTTGCAAACGTGTATGTTTTCAAATCAATTTTGTTTGGGTGAGATTTTTTCGAATTATAAACTAATATTATAATAATTATTTTACCAATTTATCATCCAGAGCATATATTAACCATCATTATACCAATTCACTATGCAACTCGTGCTAAACAGACGATGGATTAATATACCTAACAATATCTAATACAAATATAAAAAATAGCACCAGGTAAAATAATGAAAGTAAATTAAAGGATATAATTTAAAAAGCATAAATGAGAGAAATAGTAGAAAAGAAAACGAACATAATATAGGAGGAAAAGATAGTTAAAGATTCTTAGATAAAGGGGAAAATGTTTAGGGTCAAAATGATAACATTACAATTTATAGATTAGGATTGAAAAGTTGTTTAACTTTAATTATTTCCCTAATATTTTAAACTTTCAAATCAATTAAAATATTAATTATTAAATCTTTCCTTATTAGAAACTCCTAATATTTTGGTTTATTAATCCCACCCGCACAATAACACTGCCCAAAAGACACATCTTTTTTGGACTTCCAACTCCAGTTCTTCTCTTGTATATGAGAGCTAAAGGAACTAAATACTTTTCTCAGGATACGTTCATCTCCATTACAGCACATAGGTATCTTCTTCTTTCTCTTTATTTTTGCTTTTGTCCTTTTCAACCACTTGCCATCTTATATTTTTTATTACTTTGATCCGTGATTTTAAATAGTTTTCAATTTTTCGCTAGTGTCCTGCTTTACATGACATCTTGCTTTTCTTTTCTCTACTTCTTTGTATTCTCAAATTCAATATTTTTTATTGCTTATTTCTATTTCTGAAATTAGTTCTAAAATATATTTACAATATTGTGTATTTCATACATAAATTTAAATATTATTTTTTAGCTATCACACGTAATTGCTTATATGTAATAGGCGGAGAGGGAAGAGACTTTGATTGAGAATTTTTTAGGACAACCTTGTAGTAGTGACTTTTTTCTTTAGTTTTTATTTTATAGCACACAAAATATTTCTTACAATATTTATTTATGCGATTACTAAAAAGTTTATATTATTAGTATGATATACACTCGCAACGTACATACTTTAAAAGTAGTGTTTTATAATGTAGTTAGAGTCTACTTAGGTTGAAGTAATAAATAATGAAAATCTATGATGAAGAATTAAAATACTAATGGAGAACTAGTACGAATACACCTAATAAAAAGGAAATGACTATATTTTGGAGTCAACGAACAACACGCATGAGCAACCAAAATATGAATATGGTATAGATCTCCAAATCTCTCAAAAATCATATTTGGGCTTAGCCTTACGCCTTTACAAATGGATAATGTTTACATAGTAAAGAAAGAAGAAGGAATTCATATATCTATATTCATCACTTCTTTAGCAATTTCAAGTTTTTTATTTCATGTTCCAAAAAATAGCATTTACTACTCCTTAGTACTCCATATAAAGTTAAGTAATATTGGTACGTATTGAAGTGATGTAGTGCCTAGTTTCCAAATTGTCTACCTTCAAATATCTATAGAAGAAAATAAAAGAGGTACATATAATACAATAAAAAATGGTCCAAACAGCCAAGGAACGTCTTGTCGTTCTCCTTTTCTTTTTATTAGATTATTTTTTGTTTCTTACTATTGGCCCCAGATTTTGATTTACTAGAAGTAAAGATTATTGTACTCGCTACTTCTCTGCAAATGTATTCGAATACATACTTCATTTTTCATCTTTATTTAACTTTACAAAAATCAAGACTTGTATAAAAATTTCTAACTGTTTATAATTCGAACAGCAATAATGACTGTATTCGCACTTGAAAATATAGATCCATTCTTTGCTTCTCATGCATTAGAAGGCAAAATTCAAGAAAGAGAGTCAAATTTTGTTATAGAATATCTTCTCCCTGCCCCACACTTAATAAACAAATGGAAAAAGGGAAAAATTAGAGAGAAGAAAAGGGAAAACAAATTGACTAAAAGCAAGTTGAAAACCAATTATCAAATGAAGGTTAGTTGTGTAAGCAAAGTGCAACAACATTTATTTCTTCTACTATAAAATAAAAAAATAAAGTGTACTATCAGATTATTAAATTCTAGATACTAGGGAGTATTACTTTAGGAGTAGTATTAGCTTTTTATTCCCCCTTTTTACTTATTTTAATGCTTTTTAGGTAGTGAAGAACAAAGGGAAAGGTGGCAGAGTTTACCAAAGCGTGAAAAGGAGGTTGACCGAGGTTGTACTTACATTCTTAGCTGACACGCATACGGCTTGTTTGGGCGGTTATTATATATCGTTTTATAATGTATCGTATTATATTGTGAGTATTGTATTATATTATTTAATTAATATAATATTTAAATAAATTGTAACGTTTGTCGTTGTTTTATGATGTCATGCACCAACAATATGAAGAATAAACTTACAATATTATTAAGAAAAAGCAGGATATGAAGCAAAAATATTTAATTTAAAAAGGAAGAATAAAGGATAAAATAAGATTATTTAATAATAAAAAAGGGCAAGATTAAAGAAAAAAATAAGGTGACGACGCCACCTTACCAAATCCTTCGTTACATAAATTAAAGTGACACTTTTCGTTGTTACGTAAGGACGAATTTAACGATACGATATAATGAAATTTAAGTAACAATCAAAACAAAAATTGTATTTAATGTAACAATACGATACAATACAATAGCTAACAACCATCCAAGCAAGCTGTCAGTTACGAAGTTACCACTTGTATGGGTCAAAATCTGTCTTTAGAATGTTTAAGCCAAGATAATATTAATGGAAGAGTTCCAAGTTGTCGTTTGTCAAAATGGCCCGAGAACCATCGAAGTCTGTGTTAGGATCGATTCACTCAAACACTCTGAACTGATGAAGAAGATGAAGAAATCTTGAAGAGAGAAAAGTTAAGGTAAAGAGACTTATTTCGTGGTAACATCCCGTTAGGGTAAACTTTCACGGCGGCGGGATTTATATATATTAATAATTAAGAGTATTTACAATACAAGGAGAATAAACATTACAACCTATATATAGATCCCAAATAGTCCCAAACCTATAAAAGAAAGGTCTCCCAGTTTGACCAGGATTATAGGTTTTCCTTTCCCAAATCTATGAGGACAATGAGTTTTCTTAAACCTATAGGGATTATGGGTTTCCTAAAAATACAAGGAAATAATTCAAGTCCATCACATATTAATCAGGCTCCACATCTAACAATTCTCCCACTTGGAGACTGATTCAATCGTCCAAAAATTGTCCCAACCTCATCAATATCTTCACCACACCGCACCATCTGTAGAAACAAACTACAGAAGACCAACTGAGGTTTTGCACAACCTCAGTTTCTCAACATCAACACATTCCGTCAACATGTCTGCTGGATTCTTTGCACCCTCTATCTTCTCCAAACACATATCACCATCCTCCACTGCCCTGCGAGTGAAATAATACCGTCTTCTGATGTGCTTTGTCTTCGAATGATAGACTGGGTTCTTCACCAACTGTATGGCACTCTGGCTATCTGAATAAAGAATCTTCTCGCTCTGCTTCTTGCCAGCCATATCAGCTCCTTTCCAGCTTCAGCTATTGCCACATACTCAACCTCTGCTGATGAAAGAGCAACACACTTATGAAGCCTGGACATCCAACTCACTGCTGTACCACCTATGGTGTAAATGTATTCGGATGTGCTCATGCTCGAGTCCACATCACCACCAAGATCAGCATCCACAAAATCCTGCAGATTCACTTTGCCTTTTCCAAAACTAAGTGAAATACTGGATGTACCTCTCAAATATCTCAGAAGCCACTTAACAGCTTCCCAATGCTCTTTCCCCGGATTCGCCATGTACCTTCTAACAACTCCCACTGCATGTGCTATGTCAGGTCTAGTGCAAACCATAGCATACATCAAACTCCCAACCGCTGAAGCATATGGAATAATTGCCATCTGCTCACGCTCTTCAGCTATCTTGGGTGACTGCCCCTTTGACAAATTTATGTGTTTTGCCAAAGGAGTAGTCCTGGGTTTAGCATCACTCATCCGGAATTTGGCCAACACCTTCTCAATGTATTGCTCCTGGGATAGATTTAAAGTGCCAGCAGATCTATCCCGAGAAATCCTCATCCCCAGAATCTGCTTCGATGCACCCAAATCTTTCATCTCAAACGCTGAAGACATACTTGCCTTCAGATTGTTTATCTCCCTCATACTGGATCCTGCAATCAATATATCATCCACATACAAGAGTAGAAACACATAAGAATCAGTGTATTTCTTGAAGTAACAACACTGATCCTTTTCAGCCCTGCAAAAGCCACTCTTGGTCATGAAAGGAGTCAAACTTTTTGTACCACCTGCCTCGGTGTTTGCTTCAACCCATACAAGCTCCTGTTGAGCTTGCACACCATGTGTTCCTTGCCCGGAACTACAAATCCTTATGGTTATTGCATATAGATCTCCTCGTCCAGATCTCCATGTAAAAACACTGTTTTTACATCCATTTGCTCAAGATGCAAATTCTCTGATGCAACAACACTCAACAGAGTTCGGATAGTAGTTAACTTCACAACAGGAGAAAATATTTCAGTATAATCAATACCTTTCCTTTGTGAATATCCTTTAACCACTAACCGAGCCTTGAACCTTCTTTTACCGTCTGGTTCTGCCTTGATTCTGAACACCCACTTGTTCAACAAGGCTTTCTTCTCTGCAGGTAGCACAGTCAACACCCAAGTGTTGTTCTTCTCAAGGGAGCTCAATTCATCATTCATGGCTTGCTCCCACTTGATTGAATCCTCCACCTGTAGGGCCTCATTAAAAGACTCTGGTTCCCCTTCATCAGTCAGCAACAGATAATGTAATGAAGGTGAATACCTATCTGGTGCTCTGATGGTCCTTGATGATCTCCTCAACAGCTGCTCAGGTGTCACTTGTTCCACCATAGATTCTTCAGCAACAACGTCTGGAGTTGGTTGAGTTTCTTCCGCAACATCTCTGGGTGTGCTCTTCTGCAACTCAATCTCAACTCCCACTTGCTTCGTAGTCTCTGAAACCTTTTGCTCTCTGTCCTTGTATAGGACAGACTCATCAAATGTCACATCACAATGTCTCAGGATCTTTCTGTTCTTGTCATCCCAAAACCTGTAACCAAACAAGTCAGAACCGTAGCATATGAAGTAACACTTCACAGCCTTAGCATCAAGCTTGTCTCTTTTCTCTAGATCAACATGAACATAAGCCGTGCAACCAAAAGTTCTCTAGTGTGAGTACTTGAGCTCTTTTTTCGTCCACACCTCCTCTGGGATCTTGAACCCCAGGGGAACTTATGGTCCCCTGTTGATCAAGTATGCAGCTGTGCTCACAGCATCTGCCCGAAAAATCTTGGGCAACCCACAGTGTATCCTCATGCTCCTTGCACGCTCATTCAATGTTCTGTTCATCCTCTCAGCAACTCCATTATGCCTATCCTTACCGGGAACTGTCCTCATCAATCTGATTCCCTCAGCTGCACAGAATGCTTTGAACTCTGACTTGTCATACTCTCCTCCATTGTCAGACCTCAGGCATTTGATCTTCAAACCAGTATGATTTTCAACTTCAGCTTTCCACCTCTTGAAAGTCACAAACACATCTGACTTATGCTTCAATAAATAGACCCATACCTTCTTGCTGAAATCATCAATGAAGGTGACATAGAACCTGGATCCTCCAAGTGACGAAACTGGAGATGGTCCCCAAACATCTGTATGTACCATTTCCAACCGCACTTTCTTCGGCTCTCTAGCAGTCTTTGTGAAGCTAACTCGTTTCTGTTTTCCCATAACACAGCTTTCACAAAGACCCATGTCAACAGACTTCAGGCCCTCTAATTCTCCTTTTGCAACCAGCATCTTTATTCCTTTAGCACTCATGTGTCCAAGTCTGTTGTGCCACAGACATGAACCAGAAGCACCCTTAGCGACAGCAACCATGTTAATACACCACCTGCAGTGGTGTACAAGGTTCCAGATTTGGTGCCACGAGCTACAATCATAGCACCCTTCACAATCTTCCACGAACCTTTCCCAAACTCTGCTGTATAGCCTGTGCTATCCAACTGACCAACAGAGATCAAATTCTTCTTGAGAGCAGGAATATATCTGACATCCTCTAATGTCCACTGGTTTCCCGATGGGGTCTTTATGCAGACATCCCCCTTTTCTTCAATCTCCAAGGCTTTGTTGTCAGCAAGATACACCTTCCCAAAATTTTCAGATTTAATATTTTGGAATAATTCCTTGCTTGGAGACGAATGAAAGGATGCACCAGAATCCAAAATCCAGGTTTTGACCGGGCTGTCCACACTAAGGATTAGAGCATCCCCAATGTCTTCTGCGGAATTTACAGAATCACTATCATCTCCAAATTTATGATTCTGCTTCTTCTTTGGTTTCGTACAGTTTGTCCGATAGTGCCCTTTATCTCCACAGTTCCAACAAATCACGTTGGGTCTGTTCGGAGATTTTCCTCAATTCTTTGATTTTGATCGGCTATGTTGATTTTGGCCCTTCGACTTGCTTCTCCCCCTTCGGTCAATGCTGAGAGCACTGCCGATGAATCTCCCACTTCTCGTTTGCGAATGCTTTCGCTGAGAACAACATCACGGATTTCATCAAACTTCAACTTCTCAGATCTACGGGAATAGCTAATCGCAGCAACAACAGTATCCCAAGACTCGGGCAGAGATGACATCAAAATCAACGCCTTAATTTCATCTTCGAAATTAATTTCCACAGAACTCAGTTGACTCACAATCATATTGAACTCATTTATATGATCGGCAACAGATCCATTCTCAGACATCAGTAAATTGAACAATCTACGCATCAAATATACCTTGTTCATCGCCGATGGCTTTTCGTACATATTTGATAGCGCCTTCATCAGATCTGTCGTAGTCTTCTCCTTAACGATGTTGAACGCCACGTTTCTCGACAAAGTCAACAGGATCAACCCCAACTCCTGGCGATCCTTAAGCTTCCACTGCTCCTCTGTCATGGAAGCCGGCTTTGCCTCAGTCAAGGGTTCGTGAAGATCTTTCTGGTACAGATAGTCTTTGATCTGCATCTTCCAGAAACCGAAATCAGAATCATCAAACTTCTCGATTCCAATCTTCGAACTCTCTATCTTCAGTGATCGTGTTGAATCTCCAAATCTCTGATACTAGTTGTTAGGATCGATTCACTCAAACACTCTGAACTGATGAAGAAGATGAAGAAATCTTGAAGAGAGAAAAGTTAAGGTAGAGAGACTTATTTCGTGGTAACACCTCGTTAGGGTAAACTTCCACGGCGGCGGGATTTATATATATTAATAATTAAGGGTATTTACAATACAAGGAGAATAAACAGTACAGCCTATATATAGATCCCAAATAGTCCCAAACTTATAAGAGAAAGGTCTCCCAATTTGACCAGGATTATAGGTTTCTTTTCCCAAATCTATGAGGACAATGAGTTTTCCTAAACCTATAGGGATTATGGGTTTCCTAAAAATACAAGGAAATAATTCAAGTCCATCACATATATAATCAGGCTCCACACCTAACAGTCTGTGGTCGAAGAATCAACAAGGGTCGTAGTCGAGGTGTCAATAAGGGTCGAGGTCGAGGTCGAGTATTGTTGA
The DNA here is from genome assembly GCA_002018475.1 of Nicotiana obtusifolia. Lineage (NCBI taxonomy): Eukaryota > Viridiplantae > Streptophyta > Magnoliopsida > Solanales > Solanaceae > Nicotiana > Nicotiana obtusifolia. The sequence continues at coordinate 198,287 of MCJB01020319.1, forward strand.
CAGAGCTGTAACGGCTAGTTTTCAAGATAAGATATTAAAGAGAATATTCTAGTGGATATTCTCTGTACTTGTACTATTAGGATTTCTTAGGAACATGTCCCATATAAATAGAAAAAGAGACAATAATAGGGGACATGTGATATTCATTTGTAAAGAATACACTTTGACTTAAAGATTCGGCTCTCACTTGCTAAGATACAAACATCATCTTTTCACTGAGATTCTTGTCCATACTTTTCCACTAGATCCGAGAATAACTCGAATATTCAAAAGATTGTCTATCATCCATCATTATCTGGAAGAACATCCATTTATTCCATCTTTTCTTGGGTGACTCATTCCCTTTATTTACTTAATGCCATTTATTGCTATTCATTGTTATTAATGCAATACTATCATTTCTGATTTGTGGAATGTTTACTACACATCATTGTAACTGACCGACCACATTTGTGTGATATTTATTGCTTCTTTAAGAACCTCATTTGAGAATATTATTATTAGCTAAGATTAACCCTTATTTGCACAAATCTAATTATTTGAACCAAGATCTATATATTGTCAAACAATTTGATGCTGTTTCTGGGGATTTCTTAGTTAAATTTTTAGTTTCCTCTAGATCTACAATTAACGTAGGTCACTAACATCAAAAGATCCCGAGATCTCCTTTCTTTGTGCGTACAAAACCCTACATGGTAGGTAACCAAGAGGAAAGGATGAGAGTAACAGGTGGCTTCCCAACCAACCTCTTAAATGTCATCAAGGAGAGCTGTGAAACAGTAGGTAAGGACATGACGCCAGCGCATCCCTAGGCGAGAGAGGTCACCGCCCCCACACTACAGTATAACAAAATTTAATGGTAAAGGTGCCTCCATGCCTAAAGAGGAAGGCACGCCCCCAATTGTGGAGAAACTCCTCGAGGCATGGCTAACCGACACGCTAGCAAGTGTCCTCAACAAACCCGCCCTAGGCGTGACTGCGGAACCGCAAGGGCTTGCACGATACAACAAACAGATGAGCAGTGCAACCAACCCGTCCCTCCAACAACAAGTATAACCCATAATGTCATTGATAGTGCAGGTGACAACGTCCTCGCCGCCATTCTTAAAAGGATGGAAGAAATGGAGAATGAAAACAAGGCGCTCCAAGACAAGATGAAAGAACACCAAGAACGGGTTGACAAGATACCGAGCGCTCCTAAGCTGTTGCCGAAAAAGGACGCTGGCTGGTTCGTAGAGCAGCCGTACAGCGATTGTGCAGCCCCACATGCCATACCAAAGACCTTCAAAATGTTGCCCTACTTCAGGATATACGACGACACGACCGATTCTAAAGATCTAGTGACCCACTACGTCACCGCCGTGAAAGGCAACGATCTTGCCAAGGAACAAGTGTCCTCCATTTTGCTGAAAAAGTTTAGCGAGACTCTCATATGAGGGGAATTAACATGGTATTCGCAGCTACCAGCACGCTCCATAAGAACTTTCGAAGAAATGGCTGATAAGTTCGTAACCGCCCATGCCGGAGCCAAGAAGGCTGAGGCCAGAGTAAATGACATATTTGCTATTAAGCAATCCCTGGGAGAGGGACTAAAGGACTTCTTCACCCGGTTCAACAGTGTAAGAATGACTCTGCCCAATATACCTGAAGGAATGACGGCCGCAACTTTTAAGAACGGGTTGAATCAAGAGGGTTCGAGAGAAATTATAAAATTATTGAGTCGACTGATGAAGTATCCCCCAACCACTTGGGACAAAATCCACAATGGTTAACGTGCCGAGGTCTAAGAAGACGAGGACGATCTCAACGGACCAACTCACCGGCTAACCTCGGTACAAGCCGAATCCAGGAAAGAATGAAGAGACAGTACCAGAAGAGATCACTCGATTCCACGATCTAACAGGGAATGACACCAACCATATGCCAGGGCGGTCGCCGCTCCCTCCGATATGAAGAAGGCCCGCCCAGACCAAGGACAAGGACTCATCGGAACAAAAGAGGTATGCCTCCTTTATTATTTGCTCACACTTTTTGTGTATCACCTATAGAAGTAGTCTACGCCCTTGAGAAACTCAGAACAAAAGTGAAGTGGCCTCCAAAGATGAGATCAGACCCGAACACCAAAAAGTCCGACGCCCTCTGTGAGTTCCACCAGGTTTGCGGGCACAAAACAGAAGATTGCATAGCCCTCAGACAGGAAGTCGTAAACATGTTATGACAAGGGCATCTCAAAGAACTGTTAGGCGACAAAGGGAGACCAACTTCACTAGAGAACGTGAACATCATGGCCCGTCAAAGCCGCCATCCCAAGCTCGTACCATCAACATGATCATCAGCGGCAGAGGCGGCGGCGATGCCTCTGTTAACGGCGTAACCACCACTCACAAACTCAAGCGGTCAATCACTCGTGAACAACATGACAGACTCGAAGAGAGTATCATCTTCATTGAGTCAGATGCCGACGGTTTGAATTTCCCTCGTAATGATGCCCTTATTATTACTTTACGCATTTTAGATACCGATGTCAAACGCATCATGGTAGATGATGGAAGCGGTGCATGCATTATCCGTTCCCGAGTCAATTCCGAACAGTAACGCAGACTTATTAGCTTTCAGCCATACAGATATGCCAGATAGCCCAAAGGAAATCGCCATGCACAAATTAAACGTCGACCCATTCCACCCCAGTGAGACAAAATTCAACCTCGCTATTAACGATGCTGTTTACGAGAAGGTGGGAAAACTATTAGAAAACGGTTCTATCAGGGAGTCAAAGTACCACAAGTGGGTTGCCAACGTAGTGATGGTCAAAAAGAAAATTGGGAAAGCTGGTGTGCGTGGATTTCACAGATTTGAACAAAGCATGTCTGAAGGATTCATTCCCATTACCTCATATCAACCAACTCATCGATGCAACGACCGGGCGTGAGCTACTAAGTTTCTTGGATGCCTACTCAGGCTGTAATCAGATCCTCATGGAAGAAGAAGATCAGGAAAAGACCACGTTCAACCACCAGGGAACGTATTGCTACAAGGTCAATGCCGTTTGAACTAAAAAACACAGGAGCTACTTATAAAAGATTGGTTACAAGGATGTTCAAAGACCATCTCGGCTAAACAATAGAGGTATATATAGACGACATACTGGTCAAGTCCAAAAGGGGAGAAGATCACATCGATCATTTTGAAGAAACTTTCGGCATACTCAAACGGTACAGAATGAAGCTGAACAAGGAGAAATGCACATTCGGGGTAGCCTCAGGAAAGTTCATGGGTTTTCAAGATACGATACTAAAGAGAATATTCTAGTGGATATTCTCTGTACTTGTACTATTAGAGTTTCTTAGGAACATGTCCCATATAAATAGAAAAAGAGATAATGATAGGGGACATGTGATATTCATTTGTAAAGAACACACTTTGACTTAAAGATTCGGCTCTCACTTGCTAAGATACAAACATCATCTTTTCACTGAGATTCCTGTCCATACTTTTCCACTAGATCCGAGAATAACTCGAATATTCAAAGGATTGTCTATCATTCATCATTATTAGGAAGAACATCCATTTATTCCATCTTTTCTTTGGTGACTCATTCCCTCTATTTACTTAATGCCATTTATTGCTATTCATTGTTATTAAATGGAATACTATCATTTCTGATTTGTGGAATGTTTACTACACATCACTGTTACTGACCAACCATATTTGTATGATATTTATTGCTTCTTTAAGAACCTCATCTAAGGATATTATTATTAACTAAGATTAACCCTTATTTGCATAAATCTAATTATTTGAACCAAGATCTATACATTTTTTGTCAAACAATTTGATGCCGTTTGTGGGGATTTCCTAGTTAAAATTTTAGTTTTCTCTAGATCTACAATTAACGCAGGTCACTAACATAAAAAAATCCCGAGATCTCCTTTCTTTGTGCGTACAAAACCCTACATGACAGGTAACCAAGAGGAAAGGATGAGAGTAACAGGTGGCTTCCCAACCAACCTCTTAAATGTCATCAACGAGAGCTGTGAAATGGTAGGTGAGGACATGACGCTAGTGCATCCCTAGGCAAGAGAGGTCACATCCCCCGCGCTGCAGCATTACAAAACCTAGCGATAAAGGTGCCTCCTCGCCTACAGAGGAAGGGATGCCCCCAGCTGTGAAGAAACTCCTCGAGGCATGGCTAACCGGCACGCTAGCAAGCGTCCTCAACAAACCCGCCCCAGGCGTGACTGCGGGAACCGCAAGGGCTTGCACGATACACCAAACAGATGAGCAGTGCAACCAACCCCTCCCTCCAACGACAAGTATAACCCACAATGCCATTGATAGTGCAGGTGACAACGTCCTCGCCGCCATTCTTAAAAGGATGGAAGAAGTAGAGAATGAAAACAAGACGCTCTGAGACAAGATGAAAGAACACCAAGAACGGGTTGACAAGATACTGGGCGCTCCTAAGCTGTTGTTGAAAAAGGACGCTGGCCGGTTCGTAGAGCAGCCGTACAACGATGATGCAGCCCCGCATTCCATACCAAAGACGTTCAAAATGTCGCCCTACTTCAGGATATACGACGACATGACCGATCATGAAGATCATGTGACCCACTGCGTCACCACCGTGAAAGGCAACGATCTCGCCAAGGAACAAGTGTCCTCCATTTTGCTAAAAAAGTTTAGCGAGACTTTCACATGAGGGGCATTAACATAGTGTTCACAGCTACCAGCACGCTCCATAAGAACTTTCGAAGAAATGGCTGATGAGTTCATAACCGCCCATGCCGGAGCCAAGAAGACTGAGGCTTGAGTAAATGACATATTTGCTATGAAGAAATCCCTGGGAGAGGGGATAAGAGACTTCTTCACCTGGTTCAATAGAGTAAGAATGACTCTGCGGAATGTATCCGAAGGGATGGCGGTCGCAACTTTTCAAAAGGGGTTAATCAAAAGGGTTCGAGAGTAATTAGAAAATTGTTGAGTTGATTGATGAAGTATCCCCTAACCACTTGGGATGAAATCCACAACGCTTAATGTGCCGAGGTCCAGTAAGATAAGGACGATATCAACGAACCAACTCATCGGCTAACCTCGGTACAAGACAAATCAAGGAAAGAATGAAGAGACAGTACCAGAAGAGATCATTCGATTCCACGACCTAATAGGGAATGACATCAACCATATGCCAGGGCGGTCGCCGCTCCCTCCCTCCATTATGCAGAACACCCGCTCAGACCAAGGACAGGGACTCATCGGACCGAAAGAGGTATGCCTCCTTTATTATCTGCTCATACTTTTTGTGTATCGCCTACAGAATAGTCTACGCCCTTGGGAAACTCGGAACAAAAGTGAAGTGGCCGCCAAGATGAGATCAGACCAGAACACCAGAAAGTCCGATGCCCTTTGTGAGTTCCACCAGGAATGCGGGCACAAAATAGAAGATTGCATAGCCCTCAGACAGGAAGTCATAAACATGTTACGACAAGGGCATCTCAAAGAACTGTTACGCGACAAAGGGAGGACCAACTTTGCTAGAGAACATGAACATCATGGCCCGCCAAAGCCGCCATTCCAAGCTCGTACCATCAACATGATCATCGGCGGCAGCGATGCCTCGGTCGATGGCGTAAAGTTCACCACCATTCACAAACTCAAGCGGTCGATCATTTGCGAACAACATGACAAACTCGAAGGGAGTATCATCTTCAACGAGTCAGATGCCGATGATTTGACTTTCCCTCGTAATGATGCCTTTATTATTACTTTACGCATTTTAGATACTGATGTCAATTGCACATGGTGGATAATGGAAGCGGTGCATGCATTATCCATTCCCGAGTCAATTCCGTCAATTCTTAACAGCAACGCAGACTTGTTTGCTTTCAGCCATGCAGATATGCCAGATATCCCAAAGGAAAATCGCCACGCACAAAGGAATTGTCGACCCATTCTACCCCCAGTGAGACAAAATTCAACCTCGCTATCAACGATACTGTCTGTGAGGAGGTGGAAAAATTGTTAGAAAATGGTTCCATCAGGAAGTCGAAGTACCCCAAGTGGGTTGCCAACGTAGTGATGGTCAAAAAGAAAATTCGAAAATGGCGTGCGTGCGTGAATTTCACAGATTTGAACAAAGCATGTCCGAAGGATTCATTCCCATTACCTCATATCAACCAACTCATCGATAAAATGGTGGGGCGTGAGCTACTAAGTTTCTTGGATGCCTACTCAGGCTAGAATCAGATCCTCATAGAAGAAGAAGATCAGGAAAAGACCATATTAATCACCCACCAGGGAACGTATTGCTACAAGGTCATGTCGTTTGGACGAAAAAATGCAGGAGCTACTTATATAAGATTGGTAACAAAGATGTTCAAAGACCAACTCGGCAAAACAATGGAGGTATATATAGATGACATGCTGGTCAAGTGCAAAAAGGGAGAAGATCACATCGATCATTTGAAAGAAACTTTTGACATACTCAAATGGTACAGAATGAAGCTAAACAAGGAGAAATGCGCATTCGGGGTAGCCTCAGGAAAGTTCATGGGTTTTCTGGTATCGCAGTGAGGGATCGAGGTCAACCCAGGCCAAATCAAAGCCATTGAGGGTATATCAGAACTCTTAACTACCAAAAAACAAGTCCAAAGGTTTACCGGTCATATCGCCGCCTTATCAAGGTTCATCTCGCGGTCGTCGGATAGGTGCCATAAATTCTTCGGCGTACTCAAAAGACAATGGCATCGAATGGACTTCCGAGTGCGTCCAGGATCTGCCAGAACTGAAGGCATACCTATCATCACCGCCTTTGCTTTCAAAACCCGAACCTGGGGAGCAACTCCTCGCCTATCTAGCCGTATCTGAGGTAGCAGTAACTGCAGTCTTGATCCGCAAAAATAAAGGTATACAATCTACCATTAACAAAACACTCATCAATGCCGAGACGATGTACCTGCACCTCAAACAACTGGCTCTGGCCTTGGTCGTAGCTTCATGAAAGCTTAGACCCTATTTCCAAGGTCACCCCATCTCAGTCACAACTTTCCCACTGAGGAGCATTTTGCATAAACCCAAGCTATCAGGAAGACTGGCCAAATGGGACATCGAGTTAAGTGAGCACGATATCACATACTATCCGCGAACGACGATAAAGTCACAAGTGCTCGCCGACTTTATCGTTGACATCAGCGCAATAATAATGCCTAAAGTTGAAAAGGACCTCTAGGTCCTATAAACCGATGGCGCATCTAACGCATTAGGTTTCGGACTGAGACTCGTACTCGAGGTCACAACAGGCGAAGTAATTCGCTAGTCCATAAGGTGTCCAGATATGACTAACAATGAGGCCGAGTATGAGGCCGTAATTGCAGGATTAAGGCTAGCACTCAATATGGGACGAAACGGTTGAAACTCCGCTTTGTCTCCCAACTCGTAGTTAATCAAGTCACAGGGACTTTCCAAATCAAGGAACAAAGATTGAAGAAATACCAGACCGAAATCTGTAAGCTATTGCCTCAGTTCGACGAATGCCAACTCGATCAAGTCCACGAGCACAGAATGTTGAAGCAGATGGCCTTGCCTAATTAGCCGCTGCTACCAAAAGCATCATGACCGGAGATAAAAGCATAGTCCACCTACTCAACTCATCATCGGACCAAGACGAGGTAAGAACCATAAACTTAACTTGGGATTGGGGCAATCGTATCATCACACTCCCAGGCGACAAAAAGGAGGCGAACAAACTAAGAATGCAGGCAGCCAGATACAACCTCCTCTATAGCGACCTGTACAAGAGGACTTACGGCGGCCCTCAAGAGAAGTGCTTGGGCCCGAAACAAACCCAGCGCGTCCTCGAAGAAGTCCATGAAGGCCATTGCAAAGCTCACTCCGGCAATCAAGCACTGGTCAGATGTCTCATACGGGCGGGATACTACTGCCCACCATGAAAAGGATGCCGTAGATTTCGTGAGTAAATACAAACAATGCCAAAAGTACACCCCAATGATTCAACAAGCGGGCAAGCACCTCCACTCCGTTACCTCCCCTTGGTTTTTCATCAAATAGGGAACGGACATTGTGGGCCCCCTCCTAGCGGGGCGAGATAACGTATAATTCCTTTTGGTTTTAACTAACTATTTCTCTAAATGGTGGAATCAGGAGCATTGCCCCAAATACAGGAATAGGAGGTAATCGCCTTTATATGGAGAAACATCATATTCCAATTCGACATACCCAAGGAAATCAGCTGTGACAACAAACCCCAATTCACAGGAAAGAAAACCCCCGAGTTCTTCTTCTTCGAAAAATGGCATATCAAGAGGATACTTTTAAACCCATACCATCCAGTGGGTAATGGCCAAGCAGAATCCTCCAATAAGTCTATACTAAACATTATGAAAAAAGCTCGAAGACGCCAAGGGACTATGGCATGAAATGTTACCAGAAGTATTATGGGCTTACTAAACAACTCCGAAAATTTTACGCTTATCAGCACACCTTTTTCACATTAAGGTTATGTTCGATTACGATTGAACAAACACCTATCGGCCCTCGACCGTAATCTAATGAAAGGTTATATTCGACCCTGCTTGAACAAACACCTACCGACCCTTGTCCACGATCTAATGAAAGGTTATGCCCGACCCTGCTCGAAGAAACACCTATCGGCCCTCGGCCACAATCGAATGAAAGGCTATGTTCGACCCTGCTCGAATAAACACCTACCGGCCCTCGGTCATGATCTAATGAAAGGTTATGTTTGATCCCGCCCGAACAAATACCTATCATCCCTCGGCCGTAATCTAATGAAAGGTTATGCTCAACCGCGCTCGACCAAACACCTATTGGCCATTGGCTGCAATATAATGAAAGGTTATGTTCAACCCCAGTCGAGCAAACACCCACTGGCCCTCGGCTGTGATCTAATGAAAGGTTATATTCAACCCCTCCCGAACAAACATCTATCGACCCTCGGTCGCAATCTAATGAAAGGTTATGCTCGACCCCACTTGACCAAACATCTATCGGTCCTCAGCCACGGTCCAACGAAAGGTTATGTTCGACCTTGCTCGAAAAAACACCTATCGGCCATCGGCCACATCCCAACAAAGAAACAAAATATACACAAGAGCAGAAATAAACCACAGGAAGTGAAGAAGATGCTAGGAATAACTTTGATATTTCACATACTTAAAACTGTTTACAATAGGCTGGTAAAGATGCCGACAAAAATATACAAAAAAACCAATAGAAAAAACTACTTGCCACCACCATCACGGCCCTCAACATCCTCGCCGACTTGCTCTCAAAAGCCTCGCCACCCTGACCATCAATCCCTCGTCATCACCACCTTCTCCCTCAGGATATGCAACTTCATACCAGGTGTTCTCTTTGAGCCAGTCTACACCCTCATCCCCATCGTCCTCACCGGCCTCAGGCGTAGCGGGATCATACCCACAAGTGACTTGAACTTCACGAGCCTTAACACGAGCATCTTCGAGGGCAGCCTCAGATACGGATCCCGCCGCATGCAAATATCAAAATATATCTAACTAGGCCTCGATATGAATCCACTCCTCATACAACTCCCGAGGAATGTTAGGAAAATCTGAAGTACAGGAGGAGGACGGCTGTGCCAGCAATTGGGCCTTCTCAGCCTCAAGAGCAGCAACTCTATCGTAGAGGCAGAAGTCTCTTTCTCCAACTCTCCAATCCTCTCATCGACCCGCTCTTCTTTAAGCTTTGCTGTTTCTAAGTCATTCTCTCGCTTAGAACGGAGAATCTGGATCACCATCTCAAGAGACTTCCCCTTCCTCAAAGCCTTTGACCGAGTGGACTCCGCCTTCTCTAGATCCCCTACCTTCTCAGCGACCTCGCCACTCAGAGCCTCCGCCCTGAATTTACACTCCTCAAGCTGCGCATGCAGCAAAACCATTTGAGCTTGGAGATTGCTGCACTGGGCTTTGACCTCCTTGATAAGCTCAATCTCTTCCTCTTTGCTCCTCAACGTCCCCTATAGGACGGTGCACTCTCCATCATCCGCACTAGCTCCTCGTCCCTAGCCTTCAAGTCCTCCCTCCGTTAGGGCAGATTGCCGCCCTCACGAAGCTGACATCAAAGCTCCCAGTACTTCTCAAGAGCTCTGAAGTACTTGTCCTTTAACTTCACATAGATGTCTTTACGCCTTTGCTCCCAATGAGCACTCCTAATTTCTAAGACGACCGTCTATAAAACGAACAAAAGAAGTTAGAGACTGTGAAAGAACAAAACCAAAACAAAAATAACTAACAACTAATGTATTTACCTGAAGGGCGAGGCCAACAATGTTATTCGACAGGTTGCTGTCATTCATATCCTTGAGGGTCGTACCCTCAACTTTAGAACTGAGAGGGATAAGGGAAAGGATAATCTGCTCGGTATTCAAAAAAAGATCACGGTCCATCAGGATCGTAATAGTCCTCAAACTCCCCTCCAACCTCACTTCAAGATGAGTAAGCCCCTCTCGATCATCCTCTGCTCTTTTGCATCCATGTCGGAATCAGATCCAACATCCTCCTTAGCAACAGCCTTACTTCTATCATCAGTCGAAGGAGGTATGTCCGCCGTAACATCGGAAGATGAGGCCTCTTTGCGTCTTGAAAATTCGGGGCCGTCACCTACCACGCCTTTGACCGCAGCCCCCTTAGGTCGTACATCCGTATCCTCCAAACAAATGGTCTCGGGACTACCCTCTGGACTATCCCTAATATGCACGGTGATCATCTCCCGAAGAACAAAGCCACTGTCTCCCACATCGGTGGCTGCCGAACTCTCTCCCCTGACATTTACGGCCCTCCTCTTATGAGGCATCAAATCCCATCACCAGGAAAGGGCTCCTCGTCCTCATCGATGAGACAGTATAATGGAGGAGCCGAGGTTTCCGCATCCGAAGTTTTCGCGGCCAAAGAAGGGACAAATTTGGATGCAGACACTAGAGGGATCGACGCACGAACAAAAGCAGCCGCCATCAAAGAAGGGACCAGGGCACAAACAGAAGTAGCTACTCAAGAAGGGACCGGGGCACGAACAGAAGCAGCCGCAGTCGAAGAAGGGGCGGGAGCCCAGAACGTAGTAGCTTTCCTCTTTCAGAATGAGGGTGCGGGAGCTTTCGACCTCCTCAAAGATCCCTTGGACGAAGCTAGGAAAAACACAGGAAAAGGTAAAGGCCAGCAAAAGTAAACAAAACAAAAAAGAACTAAGACACGGTGGTCAAAGGAACTACTAGTCGAAGGGAGAGTAGGCCCAAACTTCTTGAAGAAACCTGACCACTCATGGATCCCTACGATGTGAGGGAGGAGCCGACCAACCCAGTCAGAAATATCTTCGACCAAAGGAGGAGGTGAGGTCTTGGCTGCATGAGAAAAGGACTAAAGGTCAAAGCCCATGACCAAGCACCGGAGAAAAATCAGATGCCTACATACAAGGAAATTAGGTACTTACAAGTATAATTTCAAGCCTTAGAAAAATTGTCGATATTGTTCACCACGTCCTCGGTCCTGACGAAGAAGAAGTTGAACCAGAATTAGCAGTTTGCTTTGTCATTCATCTTCACTACCAAGCACTTACCTTCTCGGCGGCGAAGGTTGTAACGACCCGACCGATCGTTTTGTTTTCTAGAACCTCGTTACCATAAATAAGACTCCCCGTATATGCTTTACTGTTTTATGGTTCGCGGGGATGGTTAGTTCAGGTTTGGAAGGGTTTGGGTTGAAATCGGAATACTTAGTTCCTTAATATTGGCTTTAAAAGGTTAAGATTGACTTGGGTCAATATTTCTAGTAAAGGTCCTCCAAATTGGGATTTGACGGCCCTAATTGGTTTGTATGATGCTTTTGGAGTTGGGGTATGTTTGGATCGAGTTTTGGACGATCCGGGCGCATTGAAGGTTTTAAAGTTCTTTAAATTTGGTTTGAGTATGTTTTGTTGTTATTAAGGTCCATTTGGAATTCCGAGTTCGGGAATAGTTTCGTATGGTAATTTAAGACTTGCACGCAAAATTCGGGGTCACTCCGAGTAGTTTAAGTATAATTCGGCGCGTTCGGAGTAAGTGGAAAGAACTTGAAGTTTATAAGTTGATTCTATTGGTTTTGGGTTGCGATTCTTCGTTTTAATGTTATTTTCTGCGTTCCAAGGGTGCTAGCCAGTTCGTTTTATGTTTACAAACTTGTTGGTATGCTTGGGCGAGGCTCGGGGGGCCTCGAGTGCTATTCGGACGATGCGCAGATCAAGTTTGAACTTGAAGGGGGATGCTGATGCACCAGTTCTGGTGTGTCCGCACTTGCAAGATTTGTGCCGCAAGCGCGAGCTTTTGGCCACAGATGCGGCAACGGGCGAGTGGTCAGTGGCCCACAGAAGCGGCTTCGTTTCTGCGATAGAAGGGCCGCAGATGTGAGATGAGGCTGGCCAGGCCTTGATCGTAGATGCGATGCATCTTCCGCAAAAGTGGGAGCTCGTCCGCAGAAGCGAGATCGGGAGGCCTGGGCTAGGACCGCACCTGTGATGGATTTTCCGCAGGTGCGGCACCACAGAAGCGGCCGTTTCTCTGCAGAAACGGAAATCGCTAGAGGTAGAAGCTTCATTTAAGTCGGGACTTAGGCCGTTTTGGGATCATTTATTGCATTCCTTGGGCAAATTTTGGAGCTCTTAGAGAGAGGTTTTCACCTAGCTATTGGAGGTACGTAATTTCTATTCAATGTAAGTTAAATACATAGATTATGGGTAGATTTTAACATGTTAAGTTGTGAAAATTATGGGTTTAGTTGAAAAACCTAGGTTTTGATAAAAATGGGATTTAACCACAAAAATGATTACGAAATTGGATAAAAATTATATATTTGAGTTCGTGAGGTTATGGGTAATAATTATCTTTGAAAATTTCCAGAATCCGGGTACGTGAGCTCGGGGATGAATTTTAGGAATGTTTCAATTGGGGTTGGGTAATTGCTTTAATAGTTAGCTTATGAACTTTTGAACATGTATTGATTAATTTATACAACATTTGACTAGTTTCGGATTATCTGGCACCGAGTTGAGGCTTTAGAGTGAATTTGAGATCGGAAGTGAGCTTTCAGACGAGGTAAGTCTCTTGCCTAACCTTGTAAAAGAGAATTCACCCCATAGGTGATTTAAATTACTATTTGCTTCTAATTGTGGGTGCTATGTACGCACGAGGTGACGAGAGTCCGTGCGTAGCTACTAATTATGCTTATGTCAGGGTAGTTTTGAACCCAAATATTGAAATACTTGTAATGTTTGCACCCTACTTGTTAATTAAAGTGCCTGAATCATATTGGAACTTGATAGAGGAATTATAAAGACCGAAGTTCACTTACTCGAGTTTTGGAGGGTTGCTTGACCTTTAATAGAAATTGTGCTTCTTTGTGTATTTGCCTTGTAATAACTTTTAAACCGGATGTTCATAAAGTATCCTCTCTTCTTATGGAGCGGGCCGAATGCCTCGAAAGTAGAATAGATGCATCTATGGTTCATGTCGCTCGACCCTCGGCAGTGTACATAATACTATGGATCGGGCTGTACTAACTCGACATAAATCGTGCGTGATAATACTCAGAGCCTAATTATACTTGATACATTTTATTGTTTGAGCGGTTTTAATTATTTAAATGATAGAAATTGACTTGGGATTTATTATTTTTGAAAGAATTTTTATTCACTACTTGTTATTGAGTTATATTTATTATTTACACAACCCATGCTTATTTAGAACTCCTGTATTTTATTGTTAGCCATAGTAAGTGTCGATGTCGACCCCTCGTCACTACTTAGTTGGTCTAGATACTTACCGGGGACATGTTGTTTATGCACTCACTTTACACTTCTGTACTAACCGTCTAGGCTCTGAGGCAGGTGCATCTGGCAGTCATACCGGCGCGTACCCCCGTTATCCTGAGACCTAGTGGTGAGCTGCTTCCGGAGCCGTTCTACAGCACCTAGAGTCTCTCTTTTTTGTATCTATTTTCTATCTACTTTATTTCAGACTGTAGTTAGAGTTTTGTGTATTCTACTTGTTGCTCATACACTTGTGACACCAGGTCTTGGAACACGTATTAGTAGACTTTATGGTTTTGGAATTTTATTTCACTGCATTTGCTCACTCATTTGCCTTCGTCTTATTTATTTAACAATTTTCTACTCCTTAATTTCTAATAAATGGAATTTGATTACTTGAAAACTTATTAAAAAGAGCAATCACAATGTCAGTTCACCGTTGGCTTGCCTAGCGGCGACATTGGGCGCCATCATGGCCTATAGGAGAAATTGGGTCGTGACAACATGGTATCAGAGTACTTGGTTCGCGTAGGTCTCACAAGTTATGAGCATTCCTAATAGAGTCTTGCGTATTGGTGTGTAGACGTCCGTACTTATCTTCGAGAGGCTATAGGGTGTTATGAAACTACTCTTTATTCATCTCCTACCGTGCAATTGAAGTGGTGATTAGTATCTTTCTATTGTTCTCTCACAGATAGTGATAACGCGCGCGGCAAATGTACCTAATCATGGAGGAGATGCTCCCCCTGTTGCTAGAGGCTGAGGGAGGGCTCCAACTCGTGGTAGAGGACGAGGACGTCCCAGAGTTGCCCCAGTTGTGCCACCAGTGGATCCAGTAGAGGATCCTATTATTGAGGAGCATGGAGAGGTTCCTGTAGCAGAGCCAGCCCCAGTGGATTTCATGTCACCACCGGGATTCCAGGTGGTCATGGGCCGTATGCTGCGGTTCATGGATTCTATGACTCAGACTGGTTTATTTCCAGCAGATCCAGCCACATCTCAGGCAGGAGGAGGGTCACAGACCCCTACCTCTCAGGCTCCAGGGCATGCAGCTCCTGTATATCAGACCCCGGGCGCACTACCCGTGGGCGAAGCTCAGCTAGTTGCAGCAGCTATACCTGAGCCCAAACCAGCTACGACCACCGATCAGCATAAGCTATTGGACAGATGGACCATGCTACATCCTCCTGTCTCTGGGGGTGAGTGGCATGAGGACCCCCAAGACTTTGCTTTAAAATTGATTTTCTTGCATTTTAATTACTTGAATATGAATTAATTAATTACTTGTATCAACATAAATGTTTCAGAATATTTTCTTTTATTTTATATAAGTATATTTTTATTTTTAAGCTATTTACACAATTCTGCAATAATAGCCTATGTGCTGTGTATAATTACATTTTAATACATTATTCGTACCCAAATAGCATTTATACTTTTATAATGTTAAATTATTATTTTCAAGCATCTTACTACACACAAAATATTTTTATTATTTGTTAATTACTTTTTGTAAATATTTTTATAATTTTTCGTGTATTTAATTTGTAGCCTAATTTGGAGCCAATTCTGGACCAATTTAATGGCCCAAACGTCCAAAACCTCTAAGCCCAATCTCCCTAGCCCAAACCAGATGACCTCTTTTAATCTTAACCCAGTCAGTACCCGTTTATTTGACCTGCCTTGCTTCATCTCTAATCCTGGCCGTTGATTATTTTTAGGATCAACGGCCCACAACCCTTCCCCCATTTTTAATTACACTCACCCAAACCCTAGGCCCTCACTTATCTCTCCACAGCCGCCCTCACCTGCTCTCTTTTTCTTCAGAGACCAAACCCTAACTAATCTAAAAGGCCCCCTTTTCCCTTTCTCATACGCATTAGACGCGGATCCTACTTACCTCTTCTGCTATTATCATTCACTTATGGTAACTTTTGTTACCTTTATACTTATGGCATATCTCCATTGATTCCATCGTGATTAGGGTCTCCGAACAATTTGCCTTGAGTCTGATTCCGATAAGGGTTTGAACTCCGATTTCTTCTTCACTGGTTCTATTAGTGATTGCATGTGATATTTTCTTTCCTTATTTGTACTTGATTGACTATTTTCCATGTTTGATCGTTCAATTTATACTACTATATAAACCCCCTCCCCTGATTCCCATGGGAGGGACGAAAAAGGAATATTATTTTCTCAATTCTTACTCATTATACTTTGAAATCTGAGACCTTGGCTGGCTGAAAGCCAAGGCCATTCGAAATCTTTGGGAATTCTAACGCACTGGGATTTTGGGATTCTGCTAATCTTTGCTACTGTTAATTGACGTACATCTGAAAAGTGCTTTTTTCATTTACTTGTTCTTAATTTGTAACTGGTAAGTGCCTATGGCCTTTTGATACGCTCAAATTATACTTTAAGAATAGTGTAAGCGGTCGGTGTCAAATATAATAACCCAAACAAGGTTGGGGTCGAATCCCATAGGGAATAGGTGTGAAATGTTTATCTAATTAGTGTAATACTCAACAAAGTCGTAATTCTATCAAGTAATTCAAATAACAAAAGAGTATTGAACGTAAGGATAAACGGAAACTGATGTCCATATTGTGAATGTAAATAATATGAAATAAAGAAACCAAGGTTGTGTCCCCCTTAATGTAGTAGAATGCTCTTGATATTAATATTGAATATTTCCACCGGAAAACTTTCTTGATATGCAATTGATGTTTAATTTACTATCCAATATTTCCCAATAATTGGATAATATATCCTCTTTATGATTTTTCCAAAATACAAAAGAGTTGTGATTAAGAACAATCAATTAATGCCAAATTAAAATCGACTTATTCTTAAGCGATTTTATTAAACAAGGTTTAAAGCCTTGAGTCTTTGTTATTTATTTCTACTAAATTCTATCCCACTTTTCCAAGATAAGATAGAATTAATTGGCGTTCGTTAATGTTTGCAACTACTAACAATTATTTAAAGAATAAGAAATAAATAAATATCAATCTTCCATCGAAATCATATTCAATATCAAAATCTCAACAACATTCTACCCATCTAGGGTTCACAACCTCAGCGTTTGAATTTAGCTACTCATGCTGAAAATTGAAGAATAAAGAATAGTAATTGTTATCATCTTACAAAATAGAAGGTAATTGATCCCAAAAGCTTCCAAAAATTCAAACTAGTTAATTGCCCGTACTTTGTACTCTCAATTTTCACAAGTTGTTGCTCACAAAACCCTATTAAACCTATTTATAGAGGCCCAAAACCCGAGGCGAATTTCGGACTGGTTTTGCCCCAGCTGCAATAATGCGGACCGCATTTCTGTCGCAAAACAGAAATGTGGACCGCAAATCTTCATTGACTGTCGCAGATTTAACCCAAGAGTTTTGCCTTCATCGCATTTTGGTTTGCGGTTTGCATGTTGATTATGCGATCGCGAAATGCGATCGCATTCTTCACTTTGATTTTCACCCAGAAACTCTGTTTGCGTTTGCGATTTCACATTGCTATTTTGCGGTTTGCATTCTTGTTTTGCGGTTGCATTTGCGACCGCATTCTCGACATGAAGAATTGCCTAGAGTTCTGTCCTTGTTTGCGATCTGTTTGTGAAATATGCGGTCCGCATGTGCTGTTTGCGACCGCATACTCACATTTGCGATGCTTTTAACTTCTTTTCTTGTTTTCAGTTGGCTTTTGAACTCTTTTCCGTACTTCTGGGTCCTTACACTCGATGTACTGCAATTACACTAAAATTACATAAGTATCAGTAGAATTTGCACGTAAAACAAGTTAAACTTTAAGCAAATAGTATCAAAATGTGCCGAAATTACCCGGTACATCAACAACCCCAACTTAAACTCTTGCTTGTTCTCAAGCAACTAAAACGATACGATCTTAGTCTAGACTCTACTTATCAAACATGAAACAATACTGACTATGGACGGTGTTTGTTGTTAGTATCTCAAGTATATCTCTTTGAACACTGTACCCTCCTTGAATCATTAGTATATTCAAGGACAACTAATCAGATTGTGAACTTTGAGCCTCAACAA